>JAPEVW010000024.1:1965100-2420100 GCA_027921565.1 Artemia sinica
ACAGTACTTTTCATATGTTCAACATTCATGAAATTGAAAGTCATTTTGGTGTTATATGACCTGCGCTAATGTCGGAACAATAGAACGTCAACCGTACTTTTCATATGTTCAACATTCATGAAATTGAAAGTCATTTTGGTGTTATATGACCTGCGCTAATGTCGGAACAATAGAACGTCAACCGTACTTTTCATATATTCGACATTCATGGAATTGAAAGTCGGTTTGGTATTATATGACATGATCTAAAGTCAGAACTCTAAAACGTCAACAGTGCTTTTCATATGTTCAACATTCATAAAAATGAAAGCCGTTTTATAATTATATGACATGCGTTAATATCAGAAATCTAGAACGTCAACCGTACTTTTCTAATGTTTGACATTCATGGAATTGAAAGTCGTTTTGGCTTTATATGACATGCGCTAATGTTGGAACTCTAGAACGTCAACCGTACTTATCATATTTTTGTCATTCATGGAATTGAAAGCCATTTTGGTATTATATGACAAGCGCTAATATAAGAACTCTAGAACGTCAACCTTATTTTTCATTTGTTTTGCATTTTTAGAATTGCCGAAAAATATCCTTTTTGTCAGCCGTCTAGGGCCAGACGGAGAGCAGGTTGTTCCAAAATGAGGGGAAAGGATGTCGTGAGGAAGGATTTAAGGAAGGATCATGGAGTATCTCACTAATATTTTTCTACTTAATAGTGCTATCATAAAACGTAGAACACAAGCATAACTTAAGACTTGACGTTGTATTGTTTAATTTTACGGAGTAAATTTTGTTTGTAAAGATGGCAGGTTTAAGCAAACTCGAACTCTGCATAGGGTTTTGAGTTGCGTGAAAAGCTTATATTACGTTTTGCTTATGGTATTGTGATTATTTTAGGCAATAATTATGATGGCTATGTTGACTTTTGTGCTAGCCTCGTATGTAAGAACTTATTAAGGATTTAAAAATGATACAAAATATAATGTACGTTGACAGTAGAAAATTGCTAGTAAAGTTTGAAATCTGCTTTATATATAAATCTCAATGATTGGTTTAGATGTATTTAAGTGTCAATTAATTTCGGTTGGATTTGTTTAAGAAGCTAATTTTTTTAACCCTAACTAATGCTACTACTACTAATAATAACTCACTGCAGCACTAAGCCATGTCAGGGCAAAATAGCTACGCACATACCTTCCCCGTACCAACCTATTCAAAGCCTGCCTCTTTACACCCTCCCAAGAACTTTATATTTCCCTTCAATCCTTTTGTCTCACCCTTTCTCTCATTATAGCCCTTGAATGCGGTATAGAACCCAACTTTTGGTACAGCTTACTGTTTGAAATATGGTCAGTCAGACAGGTACCCAAAAGAATCCTTAGATATTTTTTGTGAAAAACAAATAACAAATCTGTATTTCGGAGTGCCCACCGTCTAATCACCATACTTGACCAATGTCATTACTGTAGCTTCGAATAGTCTAATTCTGGTCTAAGGAATCATCTTCAAATTTTTCCGAATTTTTTTTTCAACTGTAAAAAAAAAACACCCTGGGCCTTCTAACATCTTCACTGCATCCAACATCTTTACTAATAATGCCACCTAGGTAAGTGAAACTATCCATTTGATCAATCTTCCTGTTACCCAACATTACCTGTTCACCTTCCCTTATTCCCAGTCTAAGCAATTTAGTCTTCCTAACACTGATTTTCAAGCATATTCTTGCATCCTGAAGTCTCAAAACCTCTAAAGATCATTTATTTTGCTAACTTTTTCATCTTATACTCTCAAATCATCAGCAAAATCTAAGTTTAGGAGAGTTTAACTTTACTCTCTTATTCCATCTTCTCCTCTAGTCTCTGCCATGCTCCATATGACAAATTCCTTCAAAATGATCAACATAAATGAGGCAAGAATGCAACTTTGCCCAACTGCTGATTCAATATGAAACCAGCTACTAGCCTCATTTCTTACCTTAACCTTAGCAATATTATTCTCGTAAATCGTTCTTACTACTTTAATGTATTTATCCAGCATATCATGCAATGATGTGACCTTTGCTAAATCTCTTCTATCGGCCGAATCAAACGCTTCTCATAATCTATAAAACTAAGGACTAAAGGGGCCTGACGACTCAGGCACTTCTCGCTTATTAATCTAAGAGTGAAAATTTGGTTGACACATCCTCTCTACTTTTTTAAACCACACTGTTGTTCTCTTAAGACTTTATCTACAACATATCTAAGTCTGAAAAGTATCACTATTCTAAGTAATTTCCTTCCTACAGAAACCAAGCTAATGCCTCTATAAATACCACACCCACCCTTCTCACATTTCTTATAGTGGGGCTAATTTAAAGTTTTCCTAAAATCTCTAGGTACTTCCCCTTTTTCAAATTCCATGTTCATAATAATAATTTATGTATAACCCACTTTTATACAAAATAAGCGGAGTAAAGTACACTAAAAAGGAAAAAAATCAAATACGCAGAAACAAAGATAACTTAAACCTTAATCACTGACAAAAACACACGGATAATATTATGGTTTGGGCCCAGGGACACAAAGGCATGTCTTATTAAATTATTACTAAGCAATTCAAACGATCAGATAATGTCGGTAGCACCATACTTCTCAATAATACGTGTATTACGATATGAAGTGAGAAGGTACAGTAAAAATTCGCGATCAAACAGTTCGTGGTAACGAACTGTAAGTAAGGAGCGACCCGGCTCAATAATAACCGAAGCTCTAAAAAACGGAATTTTGATGCCAGTAGATACATCAATAGAATTGGATTTTTGTGCTGAATTCAAATATATAAATTTCATTAAGTTTAGTCTTACCCATCAAAAGTTACAGGCCTGAGAAAATTTGCGTTATTTCCGAAAAAGGGCAAACAGCCCCTAAAAGTCATAGAATTTTAATGAAAATCACACCGTTAGATTCAGCGTATTACAGAGCCCTAATATAGAATTTTGAAGCTCCTATCTGCAAAAATGTGGAATTTTGTATTTTTTGCCAGAAGAAAGATCACGGATGCGTTTATATTTGTTTTTTTTTTCCCCCAGAGGTGATCATATCGATCCAGTGGTCCTAGAATATCATGAGAGGGCTCACTTGAACGGAAATTAAAAGTTCTAGTGCCCTTTTTAAGTGACCAAAAATTGGAAGGCGACTTGGCCCCCTCCCACGCTCATTTCTTTCCCGAAGTCACCCTATCAAAATTTTAAGATAGCCATTTTGTTCAGCATTGTTGAAAATATAATAAATATGTCTTTAAGGATGACCTAATCCCCCACAGTTCCCGGGGAAAAGGCTGCAAGTTATGGACTTTGCCCATTACTTACATCTAGTATTGGTAAATTGGAAGTATACAGACGTTTCAGGAGGGATTTTTTTCAGGTGGGAGGGGAGGATCTTTCCGTGGAGGATGTATCCGTGGGGGAAGGGACATTTTTATGAAGGGGCGCCGGATATCCCAGCATTATTTAAAAAACGATCAGAAATTAAATAAAAAAAAACTAATTTTTTCAACTGAAAGTAAGGAGCAACATTAAAACTTAAAACAAACGGAAATTATTACGTATATGAAGGGGATTGCCCCTTAGTCAATACCTCACCCTTTACGCTTTTTTTAGTACTTTCAAAAGAGCTATCTATTAAAGAGCTGTATATTAAAAGAGATGTATAAAGGGGCTGTCCCCTCCTCAACGCCTGGGTCTTTACACTAAAGTTTGACTCTGTCACACAAATTTATTTTTTAAAACAATAAAAAACTTTAGCGTCAACAGCAAGGCGTTGAGGAGGGGACAGCCCCTTTCATATACGGACTAATTTCTGTTCGTTTTAAGTTTTAATGTCGCTCCTTACTTTCAGTTAAAAAAAAAAACTTGTTTTTTTTATTTAATATCTAAAATAAGCGATACGGATCTGGCGCAAATCATTCTTATTCAATAACGAAAACATTCCACTTAAAACAAGACAGAATGGTCACAATATGTGAAATACGTTTTAGCTAAAGCTTGGCGTGAAGATTTTCCATGGTTAGCTACAATTTTCGCATATCCAATCTTCAACTTTTCTTCAACATCTCTCAGAACTTGAAGTCGCAAACAAGTGAGTGTAGAACAAATACTAATTACTAACCACCGTAAACTCGTAACATTGCGAATTACTGAGGATCCACAGGACAAATTATGAGCTGATGATTAGGGATTGAAAAAATAAATATTCGCATTTACCAACATTCAAAAAAAGACCAACATCCTGAAACATCATAGAAATACGTTGCACTAATAATGCCAAAATAGACTCGGTTCGGCTTAAAACTAGCAGGTCGTCCGCATACGCAATATAAGACAAATCAGATAAATTATAAAAATACGAAGGCTTGATTCTTAATAATACATTTTGAATGCAAGCATTAAATAGATAAGGTGATAGCACCCCACCCTGCGTACTCCAGATTGAACTTGTATATTACCGCAGTACCCTGTACCAGATTTTAAACGAAGAAACGAATTACTATACCAAAATTAAAGTACATGTATGACGGAAGGGTTCACTCCAAACTGTGACAAAGAGTGCCACATTTGTGCATGGTAAATACTATCGAAGGCTTTAAATAAATCTAAAGCGCAAATATGTAATTCATAACCTTTAGACTGGGCATCATAAAGAGTTGAAGCTAAAACCTTATGCGCATGTTGACAAATCCACGAGGTTGAAATCCAAATTGGTTTGAGTCTTTCGCAGTTCGTTCAATAATATATGGGAGCAGAACATATACAAAAACCTTACTAATATGTCAAGCAACAGTGGTGGGCCTATATGAACTGCAATCAAAAGGGTCTCTTCCGCGTTTAAGAATCGAAGATACCGTTCCGCAAAGGAATGATTCAGGCACCTTTGACAAACATAAACAGAACTGAAAAAGTAACTGGAGCTGAGCGACTAGTGGCGGACAATCAAAACGTAAATGGTGAGCGCTAATCCCATCAAGATCACTCGATTTAGACTCAAGTTTAAGCATACAATTAACAATACCTTTAGTTGAGACGGGAATAACAGGATGTTGATAAACTTTAGGTGGCAAACATTTAGAAACTAATCACTGAAAATGATAATGAACACTATATTCAATCTTACAAAAAATATTTCTATAATGCCCAAGCCAAGCCGAATCAGTAGAAAGGCCTCAGAAGGTCGTGATGGGACTCCTAATATGGGCATAGAGTCCCTAGGGGAGATGGATTTCTGAGAAATTGATTGCGTAATCGATTGGGAATTTGGAACACCTGTGCTGAAATGGAACACCTGTGAATTTGGAACACCTGTGAAATTGTTTCCGGAAGTTTATTAATATCTTTGGAGTTCGACCAGAATTGTTTCCGAGGCAACGTTTAGATCAAACGTGACAGATGATGTCATGGTTGATTGATTGACACGAAAGGGGAATTAATTTGTTGTTTCTAAGGGGAATTATTGATTCAAGAAAGGGGAATTAATTTGTTGTTTCTAAGGGGAATTATTGATTCACGAAAGGGGAATTAATTTGTTGTTTCTAAGGGGAATTATTGATTCAAGAAAGGGGAATTAATTTGTTGTTTCTAAGGGAAGGTGGGGAATAGATATATTGATTGCGTAGTCGAAGGGAGAGAACTCCTGAGAAATTGATTACATAATCGGTAGAACCCTATCAGGAGCTCGTGACGGGAATCCATTTATGTGCATAGAATGACGTAATCAACTAGGACAAATGGATTTCTGAGAAATTGATTACATAATCGGTAGAACCCTATCAGAAGGTCATGACGGAGGTCCATATATGGGCATAGAATGACGTAATCGACTACGACAGTTGGATTTCTGAGAAATTGATTGCATAATCGGTAGAACCCTATCAGAAGGTCATGACGGGGGTCCATATATGGGCATAGAATAACGTAATCGACTAAGACAAGTGGATTTCTGAGAAATTGATTACATAATCGGAAGAACCCTATCAGGAGGTCCTGACGGGAACAAGTTCCTTTCTTAATGTCCATCCTAAACCCATTTTTCAACTTGAAGTACTTATCTTTTTCACCCACAACTATACTTTACAGCTTTTTGGATACCTCAACACCAAGAAATACTTTTCAAAGACCATTTCAGAGCAAGTCACTTTCTTAATGTCCCTCCTAAACCCATTTTCCAACTTGAAGTACTTATCTTTTTCACCTACAACTATACTTTACAGCTTTTTGGTTACCTCAACACCATGAAATACTTTTCAAAGACCATTTCAGAGCAATTTCCTTTCTTAGTGACCATCCTAAACCCATTTTACAAATTGAAGTACCCATCCTTTTAGCTTAGAGTTTTAGTTTGGTTTAGTTTTAGTTAAAAGTTTAGAGTTTTTAGCTTAGAGTCTTAGCTTAGAGTTTTGTTAGAGTTCTAGTTTAGTTTAGCTTTAATTAAGAGTTTAGAGTTTTTAGCTTAGAGTCTTAGCTTAGTGTTTTATTTAGAGTTCTAGTTTAGTTTAGTTTAGTTACAGTTAAGAATTTAGAGTTTTAGCTTAGAGTCTTAGCTTAGAATTTTACTTAAAGTTATAGTTTGGTTAAGTTTTAGTTAAGAGTTTCGAGTTTTAGCTTAGAGTCTTAGCTTAGAGTTTTTGTTAGAGTTCTAGTTTAGTTTAGTTTTAGTTAAGAGTTTAGAGTTTTTAGCTTAGAGTCTTAGCTTAGAGTTTTAGTTAGAGTTGAAGTTTAGTTTAGTTACAGTTAAGAGTTTCGAGTTTTAGCTTGGAGTCATACCTTAGAGTTTTACTTAAAGTTTTAGTTTGGCTAAGTTTTAGTTAAGAGTTTCGAGTTTTAGCTTAGAGTCTTAACTTAGACTTTTTTTGTTAGAGTTCTAGTTTAGTTTAATTTTAGTTAGGAGTTTGATGTTTTACCTTGAGTTTCAGTTAGAGTTCTAGTTTAGTTTAGTTAAGAGTTTGGTGTTTTAGCTTAGAGTCTTAGCATAGAGTTTTTGTTAGAGTTCTAGTTTATTTTAGTTTTAGTTAAGAGTTTAGAGTTTTTAGCTTAGAGTCTTAGCTTAGAGTTTTTGTTGAAGTTCTAGTTTAGTTTAATTTTAGTTAATAGTTTAGAGTTTTAGCTTAGAGACTTAGCTTAGAGTTATAGTTTTAGTTTAGTTTTAGTTAAGAGTTTAGAGTTTTTTAGCTTAGAGTCTTAGCTTTGAGTTTTTGATAGAGTTCTAGTTTAGTTTAGTTTTAGTTAAGAGTTCGATGTTTTACCTTAGAGTCATAGCTTAGAGTTTTAGTTAGAGTTCTAGTTTAGTTTAGTTTTAGTTAAGAGTTTAGAATTTTAGCTTAGAGTCTTAGCTTAGAGTTTTTGTTAGAGTTCTAGTTTATTTTAGTTTTAGTTAAGAGTTTAAAGTTTTTAGCTTAGAGTCTTAGCCTAGAGTTTTTGATAGAGTTCTAGTTTAGTTTAGTTTTAGTTAAGAGTTTGATGTTTTACCTTAGAGTCATAGCTTAGAGTTTTAGTTAGAGTTCTAGTTTAGTTTAGTTTTAGTTAAGAGTTTTGAATTTTAGCTTAGAGTCTTAACTTAGAGTTTTTGTTAGAGTTCTAGTTTATTTTAGTTTTAGCTAAGAGTTTAGAGTTTTTAGCTTAGAGTCTTAGCTTAGAGTTTTTGTTGAAGTTCTAGTTTAGTTTAGTTTTAGTTAAAAGTTTAGAGTTTTTAGCTTAGAGTCTTAGCTTAGAGTTTTTGTTAGAGTTCTAGTTTAGTTTAGTCTTAACTTAGAGTTTTTTTTTATAGAGTTCTAGTTTAGTTTAATTTTAGTTAAGAGTTTGATGTTTTACCTTTGAGTTTCAGTTAGAGTTCTAGTTTAGTTTAGTTTTAGTTAAGAGTTTGGTGTTTTACCTTAGAGTCTTAGCTTAGAGTTTTAGTTAGAGTTTTAGTTTAGTTTAGTTTTAGTTAAGAGTTTAGAATTTTAGCTTAGAGTCTTAGCTTAGAGTTTTTGTTAGAGTTCAAGTTTATTTTAGTTTTAGTTAAGAGTTTAGAGTTTTTAGCTTAGAGTCTTAGCTTAGAGTTTTAGTTAGAGTTCTAGTTTAGTTTAGTTTTAGTTAAGAGTTTAGAATTTTAGCTTAGAGTCTTAGCTTAGAGTTTTGTTAGAGTTCTAGTTTATTTTAGTTTTAGTTAAGAGTTTAGAGTTTATAGCATAGAGTCTTAGTTTAGAATTTTTGTTGAAGTTCTAGTTTAGTTTAGTTTTAGTTAAAAGTTTAGAGCTTTTAGCTTAGAGCCTTGGCTTAGAATTTTTGTTAGAGTTCTAGTTTAGTTTAGTCTTAACTTAGAGTTGTTTTTTTATAGAGTTCTAGTTTAGTTTAATTTTAGTTAAGAGTTTGGTGTTTTACCTTTGAGTTTCAGTTAGAGTTTTAGTTAGAGTTCTAGTTTAGTTTAGTTTTAGTTAAGAGTTTAGAATTTTAGCTTAGAGTCTTAGCTTAGAGTTTTTGTTAGAGTTCTAGTTTAGTTTAGATATAGTTAAGAGTTTGGAGTTTTACCTTAGAGTCTTAGCTTAGAGTTTTTGTTAGAGTTCTAGTTTAGTTTAGTTTTAGTTAAGAGTTTAGAATTTTAGCTTAGTCTTAGCTTAGAGTTTTTGTTAGAGTTCTAGTTTAGTTTAGTTTTAGTTAAGAGTTTAGAGTTTTTAGCTTAGAGTCTTAGCTTAGAGTTTTTGTTGAAGTTCTAGTTTAGTTTAGTTTTAGTTAAGAGTTTAGAGTTTTAGCTTAGAGTCTTAGCTTAGAGTTTTTGTTAGAGTTCTAGTTTAGTTTAGTTATATTTAAGAGTTTAGAGTTTTAGCTTAGAGTCATAGCTTAGAGTTTTTGTTATAGTTCTAGTTTAGTTTAGTTATAGGTAAGAGTTTGAAGTTTTACCTTAGAGACTTAGCTTAGAGTTTAGTTTAGTTTAGTTTTAGTTAAGAGTTTAGAGTTTTTAGCTTAAAGTCTTAGCTTACAGTTTTTGGTAGAGTTCGTTTTAGTTAAGAGTTTAGAGTTTTTTAGCTTAAACTCTTAGCTTAGAGTTTTTGATAGAGTTCTAGTTTAGTTTAGTTTTAATTATGAGTTTAGAGTTTTTAGCTTAGAGTTTTAGTTAGAGTTCTACTTTAGTGTAGTTTTAGTTAAGAGTTTAGAGTTTTACCATAGAGTCTTAGCTTAGAGTTTTAGGTAGAGTTGAAGTTTAGTTTAGTTACAGTTAAGTATTTAGAGTTTTAGCTTAGAGTCATAGCTTAGAGTTTTACTTAAAGTTGTAGTTTACTTAAGTTTTAGTTAAGAGTTTCGAGTTTTAGCTTAGAGTCATACATTAGAGTTTTTGTTAGAGTTCTAGTTTAGTTTAGTTTTAGTTAATAGTTTAGAGTTTTACCTTTAAAGTCTTAGCTTAGAGTTTTAGTTAGAGTTCTAGTTTAGTTTAGTTATAGTTAAGAATTTAAAGTTTTAGCTTGGAGTAATAGCTTAGAGTTTAGAGTTCTACCTTAGAGTCACAGCTTAGAGTTTGTGTTAGAGTTCTTGTTTAGTTTAGTTATAGTTAAGAGTCTCGAGTTTTTAGCTTAGAGTCTTAGCTAAGAGTTTCTGTTAGAGTTCTACTTTAGTTTACTTCTAGTTAAGAGTTTAGAGTTTTAGCTTAGAGTCTTAGCTTATAGTTTGTGTTAGAGTTCTAATTTAGTTTAGTAATAGTTAAGAGTTTAGAGTTTTAGCTTAGAGTCTTAGCTTAGAGTTTTTGTTAGAGTTCAAGTTTAGTTTAGTTATAGTTAAGAGTTTTGAGTTTTACCTTAGAGACTTAGCTTAGAGTTTTAGTTTAGTTTAGTTTTACTTAAGAGTTGAGAGTTTTAGCTTAGAGTCTCACATTAGAGTTTTTGTTAGAGTTCTAGTTTAGTTTAGTTATAGTTAAGAGTTTGGAGTTTTACCTTAGAGTCTTAGCATAGAGTTTTAGTTAGAGTTCTAGTTTAGTTTAGTTTTAGTTAAGAGTTTAGAATTTTAGCTTAGTCTTAGCTTAGAGTTTTTGTTAGAGTTCTAGTTTAGTTTAGTTTTAGTTAAGAGTTTAGAGTTTTTAGCTTAGAGTCTTAGCTTAGAGTTTTTGTTGAAGTTCTAGTTTAGTTTAGTTTTAGTTAAGAGTTTAGAGTTTTAGCTTAGAGTCTTAGCTTAGAGTTTTTGTTAAAGTTGAAGTTTAGTTTAGTTATACTTCAGAGTTTAGAGTTTTAGCTTAGAGTCATAGCTTAGAGTTTTTGTTATAGTTCTAGTTTAGTTTAGTTATAGGTAAGAGTTTGAAGTTTTACCTTAGAGACTTAGCTTAGAGTTTTAGTTTAGTTTAGTTTTAGTTAAGAGTTTAGAGTTTTTTAGCTTAAACTCTTAGCTTAGAGTTTTTGGTAGAGTTCGTTTTAGTTAAGAGTTTAGAGTTTTTTAACTTAAACTCTTAGCTTAGAGTTTTTGAGAGAGTTCTATTTTAGTTTAGTTTTAATTATGAGTTTAGAGTTTTTAGCTTAGAGTTTTAGTTAGAGTTCTACTTTAGTTTAGTTTTAGTTAAGAGTTTAGAGTTTTACCATAGAGTCTTAGCTTAGAGTTTTAGTTAGAGTTGAAGTTTAGTTTAGTTACAGTTAAGTATTTAGAGTTTTAGCTTAGAGTCATAGCTTAGAGTTTTACTTAAAGTTGTAGTTTACTTAAGTTTTAGTTAAGAGTTTCGAGTTTTAGCTTAGAGTCATACATTAGAGTTTTTGTTAGAGTTCTAGTTTAGTTTAGTTTTTGTTAATAGTTTAGAGTTTTACCTGTAAAGTCTTAGCTTAGAGTTTTAGTTAGAGTTCTAGTTTAGTTTAGTTATAGTTAAGAATTTAAAGTTTTAGCTTGGAGTAATAGCTTAGAGTTTAGAGTTCTACCTTAGAGTCATAGCTTAGAGTTTGTGTTAGAGTTCTAGTTTAGTTTAGTTATAGTTAAGAGTCTCGAGTTTTTAGCTTAGATTCTTAGCTAAGAGTTTCTGTTAGAGTTCTACTTTAGTTTACTTCTAGTTAAGAGTTTAGAGTTTTAGCTTAGAGTCTTAGCTTATAGTTTTTGTTAGAGTTCTAATTTAGTTTAGTAATAGTTAAGAGTTTAGAGTTTTAGCTTAGAGTCTTAGCTTAGAGTTTCTGCTAGAGTTCAAGTTTATTTTAGTTATAGTTAAGAGTTTGGTGTTTTACCTCAGAGACTTAGCTTTGAGTTTTAGTTTAGTTTAGTTTTAGTTAAGAGTTTAGAGTTTTAGTTTAGAGTCTTATCTTAGAGTTTTTGTTAGAGCTCTAGTTTAGTTTAGTTTTAGTTAAGAGTTTAGAGTTTTTAGCTTAGAGTCTTAGTTTTGAGTTTTTTGTTGAAGTTTTAGTTTAGTTTAGAGTTTTAGTTTGGACGTAGAGTTTCAATTAGAGCTCTAGTTTAGTTTAGTTTTAGTTAAGAGTCTAGAGTTTTAGCTTAGAGTCTTAGCTTAGAGTTTTTTGTTAGAGTTCTAGTTTAGTTTAGTTTTAGTTAAGAGTTTAGAGTTTTAGCTTAGAGTCTTAGCTTAGAGTTTTTGTTAGAGTTCTAGTTTAGTGTAGATATAGTTAAGAGTTTTGAGTTTTACCTTAGAGACTTAGCTTACAGTTTTAGTTTAGTTTAGTTTTACTTAAGAGTTTAGAGTTTTAGCTTAGAGTCTCAGATTAGAGTTTTTGTTAGAGTTCTAGTTTAGTTTAGTTTTAGTTAAGAGTTTAGTGTTTTTAGCTTAGAGTCTTAGTTTAGAGTTTTTGTTGAAGTTCTAGTTTAGTTTAGTTTTAGTTTAGAGTTTTAGCTTAGACTTAGAGTTTTAATTAGAGTTCTAGTTTAGTTTAGTTTTAGTTAAGAGTTTAGAGTTTTTAGCTTAGAGTCTTAGCTTAGTTTTATTTAGAGTTCTAGTTTAGTTTAGTTTTAGTTAAGAGTTTATAGTTTTACCATAGAGTCTTAGCTTAGAGTTTTAGTTAAGGTTAAAGTTTAGTTTAGTTACAGTTAAGAATTTAGAGTTTTAGCTTAGAGTCATAGCTTAGAGTTTTACTTAAAGTTATAGTTTGGTTAAGTTTTAGTTAAGAATTTCGAGTTTTAGCTGAGTCTTAGCTTAGAGTTTTTGTTAGAGTTCTAGTTTAGTTTAGTAATAGTTAAGAGTTTAGAGTTTTACCTTAGAGTTGTAGCTTAGAGTTTTTGTTAGAGTTCTAGTTTAGTTTAATTTTAGTTAAGAGTTTGATGTTTTACCTTTTGAGTTTCAGTTAGAGTTCTAGTTTAGTTTACTTATAGTTAAGAGTTTGGTGTTTTACCTTAGAGTCTTAGCTTAGAGTTTTAGTTAGAGTTCTAGTTTAGTTTAGTTTTAGTTAAGAGTTTAGAATTTTAGCTTAGAGTCTTAGCTTAGAGTTTTTGTTAGAGTTCTAGTTTATTTTAGTTTTTAGTTAAGAGTTTAGAGTTTTTAGCTTAGAGTCTTAGCTTAGAGTTTTTGTTGAAGTTCTAGTTTAGTTTAGTTTTAGTTAATAGTTTAGAGTTTTAGCTTAGAGTTTAGATATAGTTAAGCGTTTGGAGTTTTACCTTCGAGACTTAGCTTAGAGTTTTAGTTTAGTTTACTTTTAGTTAAGAGTTTAGAGTTTTTAGCTTAGAGCCTTAGCTTAGAGTTTTTGTTAGAGTTCTAGTTTTGTTTAGTAATAGTTAAGAGTTTAGAGTTTTACCTTAGAGTTGTAGCTTAGAGTTTTTGTTAGAGTTCTAGTTTAGTTTAATTTTAGTTAAGAGTTTGATGTTTTACCTTTTGAGTTTCAGTTAGAGTTCTAGTTTAGTTTACTTATAGTTAAGAGTTTGGTGTTTTACCTTAGAGTCTTAGCTTAGAGTTTTAGTTAGAGTTCTAGTTTAGTTTAGTTTTAGTTAAGAGTTTAGAATTTTAGCTTAGAGTCTTAGCTTAGAGTTTTTGTTAGAGTTCTAGTTTATTTTAGTTTTTAGTTAAGAGTTTAGAGTTTTAGCTTAGAGTCTTAGCTTAGAGTTTTTTTGAAGTTCTAGTTTAGTTTAGTTTTAGTTAATAGTTTAGAGTTTTAGCTTAGAGTTTAGATATAGTTAAGCGTTTGGAGTTTTACCTTCGAGACTTAGCTTAGAGTTTTAGTTTAGTTTACTTTTAGTTAAGAGTTTAGAGTTTTTAGCTTAGAGCCTTAGCTTAGAGTTTTTGTTAGAGTTCTAGTTTAGTTTAGTTTTAGTTAAGAGTTTGGTGTTTTACCTTAGAGTCATAGCTCAGAGTTTTAGTTAGAGTTCTAGTTTAGTTTAGTTTTAGTTAAGAGTTTAGAATTTTAGCTTAGAGTCTTAGCTTAGAGTTTTTGTTAGAGTTCTAGTTTAGTTTAGCTTTAGTTAAGAGTTTCTGTACTTGCCTCAATTAAAGATAGGAAAGGAGCCACAATTGGTGATAGGGAAAGAGTTAAAAAGATATAGGCAAACCATTTTAAGAGTATTCTAAACTATACACTTACAGCACATGATATAGAAAAAAATGTCACACCTGAGAAGTGAAGGAAGATTTATTTTAAAGAAAAAATCGAGATTGTACTAAAATGACTAAAATAATTAGGCCCCAGCTGCTGATATTGTGGTTAATTAGCTGTGGTAAATTAGCTAAAATAAAACAGAACAAAAACAGCGGTATTTCTGAAGTTAGAGAAAACTTACTGTGGCATCTCTTCATATGTCACGTCATATCTTCTTATGTCATTTCGGCCTCTGACCGGTATACAATAGTTCAGTTTTAAGCCGGATTAACTTTGGAATATATTATAACATTGAGAGTGCAAACATATACGGACTTTAAAGCTGTTTTTAATGATTGCATATGAAATCTTGATGGACTTTTGTTTTACCTGGATAATGGATTAATTTCGGCCATGTTTTGGACCAAGACTGTTTTGGGCTGAGCTAAGCAAAATGATAATGTTTTCCCATTCAGCTATTCTTAATTTTATCCAATCAAATATTCGATCGGGTATTGATGATTAAGTTATTATTAGTCATGCAGTGGAGTTTTTTCCTGAAAATATTCTCAAAGATGCTAAAGTGGATTTATGGGCAGAAATATATCCTAGTAGTAAAACAGCACCAAGGAGACAAGGTGATAATGCCTCCGCTCGGTTCTAGTTTAGTTTAGTAATAGTTAAGAGTTTAGAGTTTTACCTTAGAGTTGTAGCTTAGAGTTTTTGTTAGAGTTCTAGTTTAGTTTAATTTTAGTTAAGAATTTGATGTTTTACCTTTTGAGTTTCAGTTAGAGTTCTAGTTTAGTTTACTTATAGTTAAGAGATTTGGTGTTTTACCTTAGAGTATTAGCTTAGAGTTTTAGTTAGAGTTCTAGTTTAGTTTAGTTTTAGTTAAGAGTTTAGAATTTTAGCTTAGAGTCTTAGCTTAGAGTTTTTGTTAGAGTTCTAGTTTATTTTAGTTTTTAGTTAAGAGTTTAGAGTCTTAGCTTAGAGTTTTTGTTGAAGTTCTAGTTTAGTTTAGTTTTAGTTAATAGTTGAGAGTTTTAGCTTAGAGTTTAGATATAGTTAAGCGTTTGGAGTTTTACCTTCGAGACTTAGCTTAGAGTTTTAGTTTAGTTTACTTTTAGTTAAGAGTTTAGAGTTTTTAGCTTAGAGCCTTAGGTTAGAGTTTTTGTTAGAGTTCTAGTTTTAGTTAAGAGTTTGGTGTTTTACCTTAGAGTCATAGCTCAGAGTTTTAGTTAGAGTTCTAGTTTAGTTTAGTTTTAGTTAAGAGTTTAGAATTTTAGCTTAGAGTCTTAGCTTAGAGTTTTTGTTAGAGTTCTAGTTTAGTTTAGCTTTAGTTAAGAGTTTCTGTACTTGCCTCAATTAAAGATAGGAAAGGAGCCACAATTGGTGATAGGGAAAGAGTTAAAAAGATATAGGCAAACCATTTTAAGAGTATTCTAAACTGTACACTTACAGCACATGATATAGAAAAAAATGTCACACCTGAGAAGTGAAGGAAGATTTATTTTAAAGAAAAAATCGAGATTGTACTAAAATGACTAAAATAATTAGGCCCCAGCTGCTGATATTGTGGTTAATTAGCTGTGGTAAATTAGCTAAAATAAAACAGAACAAAAACAGCGGTATTTCTGAAGTTAGAGAAAACTTACTGTGGCATCTCTTCATATGTCACGTCATATCTTCTTATGTCATTTCGGCCTCTGACCGGTATACAATAGTTCAGTTTTAAGCCGGACTAACTTTGGAATATATTATAACATTGAGAGTGCAAACATATACGGACTTTAAAGCTGTTTTTAATGATTGCATATGAAATCTTGATGGACTTTTGTTTTACCTGGATAATGGATTAATTTTGGCCATGTTTTGGACCAAGACTGTTTTGGGCTGAGCTAAGCAAAATGATAATGTTTTCCCATTCAGCTATTCTTAATTTTATCCAATCAAATATTCGATCGGGTATTGATGATTAAGTTATTATTAGTCATGCAATGGAGTGAGTTTTTTCCTGAAAATATTCTCAAAGATGCTAAAGTGGATTTATGGGCAGAAATATATCCTAGTAGTAAAACAGCACCAAGGAGACAAGGTGATAATGCCTCCGCTCGGCATGTGAAAGATATGATTGTTTGCGTCGGAAGTGCGAAAATGAGGAGCTAAAAGTGCCAACGTACGTAATTATTTCACCCACTGAAGTGCCTGTAATTCCTGCTGTTGCTTATCATAAATTTACTTCCCAAATTTGTGCTCTGGATAGTACCCTTAACTTCATCAAAGAAAAGGTAACAGCTTATGATTTAAATTTTCCGTCATTTCCTATTCCTTATGCTAATCCTCATATTGAGAGCACTGCCAACGTTATCATTTCAAAAGTGCCTACTAAACTTGACGACCCTTCAAAACGGGCTCATGCTATTACTAAAATTCCTGGCCATGAAGCAATTCACAGCATAAAGCCATCTGGCGATAAGCTGTTTGTTCAGATTAGTCAATCTGCAGCTAAGATTTTCAGCGATGCGGTTCCAAACCGTATTGAATTGCTGTGACGTCATGATGCAAGAAAAGAAATTTCATGGCATTGTTAAGGGGGTGCCCACTAATTATGAGGCGATAATTTTAAGGAATGTGAAGGTGTCATCGACGCTGAACGTTTAGAAAAATCCCTGGCTGTAAAAATTACCTTTTATGATGCTGTAGCCCAGAGTAATAGCCTACGACTCGGGCTCGAGGTGGGTTATGAATAATTCCGGGTCTCTGAACTCCTGCGCCCGCCCCGTTGCTGTAATAATTGTCAATCTCCCTACCACATTAAACCAAATGCGATAAGCCAAGAAAATGCAGCCGCTGTGCCGGCTCCCAAGTATCATCCCGTGATTCCCCCTCTGTTTTTGATCCAAAATGCGCTAATTGTGAGGGTGATAACGCATTTCAGAAGCAAACGTGTGATTCGGAAATGACTGTCGAACTGTCCGTCTCAATCTGATCTTTTAATATCAATGGCAAGAAAGATAAAGATGACTCATTAGATCAAAAAATGAATGATTTTGACATTTTGTTCTTGCAAGAACATTTACTTCCCACCATCTCCGTTAGCTCTCTACGAAGAAATAGCCACCATATTGTCTTTACTACCAATGCCCGAAAAACAAAAGGCCGACCTTCTGGAAGCCTTGCATGTGTTATCAAACGATCAGCTACTCATTTGTCACCTATCTTATTTCATTCCTCTGATAATATTATGGCAATACGACTTGGTCACCGTGTATTTATAAATGTATATCTTCTCTGCGATCAGAAACGCCTAGCTTCACTTACTAAGTATTCTAATGCCTGCTCATCCCTTAAAACTCTGTTATGCAATATTGAAAAGCATGGGTATCGTTGGCTAATGATAGGTGACTTCAGTTGTGATGTTCATAGCTCCTCTACTCGTACCAACTTAGTTTTAGATTCGTTGCCTATTGGTTACCGCATAGTACCCAAAGCTCTTAATTACAGTTATATTCATAATAGTGGTACTGTGACCAATATTTATCATTGTATTTGCTCTGCCGTTGTTCTCTGTTCTGTCGTTAATATTGACGAAGACGAACATAATTTTGAGCACCTTCCCCTTCCCCTTACTGTAAACATTACCCACTGATCCATCTAATCATCCTTGTGCTGCTAATAAAAAAGGGTGTATGAAACGAGAGTCGAGCAAAGCCAATTGGCCTTTATATATTTCTACCCTAACAGCTCTGTTGTCCTGCGTCAAGATCCCTTTTAATATACTGTGCACGAGTGTTTTTCGGTACAAGCCAGAGCGCAACTGAATGTTTATTACCTTCACTTAGTTAAGTGCATGAAACAAGCTGAGAATGTGGCTGTTCCCCTTGTCCGGGTTAAACTCAAAACTCTAAGTTCAATTGGGAAAGAAGACCCGTGTCTGAAAGCCGTCAAAAATCGGGCTAAACTCTGGCTTCACATCTGGATTGCGTGTGGGCTGCTCTTGCGAGGCAAAGTGTTTGATATAAAGAATAAGACAAAAGCGGAGTTTAAACGGTATCTGCGTTTGGTTCGATATAATGGCGCTTAGTTCCCTAAAAGTGCAGTACAATGGAAATAGGTCATTAATACGTCTGAATTTGATTCATTAGGGACAAGTGATGTTTCCCCAGATTCGAGTAGAAAGGCCTCAGAAGGTCGTGACGGGACTCCTAATATGGGCATAGAGTCCCTAGGGGAGATGAATTTCTGAGAAACTGATTGCGTAATCGATTGGGAATTTGGAACATCTGTGCTGACAGTCATTAATCAAATTGTTTCCGGAAGTTTATTAATATCTTTGGAGTTCGACCAGAATTGTTTCTGAGGCAAAGTTTAGATCACACGTGACAGATGATGTCATGGTTGATTGATTGACACGAAAGGGGAATTAATTTGTTGTTTCTAAGGGGAATTATTGATTCAAGAAAGGGGAATTAATTTGTTGTTTCTAAGGGGAATTATTGATTCACGAAAGGGGAATTAATTTGTTGTTTCTAAGGGGAATTATTGATTCAAGAAAAGTGACACGAGGCAAGTGACAGATTGAACATGCCAATCCTATTTTATATTATGGCGGCGACATATTACTTTACAGTTTTTAGTGTATATTTTTGATTTATTAAATGATTGAGCCAAAATCTGACGTTTTGTTTGTTGTTGTTTAAATGTTTTAGACTTTAGTTTTTTATTTATATTTGTCTGTTTTTTTTTAATAATCTGCTTGTATTTTTAGAGATTCACTGTCAGTCCTCTGTTCAAGCATGAGGCGTCAGATAATATCAAGAGCATTTGAAGGATGGTATTCATGTACCAAGCATTTGAAAGACATTAAAATGCAGTTGTTTCCGCTTCTTAATCGGGATTTCGACTTAAGTATTGTCACAATAGGTAAGTCAACTTATTTTTCTCTTATAGTGAGTGTGAAAGTTAACATTCGTGTGATTTTTCAGGGTGAGATATAGACGACGGGAGCCATAGCTCCTCCTCGAAGAAAATACTGTTGATTAATCAAATTAGCTTTTTTTTTCTCACCGGAGATATGAATGTAGTAACCTTATTGGTAGAATGCTCACCATAAGCATAGCGAAGATAATTTTTTAAACCACAATGGCCTGACATGACATAAAGAAAGAAAAACGAGCGAAAATGGGGTTTTTAAAGGCCAAATGAAAATGCTGATAAAACACGAAAAAACGTATATTTCGAGGGACAAACGCCTCTCTTCTTCATCGCGAAATGAAAAAATATATTCAATGAGAGTGTCGAAGAAAAAACCAACAAAATAAAACGTGGAAAGTCAATAGTGTATTACGGTAATCACCTGGCAAAAAAAAAAAAAAAAAAAAAAAAAAAAAAAAAAAAAAAAAAAAAAAAAAAAAAAAAAAAAAAAAAAAAAAAAAAAACTGTCTTCCTACTTTAGTAACTGAAATAAATGAGCACTTGAACAAGGTCTAGACCCTACTCATCCATCCAGTTCCCCAGGACAAAACAGTATAACCAATCCGACAGTCCGAAAATCAAGTCCAAAATAGAGCAAAATCAGCATCAATAAGCATACGTCTATGTTCCAAAACCAAGCTATAGCACCTTAAATCTACAAAAACATTATATTCCCAAGGTGATCACCATATATCGGGGCTCGTCAGATGAAAACTCATTGCCTAAATGGGTTTCGGCGCTTAAATTTCATTACCCAGGCAATTGAGCGCGCCATGCCATAATCTGGCATACCCCTATATAGTGCCACCAATGGAATAAACATAAACAAAATCCAAAACATCCAAAAAATAAAAATATATACCCCAGAAAAGTTTTTTTCAAACATTCTTAACCAACCTTCAAATAACACTGAGAGCCGAACTTCAACCGATTTAAATACAAACAAATAAATAACACTAGTCCTCCACCCGGAACAATTTCACTTTCACTCAAATTCTAAGAATTAAATTCCGAATATTCCACCATAATCTTTACCACAGGTGTCGCAATCCAACCCTCAACAACCGGGAAGATAAACCAATTCCGTCAACAAGTTACCGTAAAATATCATTCAAGATATCTTGATAACTTTTATTATACTTATGTAAAAGCTGATTATACTTAAAACAAAGCTTTTTAAATTGCCAAGCAAGTTTATTGGCGGAAAAACCTCTTATGATTAGCTTCTTGCTAAGTAACATACATCTATTTCTAAAATCGATGTAATTAGTACAAATTCTTGCATATCTAAATAGTTGGGAAAAATACGATGAATATGTTATATTTGAATGAATATTACTTTTTGGAAATGGAAAATTAACTATTTCAAAATTAAAATCGTCTGTTTTATTATATATTTTAAAATTTATTGTATTATTAGGTACCACATTAATCTCTAAATCTAGAAAATGGTCATATTTGCCATTTCCATTACTGGATTCCAGCTTTAACTCTGGTGGATATATTTGAATTGCAATCTCTAAAAAATTTGAACAATTTATCACCAGAAGGTCATCTAAATATCTTTTATTATTTGAGAGCAAATACTTTATATTACTTGGATTCTTTTTATCCGTCATATAATCGTATTCTAAATAATTTAGAAATAGGTCCGCTATAACTGGACTGGCATTACCCCCCATAGGAATTCCATTACATTGATAATATAGATTGCCATTAAATTTTATATAAGTATTAAATAGAACAAATTCTAGTAGATCAAAAATCATATCTAGGCTATAACATCTTGAGCTAGTTGTACTATTAAAATAATTAGTCCATCTCGCCTTCTTATTATACGCATCAATTTTTAAAAACGGCAAATTAGACAAAAGAAAAGCTTTCTTAATAATCTTTTTTAAATTTATAAATACTAAATTAATGGGTAAATTTGTATACAATGTAGTGAAATCAAACGAGTCCACTCTTTTGGCTGAAACTAAAGCAAGAGAGTCTATTACTTGCAGCGAATTATTAACACTCCAGTATGGATTAAACTTAGAAAATTTTTTAATTCCCGAACAATATGCCTCAAACTTATTTTTGATTTCTCCTAAAATACACGACAAGTCAGTAGCCGCAACTCTGGTCGGGCACCTTGCTGCCCCCGCAATAAAGCGTGGTTTCGGGGGATTTTTATGAAATTTTGCCGTCCAATATAAAAACGGAAAATTTTTATCATTATCATTAACTTTAATATTAAATTTTTTAAAAAGTATATCCTCTATTCCAATCAATAGACTATTATTAACATCTTGAACCTTTTTATATGTATTTGTTGTACTAAGCTCCTTTGTTAAAACATCACAATAAAGCTTCTGACAAATTATTGCAAAATTATTATTTGCTTTATCAATGGGTACAATTACAAAATCCCTCTTTATATTATCAATTGCTTGTTTTATCTTAGAATTATAAAAAACAACATCATTATCATGCTTATTTGTCCTCTTATATATCTTATTTCTAACCTTATTAATAATTAAATTTTTCCAATTCTGAAAACTATTTTTATTAATTTTCTCTTTTTTGCACCAATTATCAATAAATATTTCGAGATTATTATTTAACCCTCTAAGCAGATTCGAGGGTTTTAGATGATTTGAAAGACGGAATTTAGCCCCCATTTTCATTATATTTTGCAATTCAATTTGCTTAATTATTGTTAAATCACCTGTAATAATATGTTCGTAAGTTGGATTAACAAACGATAACAATTGGTCACACTTACAAATAGGTTTCCAATTACTATCCGTGTCAAAATTCCTAAGTATTAAATTATAATTAAAAATCATTTGTCCTATCGTTTTTGAAAATTTATATGTTATAATCGGATTATTCTTATACTTCAAATTACTAGGAAGGGCCTGTTTCACATCAGCCTGGTTTAAAATTCCAGGTAAATTTATATCCTCTATTTGTTTACTTATAAAAGTTATAGGAAGATATAATCTATTCTCCTTATTAACAGTCTTATCTGACTTTTTATCATTTGAATTACCTTTAGTTCTAGCTAGAATACATACTGTATCATAAATCAGTTTAATTTTTGAGTTACATGGTTTTTTATTATTTACATTCCAAAACAATTTTATTAAATTATTTTTTGATAACTTATTTAAACATTTTATTATGCTAGCCATACCATTAGACTCAAATAGTTTGCACAATTCCTTCAAATAGATTTCTAAATCTATATTCTTTTTTCTATTATTTTTCCTATGCCCTCTTGATCGATTTTTACGTTTAACGGGATGATTAAAAGAAGGATGGTCCATTAAACCATTTATACAATTAACAACAACATTAGACATGTCTCCATATTTAGCCACTCGATCATTCAACCCGAACGGATAAGCAGTACCGAGGGTATGGATCCAATAGTCTTCACGTTTACGTAAATTTATATTTTTCTCTTCTTTAGTTAGATTACTTAATTCCAAATTTTCTAAAATCGTAATGGTTAAATCAGTTAAAGCACAGGTACCATTATTACAATGTTGTACTAGATAGCTATTCGTTTTTTTACCTTTAATTGTGCTTTTGTGCCCCGAAAATCTCTCATATATGTTATTAATACTTTCCCCCACATATTGTAAGCCACAAATTTTACACTCCAACAAATAAATGATATTATTTGTTTTACAATTTACCCTACCCCGAAACAAACAATGAAACTTTTTATTATATAAAGTGCTTTGTACCATAGCCCTAGGGGTGAAATAGTCTCGGCAGAGAAAACAACGACCAGTACACCTACCAATATTAAAAAATTAATATTAAAAAATATTTAAAAAACAAAAAATTAAAATATGAATAAAATTCAATAGAAGCCAAAAATTATAAGAATTAAAACCAAAAACCTAAGTCCGATGGTATGCAATAGGACATATACTGGGACGTATATGGATCCATATTAAATACGTTGATTATTTGGTTTGTGTTCATGGTGCTAGGTCTAGTAGAACACTGCCGTCGGGTGTGATCTCCCAATAGGTTTCAAATTGACTCAGTGATATTAGCGTGATACTCTCAGTCAAAGCATCGGCAAATGTGCACTCTAAACGTACATTCCCTGTTCGTACTATGCTCATATCCTGGGTCCCCGACAGGTCCAAAACAATTACACCATGATTTTTTGAAAACATTGAATTGGTTATTCCATTTTCAAATAGTTGGGAGTCATGATCTAGGGATTACATGGTCAACTCGTACAGAGTTCTATAGGATTTTTGTCAAATGATAGAGTGTACAGTGGAATACCATTCACTCTGCACACAAGGCTAGATAGACAGAAAAAATTAAAATCATGGGGGGATTCAGTCCAGGATCCAACGGCACTGCAACTCTTCACAAAGGCCAAAGCCAATTTTGATGGGATTTTTCCATTGATAAATGATGAATCGGTATAGCTACGAGAACCGGTGGCAATGTGACGTTGATTGGTGATTGTATGAGGGACAAGAAGTTTAATGTTGTTGCCATTGGCTCTTAGCTTTTCCACTGCCAATGCAACAGAGCTCATAACCTGTTGTTTTCAGACGTGGAGAATTTCCGATGTGATAATGACACTTGCATCGGGTGCTGCAGGAAGTGTTTTTCTCACAATGAAATTCGATGGGGCCAATTGCAACTTTATGTCAATCTTGAAATTGGGGGGTAACCATTGAGATATATTGAATATCTCATGATTTAATTTTCCAACCAGATTATACTCCTGGCTCACTGCAGTAGTCAACTCACCGTCAGTATCAATACCTGATCGATATTCATAGCCCAATGATTGTCCTCTCAACTCCTTGTATGCCTTTGGTGTCATCATCATAAATTGTATGTAGCTTGCATAGTTGGATAAATTATTGCTAGTGCTCACCAATGTTCCATTAATAAATACATTAATTTGTCTGAACAGGTTGTGTAGAATACAGCTTTCGTAGGAGAGACCATCGGCAGCAGTTGGAGTTGTATTATCTGACTTTTTCTTTACCGAAACATTTAAATCAATAAATGTTGATGACAAATCAATGAAATAGTCTTCATTGGAAAATATTTGAAAGTCTATATTTCCCTAGAGGGGTTGTTGGGGGTGAAATTGTTCATAGTAGCCATACTTGACACTGACATCAACATTTTCAGCATTGAACAAATTCAATGAGGAACTGATTGATGGATGTGATTCCTTATGGGCGAGATAAGTCATCTTAAGAGAAGAAATCCTTCTTTGATCTAACAATCTTTTTCTTTTTCTTCTTCTTATTGGTCTTCGTTGTTTTATTTCTCAAAGTCCTTGTTGATGTCCTTCGCTTCCCGCCTGGGTAGAGACTGAAGAGTGAATGACGCGCACGCATCCTTTTCAATCCCTTCCCATTTTGCTGAGATTTTAATTGCTCACCAACGGCTCTTACTGAAGATCTAATATTTTTCCTTAACACTCTCCTTGAAATTCTTGCCCGACCCCCAGTCCTGTAGTGTTGAGGCAGCAAAATTTGATGCAGCAGGTACAATATATTTTCTGGCAAGGGGTAGTGCAGAACGAAACAGTCTAGCAAACCAGCTACCAAGACCATAGCCAGACATTGTAGTACACCCCTTGTAGTAGTCCAATCCATTGCCTATTTGACGTGGACTCAGAGCACCATCATAGCAATCGATATCGGGACAGACAAATGGAATT
The DNA here is from genome assembly GCA_027921565.1 of Artemia sinica. Taxonomy (NCBI): domain Eukaryota; kingdom Metazoa; phylum Arthropoda; class Branchiopoda; order Anostraca; family Artemiidae; genus Artemia; species Artemia sinica. The sequence goes on from JAPEVW010000024.1 coordinate 1,989,261, forward strand.
CTTCTGTTGTTCATTTTAGGTGGTTTCGCCGACAATGGGTCGAAAATGACATGTAATCACTGCTAAACCTTTTGTTATTGCTAGAGGATCACCCAATTCACTTCTTAATGTTAACTGACAGAGTTCCAAATACGAAGTGTTTAAAGGAACATAATGAAGATGCTTTATATTATAGTGATGAACAATTTCATGAGTTGTTTTTCGTTCAAGAACACGTAGGAGGGGAACATTTGAATTACCAACTCTCGATGTTTCCACAAAAGATGCATAGAGAAATATGCAAGAGTCCGAAGCGAAACCAGGTGGATAATCAGCAAAAATAACTTGATCCATCCCGTAAACAGTGCCAGCGTTTTTCCCATTGATCATATTCTGTTTAAAGCCAAGAACGTCTCTCAGATTATCATTGAGATGAATTATTTCAGTGTCAACAGGTGATGTAATGTAAATCCTATCATGTTCCATTGAATAATTAAAATGGAATGTATCATTCCTACGATATGAGATTTTTCTATTGATTGCACGACACAAATCCATCATAGTACCATACTCTTTATATCTCAATGTAACATCTGGATATTCGCTAGATTTAAGTGCTTCAACCCATTCATAGTCGACAAAGAGTGACCAATCGAATGGTATAACTTTTATATCCTACACACGATCGTTTCTCAGGATGTCATAGGTATTTTCGAGAATACAGTCGACAAGAGCCACTTCATACTTTCCGTCATCGGATTTGATGGCGGGAGAGAGTTTCGTCCAAAAATCACTTGTTTTATTCAAGTCGTTGTAGAGAGGATCGGAAACGTTGGACATAAAAGTTACATAGAAATCATTGGGCATTGTCAATATCTTCAACACTGATCCAAGAATCAAAATCAGATTTGTATCCTAGCCATCGAACAAGTAACTGTTTCCTACCCCTGTGAGTACGAGTCTTTAATATCTTTTCAATTTGATAGATTTCACTATCATTTTTAACTTTTTGTATCATAGTCTGTCATAGTCATAAAAGCCGCCGAGAATCTCTTCATCTTTGGTATCACACAAACGATAAGTTATGGGTTTAGTGTCTAGGATTTTTGCCACTTTAAAAGTTCTGTGGACCACAAGTAATTACCCTTTTCAAAAACATTAGTTGTTCTATTAATTCGAACAGTGTCACCAACATTGAATTTTTTCTTCTTGACAATCGTTTCATTGGAATATTGTTTCAGAAAGGTGTCAATTGTATCATGATCAGAATGATGAACTTCCGTTGGGGTTGAATTGGACAATGATCGATGAGGTCGTTGATTATAAATCAAAATGATTTTATCTAAATCATGAATAAAAGCAGATGTATTTTTCAATGTACAATATCTTGAAATTAAAAGTCGAATAGTTCTTGTCAATCGTTCGGCCAATGCAGCCTTTATAGGGCTATGACTATGATAGAGCACTGTATTATATTTCGCTAGTACTTTTGCAACATGGGGATTAACAAATTCACTACCACGATCCGTTTGAATTTTTTTATACGAATCCTGTTCGAGAATACTTTCAATGGCCTGAGCAACTTCAACACCTCTCTTCGAGCGCAATGGAATTGCATATGCATAGCGACTAAAAACACTGATTGCAAGTAGAATGTACTTGTACGGTGTATTGTGACGTCTTTGAATCTCATCTAGACTTGGAGATCTGCTTGCATTATATGCAATGGGAAAAAGGCTTTAGTTTTTCGATAATGATTAGCACGAAGTCTATGATTTCTATGCAGAGTGTAACTTGATTCATTTTGTAGATAGTCTTGTACACTTTTAACGTGAACACCAGTGACTTTGGAAAGAGTGGTGGGGGAACTTAAACTCCCCACTTCACCAATATTTTCATAAACACGTTTCAGAACTTCAACCATTTTGAATGTAAACGTGTAGTGTAACGTCCGCTACCCTTTTGTATACTGGTGGTTGGTGGTGGTGGTGGTGACGTTGACTTGATACGTCTTCGCTTTTGTCTAGCTATCAGTGGTGTGCTGCTCCTCCTTATTGTCAAGTTTCCACTAGGTGTGCTAGTATTTTCCAAAATTGATTTAGAATCTTCTTCTTCTTCTTCATGTTCATATTTTAATGGTGTTGTTGATGCATGTTCATTTAATTTTTTTAGATTTTGCCTATTGCTAATAAGGCTTTTGGGGAAGTTTAATGTATTTAGAAAGTTGTATAGATGAGCGTCAAATGATAATAGTCCTTTACGATTTGTAACCATATCATAGATTAAATCAAGTAGATTATAGCTCTTGCCTTGAATTATAATCTCTTTCCCATTGCTATCAACTTGAATATGATCTTGACCACTTTCCATGAGATATGTTATGAGTCGTTTACTTTGTTCACGATATGAGTGGGGCATTAGATTTCCAATTTTCGATACAATTGAATCCAATTCCTCCTTCTTTAATTGTGTTCCAGCAGCAGCAGAATCCTGAGGAGATGATTCTTTTTTGTGATCAATACCACTGGCCTTCGCACGATAGGGCTTATGTTTGTCCACTCGGCGAAGTGCATCTTGAAGTAAAAGCAGTTTTTTATCATCCTCATATTCTCGTTGTCAATGAATTTACTCAGATTGTCCTCAAAGTGTTCCACGGGTGAGAGAGCGAGTTCTATTGGAGTAAATTTATAGGGTTTTGCCATTCTCTCTAGAGAAAACTGTTTACAAGTCCTGCAATTATTGGCAGTAAAAGTGTGAAAAAGCTACCGCCCGCCTGAAGAAGTCGTTTCCCTTTAAAATTCTTTCCTTTCTTTTTAGAGGCCAATGTACGTACAATGGAATGATGTTGCTTTGCCTGTTGCTTAACTACTTCTGGCAGTTGAACATTGCCCTCGGTCAAATTTAAACAAAGTTCAGATATTAGATTAATGAAATCATTGTCAACACCATGTTTGAGTATGGCTTTCCTAAGCGGGGTTTTGAAGTGCTTAGAACTGAAAATAAATGTCTATTTTATGTAGTTTCTTCAGTGTCATGATAGCAACTAATAGCCTTCTTTAGTGTTCACGGGGAGATATACTGTAATTTCATTGTCAAAAATATCTGTGACTACACGCAAATCCTCGGGTGTATTTTGATTAAGATCCAATAGGATATAGCCGTAGGGTTTATTAGTTGCCTGATCGTACGCTGAGAGCAGAAATTTGGGGGCGCCTGGATAGATTTGTTTATTGAGAGTTATTAGCCAGCTAGAATCACGAACAACTCTGTAGATCATATAGTAGGTGCAGTTCAATGCAAGTGTTCGAATACATTTGCTCTGATGAAAGAGATTGTGTAGAACCAGAGTAATGGAAATCTGCTCATGATGAGAGCGAACGGTGAACAATTGCAGCATTTCCTGTGACCATTGTTCAATAGATTCAGCCAGATCGTCAATAATCAGCCAAGAGTTTGGTTCAATATTGTTGAAAACATCAAGTCCCTGTATGAATTGTATCTGCACCAATCCCGCTGTGCCAATTGCTTTTTTTTTATCGTATGACTCCTGCCAAATACTGTAACAATAGTATATTTTTTTCGGCTTTTCCACACACATTTTATCACAATTTTTAATTATTTTAGTTAAGAGTGTTGTTTTTCCCGACATTTACGGCCCACACAGAAACGATCTGTATGGTGTTTTAAATTGATACATGTTCCCTTCAACAGTTCACCTGTACAACTAACTGTAGACTATAGTTGTCTAATGACTAAATAATTTCCCTATTACTACTAGTCCGTTCAAGAATAATAATGAAAACAAAATCAATAGAGAATCATATTTCTTGTATTATAAACAGCACTTTACAGAAAACAAAGAAAATACACTTTTTTAATTTATAATAAAAAACATTTACTTAAAAAAATGCATTAGAAAAAGCACTTTAATAAATATACTTTATTTATAAATATAACATTTAATGAAAAATACACTTAAAATAATATCACTTTTTTAATGCAACATGTATATTTACAAAAAAAAATCTGCTCTAAGTAAAAAAAGATAACTTTGGTATTGGCGGCGTTACCCCCGCTGGCGGCCGGCCGGGCATCCCCCCCCGGGCGTGAGCCCCCACCCCCGGGCTGTGAGCCCCCCCCCCCCCCCCCCCCGCGAGGCCCTCCCCCCAAGGTTTTGGGAAATTTATTGGACTTTACTCAAACCGAGACTTTCGATATGGCTAACACATTCGGCTCGGTCGGAAGTTAAATAGCGCTCCAGGGGAAGGGTAGTCACACCATCTTGACAAACATAGACCTTGTCGGAAATGCTACTCATGGCAATTTTTTCTATATTTACAGTGAAGTTCCTGTAGTTGAGTGAACGAATTTCCAGCAATTTTGCTCGTGGAATTGTATTTTGAACAATACAATTCCTATAGATGTCCATGTCGAAATTCTTATCCACATAGCGCGTGGGTACTCCTTTGCAACGTTTTTTGATTTCCTCGTCGTGTTTCTGTATAAAGTACACCTTCGGACTTACAAACATACCACGGGAAATCATGTCGCTTCCCGTTTCTGATTTAAAAAATAAAAGCTGATTTGGCGCCCGACGTTTCACTAGCTCTGGGTAAAGCCCACTCCAATTGGTGTAGTCTATCCGAGAGCTGATGATTTCACCGTGCGCCAAATCATAAATTAGGTCTGGTGTTTTTACTTTTAGCAGTAGAGAATCTGTTTCCCCGTAGCAGACCTCTACTTGCCCCTTCTCCGGCCACTGTACCCTAGCCAGATTGTAGTAGAATTCCAACATGAGCTTTTTAGAGATTTCCAAGATCGCACTGCCTGCAGCAATATTTTTATTTAATACAATGCTTCTTTTTTTTATTCAATTGTACCATATCCGGGCCAATGATTGTGAAGGAAGTGTAATTTGGATCGGCAATAATTCGAGCACATTGTTTAGGATCGGTCACGACGTCACAACGATTCCTATTGCGAACACTCTCGCACATTTTACCAAAAGCCGAATTCAAAATGAGCTTATAAATTTCTTTTTCGGCTTTCGTCTGCGCTTCAGAACGTTTCTTGACAAAAGTGTCAACAAACGTTTTCAGATAGGGTTTTTGGCTAAACTGGAGGGCTCTATGAACCTTTGTGACGTTGAAACCGTTGCTGCACATCCATTTTAAAGCCACATGATGTACAACAATATTTTTCTTCGGCAGAAGGTCAGCAATAAGTTTTTGTTTTGAAGGTGACCAATGCAATCCGTCCACCTCGACTAAACGTCTGTTGCGGGGGCTCAAAGAGTCCCTAGTCACAGGTCTATTGATGCATGGAAAAACAAAATCCATTACTGAAACGTGAAGCTCAACTGGTATCTCTCCATCAATTTCAAAAAACCATCCAACCGGTCCATTCTCCTCAACACTGTCAATGTTGGGGAAATGGGGAGCTTGAGGGTCATTGAGCCATTTATAGGCATCGCAGGGTAGCGCATAATGGGACATGGCCGAGGGGTAGAGAGAATTCATATCAAGGAAAACTGCATCTGATTTTGTCCCCGTCTTCTCTCCAGTTGGATCAGTTTCCAAGATACGATCCCTGTGAAAAAAGTATCCACCCCTCATTGATCTCTCGATGAACAGGTGCTGATCGATGTCGGTGATCACCCCGAATTTTTCCTCGCTAATTTTTAGGATGAGGTCCATTACCAGATGAGGAGATGAAAAATAATATCCTAAATCAAGATTCAATTCCCCATAGATTTTGTCCGTATTTTTACACATAGTGTCTAACAAAGTTAACATATCACTCGACAAATACAGCTTGCAGTAGTCAAACCCATTTTTACACCCTCCCTCTGCCCACACTTTTTTAGCAAAACTGTATTCATCAGGGGTGCACCTACGATCGTGTAGACTGTCGTAAAACGATTCAATCGATGGAATTGTTTCCTCGGCGAATCTCGACATGGAACAGTAATAATCATAAGGATAGATGCCCTTGACCGTCAACAAATCATATAAATCATTTGGAAATTGTTGCTTGAGAAGGGGGAAAGCGTTGCAGCCGTCATCGTTTTTCTGCACTTGAATTAATTTGCTCAATGATTTGGGGAAAAAACTGTAGGAATCTAAAAAGCGAATTTTCTTCGTGTACTCAACGTCGTCTTCAACATATCTCCACATAAATTCCAAAACAAGCAACTCTTCCGATGAATTAGTAATGATTTTGTAGGAAAAGCTGTCTATCACCCATGCATCATCCACTGTTCCATTTCTTTGAAGATGTGCCATTGCTGGTAGCACATACTTCAGATCGTAGTTATAATTATGTATAAAAACCGGAAGAAAGAGTTGCTGTTTAATTTTTAAATTACATGAATTGTGAGCCCACCCCGAAAGTTACTTTTCCCCGTTGAATTGGGGTCAATAAGATGATTGTGATCCTGGACTGCGTCTTTTGGGGAAAGAGTACCCCTACAAACCCAACAAATTGTCCCCTTTTCTAGTGCCAGTTGCTCCTTATCTGATAATGACATTGGGTAGTTGGTGTGACGCAAACGTGAAATTGCACCGTTCGCTGTTTTTATTAAAGACACCAATAACTTTTCCATGCTACCCTCCTCATCTATAGTCAAAAAACTCTTCCAGTTGCATTTTATTATTGGAATCGCGACGGGCATGCGCATAGGAACACGCAACTAGTTTGTGTTCATTGACTATATTTGGCCTTGATGGGTCTGATACCTCCACCAGTCTTGATTCAAAATCCAAACATACTTTATCAACCTGTAGCAGGGAATTTTGGAAGTTTTTAAATTGTAAAGTATCTTTGCCTTCTGCCGGCATTTCTATTCTTTGATTGCCATGAAGTTTGCAATATCTCATGTGATCCGTGAATGTTCTTTCAATTTTAAATGGGGAAAGGCAGGCACATGGGGCAATAGTGACGTTCCCCATATTTTTTGCCTTGGGATAAGAGTCGACTTATTGTTGTAACGGGAAAAAAATGACCATAGGAGTTTACATCTTTGGGGGCTCATAGATAACCCAAACCCAATTATCTACCAACGGTGTCCTAACTGAATATAAAACCCCTTTTTTATTCGGTTTCTTTCCCCCATTTATAAATTCTGTGTCATACTGGAGAACAACCACCCCCAACCCAAGATTTTCGTTTGCTTTTTCAAATATGGTTATTTCTTTTAAGGACACCGGATACTTCCCCTCTAAACAATCAAAATTTACTATAGGGAAATTTTCTCCACCGTTACGTGCAAGTCTATCGAGATTTTTCATTGATGAATCATTTTTTAATATCTTATGGGCTGCTGCTAAAAATGCATATTTAAAGCATTGCAGGCCTGTTTCAAATTTGAAACCCTGAACCCCTCCTGTAGCCGACAAATCTGGGTTGCATTTTATTTTTCTACCCCCCAACCCCTTAAACTAAAGTTTTTTTTTGAATCTACTGAGATTCAGATCCATGTGTTCAATGTATAAAATTGTGGACCCGCTTCCCATCTCATTGAACGTGTCCAAAGTTGATATTAATTTATTAACCCAATTGAAAAAGTTACCCTTAAATTCATTTAGACCAGGGTAAAAAGTCTGATTGCCAGTTGAAAAATGAAAATAAAAAATGTCCCCAGATGTCCCATTTTGTAAATAAACTTTTTGATTTGCTGATGCTTTAATCCCCCCTGACCCCCCCCCCCCCCGATTCTGAATCTGAATCTCAATAAGTGCTCGAATTCGGTCGATGTAGGTATGAAGAACATTTGCAGGGTCTGTTAAAATGACACTCCCGTCAACCAGGTTTTCCTCGGGGGGATTAAAATCTACCCTATGTGTTTGCAAGTGACCTAGAGCAGATTCCAAAAAATAAAACTCATGTACTTACGGCGACGCGACGCTATTTTCATGTCCTGCACCTATTTGCACAGGACCTAATTCACTAATAGTAAAGTCATCTTCAAAAATGTCCCCGGAAACATTAGGTCCAACAATTTGCATAAGGCTGTCCATTTCTTCAGTTGTAAATTGAAAATCCAGGGGGATACTAAATGACGTATCTTCACTAACATCATCCGGCGAGAAGGGACAACTGCCCATGATATTTTGAAGTCCTGGGCCAGGAAGGCAATTGTTTTCGTAGCTTTCCCTTGAAACTAAAAATGAATGGATTGAGTTTTTTTTTCTTTGAGGAAAGTTTTATCACAATTATAGCACACTATCTATTTTTTTCTTAGTTGGATTTATCAAAAAAAAAATTTCCTTAATTGGATTCGTATTTATCAAACAAATGCATACTAAATTACAAATTTTTGCTTATAGCATTATTTATAAAACAAGTGCATAATAAATTACAAATTTTTGCTTATAGCATTATTTATAAAAATAAGTGCATAATAAATAACAAATTTTGTTAATAGCACACACGCACACGTTCACATACACACACACACGTTCCCACACACACGTTCAAACACACAAAAACACACACACACACACACACACACACACACACACACACACACACACACACACACACACACACACACACACACACACACACACACACACACACACACACACACACACACACACACACACACAAACACACACACACACACACACACACACACACACACACACACACACACACACATACACACACACACACACACACACACACACACACACACACACACACACACACACACACACACACACACACACAAACACAGACACACACACAAACACACACCCACACACACACACACACACACACACACACACACACACACACACACACACACACACACACAAACACACAAACACACAACAAAATAGTGAAAATCACTACGTCGTTATTGAATTTACAATATTCATTATACTATCTCAATGAATTATCGAGTAGACAGAAAAATAAGCAGCGCGTGCACCGCTCACACACACACACAGTCACACACAAACACACAACAAATAGTGAAAATCATTACGTCGTTATTGAATTTGCAATATTCATTATACTATCTCAATGAATTATCGAGTAGACAGAAAAATAAGCAGCGCATTCACCGCTCACACACACACACACACACAGTCACACACAAACACACAACAAAATAGTGAAAATCATTACGTCTTTATTGAATTTTCAATATTCATTATACTATCTCAATGAATTATCGAGTAGACAGAAAAATAAGCAGCGCACGCACCGCTCACACACACACACACACACACACACACACACACACACACACACACACACACACACACACACACACACACACACAATAAAATAGTGAAAATCATGACATCTCCTAAAAAAATAGCCCATTTTCAATGTGTAGTCTGTTATTTACAAGATTTTCCGGAGCAAATGATAAAATTTAAAACGTTAAGTCTCGCATCTCTTATCGAAGCCTTTATTATGCAAATTAGAATCTGGAATTATGTCTAGCGGTACAATTCTCAGTCCTTCAAATTGACTTGGGAAAAAGAATCATTAGCGAGAAATAATATTTGAAAACTCACATTTAGATTTGCAGCTTGCATGTTGAGGGCTGTAGGGGCCACATCATTCTCACCTTTCGTTGGTCGTGAAGGGCCCGGCAATGCTTGATAGGGGGTGACCTCACAGTCTTGTGCAGCAGTAACGTTATGAGCAATCATCCACTCTCCTTTCAGCTTTCTACCCGGCTGCATAGGGGCTGGCACGGGTGGGTCTTGGGCAGGCAGCACCGGTCTGGAATGGATGTGGGTGGCATCCGATGAGCCAGCTATCTCCACTTGTTGCATTGCAGTAACGCCATTAGCCTTAGCTCTCTTTTAAGGGGGAGAGTAATTGTAGGAATCCTCCTTAAAAAGAAGACAAAATTTAGTATGGAAAAACAATTCCCCTTTTTACAGAAGAAAAATTAGTCTGCACAAAGAATGCCCCTTTCCCCCCCTTACTTTCCATGCGACGAAATAGTTTGTTTTTCACCTCACAACGAAGGTGTTAGAATTGATACATTGCTCCCCTCCTTCACCTTGTATTTTTATAAAACCCTTTTAATCATCAAATACACTTGAAAATAGAATATCCCGTCTAATTTGGCCCAAATACAATCTGTCTTTGTCAAGCAAACCCTTGCCGCTATCCATAAACATGTTGTATTAATAATTTCAGATAATGCTCATGCCAAATATTGTTTTGAAATCGCTCCTCTTGTAAAAAGGTTAAACACAGGTGGGTTTATTTAGATCTGAAAAAGACAACACATTTTAAATGCACGATGGGAAAGGGACATTTTGAAAGAAAGAACTATTTTGTAATGAATTAAACTCGTAAACAGAGGGGGAGGGAAGAGGAGGTTTACATAATAGAAAAAGGAGCGTATTTTACGTTTTCTATCGACTATAATCATCACATTGTACAGTTTGTATTGTTGGGGGAAGGGGGCTATGCCCCTGAATTTGAATTTACTAGTGGGGTGGTTAAATGATTTTATTTGGAAATAAATTAAGAAATTTAGTAAACTGAACTTACATTATAAATCGGTCTATCCATAACTTCAAAGTCAATAATATTTAGTGTATTATCCATGGTATGTTAAAACATTATGGAAATTTAATCATAATGCATGGCCATTATATACAAAATCTCAAGGACGAATGAAAATCATTCTTTTTTATTTGTATCCAATCATCAATCAAGTTATTGTATACGAAGCAACCTCCGCTCTCTCTGATTGGTCCTTAAAAATGGGTGTTGTCTCAAAAACCAGTCTGGTTGAAAACGTAGAGTTGAAGCAAACTTGTGTAACTAGCTAGAATTCAGGAACCAGTGGGGAATCCCTGCTCGTACTGCTCGCTTTACGGGTGTTGTCTCAAAAGCTAGTCTGGTTGAAAACGTGGAGTTGAAGCAAACCTGTGTAACTAGCTAGACTTCAGGAACCAGTGGGAAATCCCCGCTTGTACTGCTCGTTTTATGGGTGTTGTCTCAAAAACTAGTATGGTTGAAAACGTGGAGTTGAAGCAAACTTGTGTAACTAGCTAGACTTCAGGAACCAGTGGGGAATCCCCGCTCGTACTGCTCGCTTTATGGGTGTTGTCTCAAAAACCAGTCTGGTTGAAAACGTGGAGTTGAAATAAACTTGTGTCGGGAATCCCCGCTCGAACTGCTCGCTTTTAAACCCTTAGAATAGCACTGGAAGGAACATAAACTCCTAGAATAACATAGGAAGGAACATAAACCCTTAGAATAGCATAGGAAGGAACATAAACCAAGCAAATCCATAAGTACATGCTCTGGAAAGGTACCAAGGAACATAAGGCAAGCAAACAGCACAGGAAGGAACATAAGGCAAGCAAAATGGTACTTAGATCTCTACTTAAATGTGCTCACGAAACACGTACCTAGTCAATAAAGGCATATAATAACATTATGATATATAATAATAATAATATAATATAACATATAATAATATAATATATAATATATAATATATAATGATGATATTACTATTATAAAATTTAAGTCAAGACAGTCACCAGGGATTGTCTGGAGCGGAAAAAAAATGAATGAGTTATTTCGTATTATTGTCTTCGAAGGCAAACACTGTCAAAGCCGAATGAATAGTCAATGAAATTGTGATAAGTGTTTAAGCCGAATTTACGCACAAGGTTGTTGCCAGTGTTGAGAAAAAGTGAACCTAAATTATTTAGAATTGAGTAGAAAATAACAATTATAATTTAATCAACTTATAATTAAGATTGTTTTTTAATTGAAGTTAAAATCAAAAGCTAATTAAGCGTTCATTACAGGGCCGTGTAACCTTTTAATTTTTTTAATTTTTTTTTTAATTTGGACTGTAATGAGGGATTGGAGTTGGCGAGAAAGATTGTCTTAGACTCTTTTCCTGTTCAAAGTTTGAAAAATGGAAGGATATGCAAAATGCTGTGTTCAAAGCATTTTGAATAATTAATAGTTGAATAATTCTATGCATATTGAGAGGGCAATAAAGCACATAAAAAATCATTGGCTCAGTTAAAAGAAATCACTTAGTTTGAGGGGCTAGGACATAAATCTGTGTTTTCCCAAAACGCCACGCAACACCTTTTAATTTACCACAGCTGATTTGATTTATAAGTCTTTTAATTTGTCACAAAATATTGGTCACAATTTTCAAAGAAGAATCTGTGGGATGTAAAACCCCTCCCCCTCTTGTGTTCTTGATTATAACCAATATGCTTTCCCAGCAGAAACAAGAAAGGAAATATATCCATAGAATATAAGCTGAACAAATGACGAATGGTCCGTTTCTACAATCGGATAAAAGTAATAAAATAAAAGTTCAAAATAGGGATAAAACGCTTTTTAATAGATGGTGTATAGGAATTCACAAAAATACGAGATATTTCGGTCACCGTCATACAGTGACCGTCATCAGTAGTAAAACTAAGTAGTAAAACTGTTTATTAAAAAGGATTTTATCACCATTTTGAACTTTTATTTTATTGTCATGGAAAGGCAGTGTGGTCTCCGAAAATATCTACGGATAAAAGTAGGAAAAGCAAAGTTAAGAAAAGAGCTTACCCAAACTTAATACTAAAAGAGCCTTTGCCTACCTTCGATCAGGAATAGGATTACAAGCCCCCTAGCTGGTGTTTGAAGATGTTACTTGAAACCTACCTGTCCGAAACTTACCAACAAAGGCTGCATTTTCAAAACACTCTTTGAATATTCTTTAGTAGACTAGACGTTTTATCGATGGCTTTATTTGTGTTTACTTCTATTGTGATTTTGTTTTCTGAGTCTCCTTTCCTCTTTCACCTCTTCTCTAGCTCCATTGTTGTTTAACCAGAAAAGACTTTGGGTTTTAACCGGAAAAGATTTCTGATCGTCTTTTTAAAGCGGGCATTTTTGCCTGCTCTATGTATTGGTAGTAAAACGAATTTTGATAACACTATTGGGTTCTATTCTTAAAGAAAACAGAAAATAAAAAGTGAAAAAATGAACCATTAACTAAATTACACGAAAAAAATATCAACCTCGGCAAAGGAATGATGAATGGCAGAAGTAGTGTTTAATATATATAGTGTTACGATTCTTCTTACTTTGTCAAGGGACGTTTTGCGCAAGGAGGAGGGGCTTGGGTGCCTGCCCCCCCCCAAATACTTGAATTTTCTTGACTTCGTGGGGACTTCGCATTCAAATTATCAATTTTTGTTTCATTGTTGTACCTCATCCTGAAAAAATTGCTGCGTGCGTGCCTCACTCTGTCAGTAAGATCAATTTCAACCATTTGACTGTATCATATTGTTGGAATACGCTAGCTGAGGTGCTCAAATATATTACTTTGCTTACTCCCTCAAAAAACAATTAAAGTTTTCTGGATGAGGGTGATTTTTAATTATTTCCAGTATCAGTTGTTATTTTCAATGCACATCACTGTTCATCATGAGTTGACTGTACGTCACTTGGCAATCGTTAGTAGCAGGAAACAACTATCCTTCTGTTTTTATTTTTCAGTTTCTTTCTCTCTCTCTCTCTCTCTCTCTCTCTCTCTCTCTCTCTCTCTCTCCCTCTCTCTCTCTCTCTCTCTCTCTCTAGTTTGTCCCTCTCTTTTTTCCTTAAAGTTTTGTTGAAGTTCCGTAATCTCTCCTTTTACTTGATGGCTCGTAGAATGGTAAATCTAAAATTACAAATAAGAAATTCAATTTTAGGCTTTAGCAGACCTCTAACTACAATGTGGTTGTCAATTAGTTAGTTATTAAATTTTAACCATGTGCATTTTTTCTAAACAAATTGTTTAGTGTAACTTGAACTAATTATACTTTGAAATGATGTCTGACTCTTGATAGAATTGCTTTAGTTTGGATTCGAGTTTGATTGAAGTCTTCTTCTGAGAAACTAAATGAATGTAAAAATTTTGGCAAAATATGTCAAGTCTTTAAGAGTTATGCTACCGTAAGCCATTATGAATATTACATCATGTTTGGGTCATTTTTGTTAATTATTCGTTTTCTTTTTGGGTTTTCAAGCTTTCATTTTAAAGAGGGCTTCGCTTCTGTCTTTTTGATTTCATTTGGTGGAAGACTCCTTCTTGCTTATATAAGCGGCTGATCTTTTGTTTTTTCGATAGACGAGTTTTTTTGCTTCGGTCGATGTATACTTCAACTGTATATATTTGACGTTTTTTGTTCCGTTTGGTATTCTCGGTTTATAATTTCCGGGTCGTTTACAAAGTCTGTTTATTTGGATTTGAAGGGGGAATATTTGGCCATGTTGCCCAATATTGCTCTGTTGTTGGCTCTTATTTAGGTCTATATTTAAATCAAGTGACAAAGACAAAGTTCATGTTTAAATATAAACGATGGATGTTTCTCAAAACAAAAACCAAAAATTACGCTGCATAATTAATAAGTCGCCATATTCTCAAACCCAGCCAACCCCTTATTTGAACGCTATCGTAACATTTTGTTCTACGAGGTCCTGAAGCACAAGTCTTCAGAATCTAAGAAATTTCCATAATTAATTCAACTTTCCCTAAATATTCCCTAAGAGTTTCACCTTAATAGCCTTAGCATAAAAGTCATAAAAGTAGCCATAGTTGTAACATGCACGAAGTACCATTTTGGCTTTTGGTTAATATTATACTGGTAAGCCACGACTGCCACCAGTATTGGTGTGGTTAGATACGGGTGTCACCACTTATTGGTGCAAAATGGTGCTACACCACTTACTGGAGGGGAAAGCGCCTGATGGTGCCAAATATTATAATGGGATGTCCGCACTTACAACTACGGTTCTGTAACTATAGGGTTTGGTAATATACCCAATTTACAGTATACCCTGCCCAAGGGTATGATAACGTGATCGAGCGGTCAAATGGCCAACCTCTAAGGCCAAGGGTACCCACTCTGAATTAGTAATAATATTTCGAACTATCTCCTGGGAGGTAACAAACCCCCCTGTCAATATAATAATGACGGTATCTCGTAACTCTGTTCCTACCCTGTCTGGGTTCCTGGAAAAATAGTCTACACAGCTGTAGGAAATAGCTTAGTTGTAATCTTCCAAAAATGTCACACACATATATCAGACTCAAAAACGGAACTAAAGATAAAAACTCTTACAAATAACGAATACACTTTAAGACGCACCTTTGCGCGCGCACCTCGGATCAAAGGCCATGAATGGCCGAATAGAATTAAACTCCCAGCATCCTTTGAAGCTTTTCAAGCTGTAAATTTAAGCTGCATGATTCATCGCTCTCCTGGCTTTTTCAGACACTAGCTAATTAGTGGATTCCTTCAGAAGTTTCGTAACCAAAGCTTTCCCGGGGTTTAGATATGGAAGATAAACGAAGCTAAATTTATAAAAAGGGCATTTTTCTGAAACAAAAGGGGCCAAAGGTCCCAACACTTCCCTCCTAAGAAAAATGACCGCCACCACGCCATAGGTCAGAGCACAAAAACAGAAAACAAAAAATAAATAGCACCAACTTCAAAATCACAAAAATTGTTTATCTTCTCTTCTTTCTTCACCATTATCTGTGCTTCCATCGCTTGGCTCAGAATCTGTTTTCATCCACACGTCTCTCCTCTAGAAGCACCATAGTCTCTGTCGTATGGCATCCGCATTTGGTTTTGACAATTGAAGTTCCCAAGATTCGCCGAAAATGATCGTGCTCGGGCACAATCTAAAATACAAATTTTATCGCTCTCACGAATTTACATTTGAGAGGAGCAGAGAATCAGTTTCTGGCACATTCGAAAATGCCAGCCATCATGAGAAATTGGCTGAACTAGCCTCTTAATTTCTATCAGTGGAAACAACACCACATCTCAATTAAAATGTAAATTGCCCCTTTAGCATAATTTGAAGTAATGCAAGGCCGAAAATACACAGGCCTCTGAAAACGATAGGGGTGCAAGGAAATGAAGTAAAATTTTGAGCGAACTATGAATCGCTTTTTCTGAGTCTCATCCCCTAAAATAATCGAATGAATAAGGCTTGGCGATGAGGGATGAAGATGAAATTGAAGACTGGAAAGACAAGGCTTCTGTAAAGGGATCACAACTTGTCCGCCAGTTGTGCAATGAGGAAAAGGGCTATCTTTCACGTCTTCCCGCAGCGGATCTTCCCCAAGGGATTCCTCCCCCTCATAAAGGAACAAACCTTCTTTTGAGTTGATCAGACCAATATCAGATTACTACTACTACTACTGCTAACAACTTACCGCAGCACCAAGCCGCCTGAGGCCAACACAGCTACGCACGCTCCTCCTCCACCCCAATTTATTCAAAGCCTCTCTTTTTACACCCGCTCACGAAGTTCCCATTTCCTTTAAATCTTTCTTTATGACGTCCTCCCCCGCCCAGACGAGGGCGACCTGATTTCCGTTTAGCCTAGATGGTTGGCCGAAAAGAACAATCTTCGGCAATCTATCATCCTTCATCCGCACAACGTGCCCTAGCCACCTCAACCTTTCTTTCATTATAGCCCTAGAGAGCGGTATTGAACCACATTTTTCATATAGCCTATTTTTTGAAATACGGTCAGTCAGCCGGGTACCCAGAACAATCCTTAAGCAATTTCTCTGGAAAACATCTAGCAAATCTTCATCCGCTTTTCGGAGCGTCCATGCTTTAGAGCCATATTTGACCACGGTTATCACTGTAGCTTCTAATATTCTAATCTTGGTTTGCAGACTTATCTTCCTATTCTTCCAGACGTTTTTTAACTGTGAAAAAACACCCTGAGCCTTGGCTATTCCATATTTAACATCTTCACTGCTCCCACCATCTTTACTAATAATACTACCAAGGTAAGTGAAGCTGCCCACCTGATCAATCTTTTCATTACCCAACGTCACCTTTTCATCTTCACTTATTCCTAGCCTTAGTGACTTAGTCTTCCTAACATTAATTTTCAAACAAATTCTAGCACCCTGAACTCGCAAAACTTCTAAAACTTCATTCATTTTGCTCACACTTTCATCTAGGATGCTTAAATCATCAGCATAATCCAAGTCCAGGAGACTTTTTCCTCCCCATTTGATTCCATGGTCTCCCATTGCTTTTCCTGTGCTCCTTAAAACAAAGTCCATCAAAATAATCCATACAAAGGGGTATAGAGCACAACCCTGCTTAACTCCTGATTTAATACAAAACCAGCTGCTAACCTCATTTCCTACCTTAACTGCAGCAGTTTTATTCTCGTACACAACACTAATCACTTTAATGTATTTGTCTGGTAAACCATACAAGGGTAAAACCTTTACTAAAGCTCTTCTATCAACAGAATCGAACGCTTGCTCATAATCTATAAAACTGAGGACCAAAGGTGTTTGAAAACTCAGGCACTTCTTAATTATTAGCCTAAGAGTAAAAATTAGGTCGGCACAAGCTCTACCTTTTCTAAAACCGCACTGCTCTTCTCTTAAAACTTTGTCTCCGGCATCTCTCAGTCTAAAAGTATCATATTACTTAGTAATTTACTACCTACAGAGACCAGACTAATGCCTCGATAATTACCACACTTACTTTTATCACCTTTCTTATAAAGTGGCTTAATTAAGGTTTTCCTAAAATCATTAGGTACTTCCCCTTTTTCAAAAACCATATTCATAATCTTCAGTAACTTATTTCTTACCTCAGAGCCACAATATTTAAGAAACTCGTTTACCACCCTATCAACACCTGGAGCCTTATTATTCTTTAATCCTTTTAGTACTGTTGCTAATTCCTCCTCAAAAAACAAATCTTCCTTCACATCCAAGGTATCACAAACTTTTTCATTTTCCTCTATATTTTTTCCTGTAACTCTATCTCGGTTAATAAAATTCTCAAATGTTCGACCCATCTCTCTTTAGTTTTTTCCTTATCGCTAATTGCGACCCCATTCCTATCTTTAACTTGGCCAAGTCCAGATTGACTACTCCCTCTCAATTTGTTAACGTGCCAGTACAATATTTTACTATTATGCCGTCTAGCTGCATCTTCCATATCCTCGGCAATTTTATCCATGGCCTCCACTTCACACCTCCTTTGTTCATATTTTAATGTTTTCTTCACTTTCTTTACATTTCTTTTGTTTTCATACGATCTATCACTCAGATAATTCTTGTACAAGTCCTTTCTCCTTTCTATTAAACATAAAGCTTTTTCACTAATATTCTTAGCTGCAGTTCTAGCTTTCTTCCCTAATACACCTTCAGCAACTTCACAAATTATTTTTCTAAAGTTATTCCAACCATATTTCACATTATCAAATTTTAAACTCTCAAGTTTAACTCTCAAATTTAAACTCTCAATATCAGATTCCTTCCCAAATTTCTTCAATCCAGCCCAAAATTTAGTACCTCTCAATCTTTTCTTAACCCGTTGTTGACTAGTCGATTCTATGTCATGATTATCTGTGGTTTCTCTTAATATGTCATGGGTGTTCTCCTCCCTTCTAAGTTTTTTTTGTCTTATTGTAATTTTGTAATATTCCCAGCGTAATCATCTTGTTTTATTCCCCATGGGCCTTGGACCTCTTTGTCCTCCCTATTATTTATGTTAGCTAGGCAAAGCCCATCCAACTTTTTATTTTTCACCCTATTATCCATTTTATTTATGTTAGCTAGGCACATCCCGTCCAAATTTTTATTTTTCGCCACTGCAGGCTGAATCTCAAAGTTTTGTCTCTTTTTTGCCTTTCTCTTTTCATTTCTACTTTTCTCAAATTTTCCAGTCGTGAACATTAAACCATCATTAAATCGGAATCGTCCTCCAGTGTCTACTATCTTTGACTGTATTTCTTTATTGTAATTCCTTTTAATATCTCTTTTCTTTTTTTAGTTTTCTTTTTTTGTCGTAGTATTAGATAAATCGTCATGAAATCTGAATTGGACTCCAGAGTCCATCATACTTTGACTGCCTTTCTTTATTGTAATTCCGCGTTGCACCTTTTTTTTCGCTGTTTTAATTTTCTTTACTTTTACCGCCGAAACAAATATTTCGCTATCAAATGGGAACTGAACTCCGACATTTGTTTTTTTCATATTGTACTAAACATTTCTCGAAATTTATGAGGAAAAGCGCGTACATTAAATTTCGTCTCATTTTTCTCTGGTACAATCAGTTCTTCACTTTCCCGAAAAATCATTTTTGCGCGTCTCATTTTCAATATCATGTGGTCTTTTTACTTCCGTATGCCGCTTTTGCGGACTATCAACATTTCGAACACGAGTATCAAGCATTTTGTTTTTCCGACAGGGGGGCTTAGCCTCCCAATTTGTTTTATGGGCTGGTCCACCTCCTCCCTTAGTCAACGAAGTTGTATATTTTTCCGTCCTATTGCAGTTTTGTAATTTTCCCGCTGCTAAAGAAGTCACTTTTAAGGATAGGAGATTTCCGAAATCTCCAAAGTCTCCTCCTACTAAAACATCCACTGCTAGCGTAGGTATTAACCCTACTTTTATCGTTTTTCTTTGGATTTTACCGTCGTCATTTGCAGTTTCTATTCTAACCCAAGCAGACGGGCATGGGTGCTAGTCTCCCATAATAACATAATGTTGTAATCTTATTTTTATGGTCTATCTTTGTTCTATTAATTAGGTCAGTTCGCACATAAGTTAGGTCACTGCAAGAATCAATTGCCATTTCAACTAATTCCCGTTCAATTTTTCCTTATATTTTATGGGACTCTGCAAATGCGTAATTTTTTCCCTTATTATGGGTCATGGCCCAGGCTGTCGTTTAATGTGATTTTTTGTCATATTTACTGGGGCAGTTTCTTGCAAAATGCCACGTAGTACCACAGTTATAGCAAGTTAATTCTCCTTGCGCTGGGTTATAGTGCCAATTTTTGTTATACTCTCTGTATTGAAATATGTCTGTATCCTCAACTTCCTCTCTTATTTCGGTCCACCTATTTAAAATTTCCGCCATTATTCGCTTTTTTGGTTTTTTTTTCTTTCAAACATATTTTCAATTCTTTGTGGGTATTTTCTGAAAATTGTTCCATTACTGTTTTATCTATCACTTCCGTCAATTTTTCCTTTTTCTCTTTTGGGTCTTCTAACATTCTATAATTTTCTAACTCTTGCTAATTTAAACACATATCTTTCAATTTGTATCCGTATTCTTTATAAGTTTCGTTGTCTTGTTTTCTTTCGTTTCTAAACCTTCTTTGAAAGTGCTCGGGGGAGAGTTGAAACTTTTCAAAAATGGCTTGTTTTACCCTTTCAAAATGCATCGAGTAGTGCATTGGTAAAGCTTTATATGCAATTTGCGCTTTGTAGTTAAGGAGGGGCTGTGTTCTTGTCACCCAATTTTCTCTCGGCCATCCATTTAATTCTGCGGTGTTTTCAAAGTTGTAGAGGTACAAATGTACATCTTCATTCTCTTTCATGGTTGAAAGTTTACTGCATGCATTAAATTTACTTTGGACAATCCTTGAGGCTCCTGGGAATTTTTCTCTGCAATTATTTGCATTAGTTCTCTTCTGTCCTCTCTATCTTTCTCTTCCTTTTGTTCTCTGGCTATTCTATCAGCCTCTTCCTTTTGTTCTCTGGCTATTCTATCAGCTTCTTGCTTTCGTTCTCTGGCTATTCTGTCAGCCTCTTCCTTTCGTTCTCTGGCTACTCTATCAGCCTATTCCTTTTTTTCTGTAGCTATTCTGATATTCTCTATTTTTTCTCTATCTTCCTTTTTTTTTCTTTCTCAGGCTACTCTTTCTTCCTTCATAAAATATAATATTTGTTGTGTCATAACTATTTGAGTGCTTTTTCGCGAGCCCCTGCTGGAAATTGAGCTTCTATTACTCCTGCTACTTTGCCTACTATGATTCTCTCTGTCTTTATATCCTCTTAATTTGTTTTCTGAGTCTGTTTGTTCTATAATTGTATTTTCTCTTACCCTCAACTCCCCTTCATTTTGCACAGCATCTGAGGTGGGAATTCGTCCTGTTTTTTCATATATTATTTCTTCCTTGTTTATTTCGTACCCCCTCATTTTACCGCGTATACTCCTTTCTGATTATATTATCTCTTAATCAGTTAGTCAATCTTGGCAAGTGCACACGCAAAAATTATGATACGCAATTAGTATTGTGAATTATTACCGCTGTGTAATGAGATTCAACAATTTTTCAAATAACCGGAATATCTAGACTTAATTAGGGAATAACGACTTCTTTCGATGCAAGCGATTTTACGCGAGTGAAATATATCTCCAAAAAACGGTTTTCCAAGGGAAACCGAAAATATTCCACTAGTGAATTAGCTGGACTAAAACTCAAACATGGAAACTACCCTATAAAACAAATCACGTATCCTCCCTGGATACTCGTATTCCAAATGTAATTTCCTTTTAGGCCGATTACTCAATAGGACAGGTGCCTTCCACCTTCCTTATCCAATGTGCGCACAAAACTGACAAATTCTCCTTATTTGCCGTCTTCAATAATCTTATATAACCTTCGTCACTGAAGATTTTTCTAAGTACGCCAATTCACTCAAATAATAACCCGACTTTCACTTTTTTCTTATTTGTTCTTAATTCCTGTAATACTTTCCAATACGGAGATTCCCCACTGTAAACTTAAACTCAATTAATTTCACTTTATTCTTTTTTAATATTGTCTAAAAAGGCACAGCCAGTTAGTTCTTCATGATTCCGTATTTTTTTCTTTTTCTCTAATTTCCGTTTAGGCTCAGACCAAACCTTGATGAAAGGAGGTAATGAAAGGGGGGTCTACCCTTTCTCATGCACTGCGTCGTTTAGGAGCCTGACTCATCAATTTTTAAATTCGCAATCTTTCAACTCTGTCTTTCGGTGCCGATTTTTACAGCCTATAGCCTATACTGTAGGCTAATTTTCACCAGTCTTTTCGGAAACGCTCGTTCTTTTGCTACCAGTGCCACTGATAGCTCCTTTTTAGCTACCACCAGTATTATGGTGGTAAGATACGAGTGTCACCACTTATTGGTGCAAAAATGGTGCTACACCACTTACTGGAGGGGAAAGCCCCTGATAGCGCAAAATATTATAATGGGATGCCGCGCTCACCACAATGGTTCTGAAACTACAGGGTTTGTTAATACCCAATTTACAGTATCCCCTGCCCAAGGGTTTGATAACGTGATCGAGTGGTCAAATGGCCAACCTCTAAGGCCAAGATTACCCACTCTGGGTCACCACTAATATTGCTAACTATTTCCTTGGAGGTTACGAGCCCCTGTGTCAATATTATAATGACGGTATCTCGTAACTCTGTTCCTACCCTGTCTGGGTTCCTGGAAAAATAGTCTACACAGCTGTAGAAAATAGCTTAATTTTTATCTTCCAAAGAGGTCACACTCGTATATCAGACTCAAAAACGGGACTAAAGATAAAAACTGTTACAATTAACGAATACACTTTAAGACGCACCTTTGTGCGCGTACCTCTGACCAAAGGCGATGAATGACCGAATCAAATAAACTCCCAGCATCATTTGAAGCTTTTCAAGCTGTAATTTAAGCTGTATGAGCCATCACTCACCTGGCTTTTTCAGACACTAGCTAATTAGTGAATTCCTTCAGAAACCTCGTAATAAAAGTTTTCCCGGGGTTTACATAGTGAAGATAAATAAAGTTAAATTTTTAAAAATGGCATTTTTCTGAAACAAAAGGGGTCAAAGGTCCCAACATTTTTTTCAATATCCCTTAAATAGTCTCTGAAAGTTTCAAGTTAAAACTCTAAACCATTCCTAATATTTTGCTTGTATGCTCCTTTGTAAACTTGCATGCAAATAGTTTGTTTTGATTTAATTAAAACTAGGCAGCGCTATTGCATCAATCTTTTCGTTACCCAACGTCACCCTTTCATCTTCACTCTTTCCTAGCCTTAGCGACTTAGTCTTCTTGGAAACAATTTTCAAACCTAGGCTATTCCGGCACCCTAAACTAGAAAAACCACTGAAAGTTCATTCATTTTGCTCACACTCGCATCTAGGATGCTTAAGTCATCAGCATAACCCAAGTCCCGGAAGTTTTTCTTCTCCATTTGATTTCGTGATCTCTAATTGCCTTTCCTATGCTCCTCAAGACAAAGCCCATCAAGATTTTCCATATTAATGTGGATAGAACACAACACTGCTTAACTCTTTATTTAAGACAGAACCAGCTTCTAACCCATCCTACCTTAACCCTGGCAGTGTTACTCTTCAACATAGCACTAATTCCTTTAGTGTATTTTTCTGGTATACCATACACGGAAAAGACTTTCATTAAGGCTGTTCTATCAGCTGAATCGAACGCTTGCTCATATAAGATTGCCCTACTGCTTAGGACTAAAAGTGGTAGCGTGATAACTGAGGCGTTTTTGTAAGAATTGGTACTCAAAAACCCAGTGACAAAAAAAATAATTACTAAATAAAATAAAAGGAGAAAATGTTGCAATTCTTATTATTATAAGCTCTTCCAGTAGCTCTCTTCAGGGTTAGCTAATCTTATATTTCGTGTGTGTTCGTTGTCCAGGAGGGTTCCTCTATAGTCCACGCTGTTCACCGAGAAAAAAGGATTATTTTAGTTTAGGGCTATCGAATATTTCTACTTGAAAGAGTTACACTTGAATAGCTAATCATGGCTTAAGTTCTGGGGCATTAAAATCCTTTAGTTCAAAGTATTGATTCTCAGGTGAGCCAAAACTAGGAATAACCGTATTTGATTAGATACCAATTTATTACATTAACCCAAACCAAGATATCGAATTGTTATATCTTGTAAAAGGGATTAGTGTTCTTTGGACTTTTGATAAGCTTTAATTTCTGCAGGAAAAACTTAATTGAATTTATCTAGACAGAAAGGACTTGAAATTCTTAGTTTGACAATATTATTCCCCTTTTCCCTAACCTATCTTTATAAACATCGAGGCCACCTTTGTATAAACGGTCGGTACGGGGTTAATGAAATGAAAGAATGACTAAAAGGGGAAAAGGGTCCTGATCCGTATACACGTCAGAAGAATCCAAAAGGAGGTAAGTAATGTTAGTGTCTGATAGTTGCAATTTTCTGGGTGTAAGATTTTTATAAATGTCAGGCTAAGTTCCAAGGGTCACTGGGCTAGAAAAGGGGAAGCGCCAAGGCTCTCTTAATGTTGAATTCTTGGTTAGGGTTTTCCCCCTCTTATACCTTCAGTTACTAGAAGCTTCTTCTACAAGTTTAATCCGGGTAGAAATTAATTTTAACGTATTTTAACCCGTAAAATGCTGTCTTTTGTCTAAATGGCTCAAGCCTTGCTTAAGTGAAATATACTAACCGAACTGTAAAACCAGTCACCACGTAGAATAGAATCTATAGTCCTATGTTTTTTACGCGGGTATTTTTACGCTTGTAATAAATTTTAATTAGATTACGCATCCTTTAATCAATCACAAAGCACCTCAGAGTTACCTCACTATCAGTATGATTCAAAACCCTTTATAGATCTATTGGCAAGCCTCAAAGCTGAATTTTTGCCCAGACTCCAATTGCAGTTTAAGGGGCTCAAATGTAAGTATTAAAATAATTAAAATAGGATCTTGATTTAGCCCAAGCGACAGAAGTATCTCAGAAGTTTATAACTTTATTTCAGTGTTATTTTCAAAGGAAATCTGAAAGATTCAGTTGACAACTTAATTCAACACGGAAATGGGATGTTCTCGGTATAGTCAAAAGTGACGAAAAGGTTTACATTTAAAGAAATGGAGACAAGGCAGGTACTTGCCATAAATAGTCAAAAATCTTACTTACCAAAAGTTCCTTTCTAGCCTCCTCTCCTCACAATTTAACCCCTATTTTCTCTCACCCGTACGTTTTATTCAATTTGTTACTTGATTCACTTAGCGACCTTCCCCCGTTCTTTTAGCCAATCACCAACCTTTTTGTTAGAAATTGGTTTTATTCAAGTTTTTCGAGGCCTTGATTCTAAAGCTTGAAATGTTGTATCACTTTAGGACATTCCTCTTTTTTTTATACAAAACTGGTCTAAATTCAACTATTTATTATGGATTCAAAAGTAGTTCGATACTTAAACAAAGAAATGTCGCTACAAGATTTATGACTAGTTACACAAAGAGAAGATATTTTTAAATTTAACTAATTTGAAATAGTTTCTTTGTTTCTGATCTATTGGAGCAAAGGGGATTCTAAATTTTACCGAAACTGAGTTACCAAAATTACACAAAAATAAGGCCTCCTTGCAATCTCTCCCACTTCAAATCTTAGTATAATTTTTGTTTTAAAAGAAATAAAAAAAGGAAACACAAATTTACTAAGATCCATCGTAACTCAATTTCTCCTTATACTACTTCTAAATGGAACCCCTGAGACTTTTGGTCTGGATAATCTGTCAGTAATTTTCTGAATATTTTGGATATCAGTCCTACTGAAAGAAGTCCTATTATATATATATATATATATATATATATATATATATATATATATATATATATATAATATATATATATATATATATATATATATATATATATAATATATATATATATATATATATATATATATATATATATATATATAATATATATATATATATATATATATATATATATATATATATATATATATATATATATATATATATATATATATATATATATATATATATATAATTACTCAACATAATGATGCTTCTTAGACTCAGAGATGCAGTAGACAAGGTTTTAAAAGAAGAAGAATACGGTTTTAGGACAGGTACACAATTTTTCGACCCAATTTTCACTCTTAGGTTAATAATTGTGAAGTGCCAGGGTCATCAAACACTGTTAGACCTCAGTTTTATTGATAATGAGTGTAAGGAGGCCTTATTTTTGTGTAATTTTGGTAACTCAATTTCAGTAAAAGTTGGAATCCCCTTGGCTCCAATAGATCAGAAATAAAGCGGCTATTTCAAATTAGTTAAATTTGAAAATAACTTCGCTTTGTGTAACTAGTCATAAATCTTGTAGTGACATTTCTCTGTTTAAGTATCGAACGACTTTTGAACACATAATAAGTAGTTGAATACCCAATTTAGACCAGTCTTGTATAAAACAAAGAGGAATGTCCTAAAGTGATACAACATTTCAAGTTTTAGAATCAAGGCCTCGAAATACTAGAAAAAAACTATTTTTTAACAAAAAGGTTGGTGATTGGCTAAAAGAATGGGAGAAGGTCGCTAAGCGAATCAAGTACCAATTGAATAAAATGTACGGATGAGAGAAAATAAGGGTTATCTTGTGAGGAGAGGAGGCTAGAAAGGAACATTTGGTAAGTAACCTTTTTAACCAATTATGGCAAGTACCTATCTTGTCTCTATTTCTTTAAATGACAAGTTAAAATAATAATATTAAACCTTTTCGTAACTTTTGACTATACCGAGAAAATCCCATATCCGTGTTGAATTGAATTATCAACTGAATCCTTCAAATTTCATTTGAAAATAACACTGAAACAAATTAATAAATTTCTGACATACTTCTGTCGCTTGGGCTAAATTAAGATCCTATTTGAATTAATTTAATACTTACATTAAAGCCACTTAAACTGAAACTGGAGTCTGGGCGAAAGTTCCCCTTTGAGGGTTGCCAATAGATTTATAAAGGGTTTTAAAACTTACTGATAGTGAGGTAACCCTGAGGTCCTTTGAGATTAATTATAGGATGCGTAATTAATTAAAATTGATTATATGCGGAGAAATACCCAAGTAAATAACTTAGAACTCTAAATTTTATTCTATTTGCTGACTGGTTTTATAGTTCGGTTAGTATATTTCACTTAGCCAAGGCTTGAGCCAATTAGACAAAAGACAGCATTTTACAGGTTAAAGTAAGCTAAAATAAATTTCTTCCCAGAAACTTAAACTTGTAGAAGAAGCTCGAATAACTGAAGGTATAAGAGGGGGACCCTAACCAAGAAGTCAACGTTACAAGAGCCTTGGCGCTTCCCCTTTTCAAGGCAAGTGTCCCTTGGAGCTTAGCCTGACATTTATAAAAATATTACACCCAGAAACTTGGAACTATCAGACAATAACATTGCTTACCTCCTTGTGGCTTCTTCTGACGTATACACGGATGAGGAGCCTATTCCCCTTTTAGTCATTCTTTCATTTCGTTAACTCCGTTCAGACTGTTTATACAAAGGTGGCCTCAATGCTTATACAGATAGGTTAGGGAAAAGGAGAATAATATTGTCAAACTAAGAATTTCAAGTCCTTTCTTTATAGATAAATTCAATTAAGTTTTTCCTGCTGAAGTGAATGCTTATCAAAAGTCCAAAGAACACTAATCCCTTTACAAGATGTAACAATAGTATATCTTGGTTTGGGCTATTGTAATAAATTGGTATCTAATCAAATACGGTTATTCCTAGTTTTGGCTCACCTGAGAATCAATAATTGGAACTAAAGGATTTTAATACCCCAGAACTCAAGCCTTAATTAGCTATTCAATTGTAACTCTTTCAAGTATAAATATTCTATAGCCGTAAACTAAAATAATTCCTGTTTCTCGGTGAACAGCGCGGACTATAGAGGAACCCTCCTGGACAACAGATACACTCAACGTAAGATTAGCCAATCTTGAAGAAAGCTATTGGAAGGGCTCATAATAAAAAGAATTTCAACATTTTCTTCTTTTATTTTACTTAATAATAAATTTAGTTGTCACTGGATTTTTGAGTTCCGATTCTTTCCAAACGCCTCAGTTATCACGCTACCTCTTTTAGTCCTAAACAGCAGGGCAATCTTACAACTAATGACAGCGGTACTTAAGTTCGGTGCAACTTTCGTTTGAGGGCGAGAGGATTAGTAAATATAATAAAATTTTGGTAAAGGTTAGTCCTCTATTCCTCCGAAGAAGGTGTATGTTCAGTTGTCTGGCGGATGTTTCTGGCCTAGCAGTGACGAAAAGGTTTTAATAGTGTTCATCTGAGTATAAAGTTTTAACAGTGTCCATTCGAGTAGTAAATTTCAACAGTGTTAATTTAATTAGTAATATTGACAGTGTTTAAGGTTTAAGCTTAAGGTTTTTTAGTACGCTAGGTATTTTGGGAGCAGGCTCGAACCCTATTGCTCAGCAAAATCGGTCTATTAATCTTGACGAGTTGAAATTGGAGTAATTAGCACTATTTGGGGAGAGTCCCAACTGATTTCTTTGGAATAAGTAAAGAAGAAATGAAAAGATTCCAACTAGAAGACCCTTAAATTAAGGTGGCAATCAGGGAAACAATGGAATTAGAAAATACACTCTTAAGCTTAAAATCTCCCAAAGATGCTTAAAGACAAAATGAGAAGTTTAAGGAGGGTATAAATGAACAGTCTAGCCAGACTGGGTTGACGAGACCCTGTGAGGGATATGAGTCAATTTCAGTTAGCTCAAGCATTCCCGGGGCTAACAGAACATCAGAAAAAGGTGAATTCAGTAATAAGACTACTGAAGAGAATCCTCTTTCTTTGAGAGGGAACAGGCCTGTCAGGGATAGAAGCCTTACCTCTGTATCTATTTATGGGAAACTGGGTGAGGTCAGTGTAGGAAGAGTCAGTCCAAACACATATGGAACTGAAGACGGGACAGTTTTAGAGGGGAGTGAAATTGAATCCAGTGTAAGACAAGTTCTGGCGGTGGAACTTACAAAGACCAGGACTATGGAAGGAGTCACTGGCACACCTAATTGGGCTGGGTCCAAAACACCCACAGATCTAGACACCGAGAGGGGCGAACCGCAAAGAGAAAGACAAGTTCGAATGGTGGAACTTGTGAAGACCAACACTCAGGAAGGAGTTGCTGGCACAGATAATTGGGAAGGGTCTGGAATACTTGCAAACCCAGACGCCAAGAGGGGCAAGCCGCAAGATATTGAAAAAGTTCCAAGATTTGACATTTCGGCTAAAACTCAGAGCCAGAAATCTCGAATTTGGGAAAGAAAAAATTCCTTTTTTTGTAAAAAGTTAGAAGATCTACATTTGGTTCCCGTGGGTGGCTTGCTTTGGGCAATAGGGAATTCTGGCAAAGAAAACAGAAATGTCAATTTAAGATTATTTTACGGAAGAAAACTTAGGTCTTATTTCTTGGGGGCCCAAATGAGAGCTGTCAAGACTCTAAAATAAATTGAGACAATGTGGTGTCATTAAAAATATGTACTGCCAGATTGAAGAGGTAGTTCAGAATTATGAACTCTGTTTGAGAAGAAATAAAGTTAGTGTTAATTACCCCACTCATAGAGATAATAATTTTCCTTGTGACCTCTTTCATATTCAGTCAATTGATACCACAGAAAAATTGCAACTTAGTGCGAATGATAACCAATGCACATTGATAAAAACATAGTAGTACCATCTAAGGAAAATTGATAAGTGTAAAACGCATTGCCCATAGGATTTAGAATATTGAGATTAAAACACACTACCCATAGGGGAAAAACCGTAAAATACAGGATAAGAATTGTACGAATTATATAAGAGACTCCTTGTAATGTAGCCACACACTAACTTAAACTAGTAATAATTTATGATTTTTCTACCTCCAACAAAGAAAATGAGTTCAAAATGTTCGAAAGATTAAAAATTTCATAATTTGTATTTTTTTAAATAGAAAACGGGCACAGATTTTCTTGTATCGTAGAATATATTCGTTATTTTCCTTTGGTTTTTCAAGTCTTCCATTGTTACCGGACATTTGGCACCTT
Organism: Artemia sinica; assembly: GCA_027921565.1. Lineage (NCBI taxonomy): Eukaryota > Metazoa > Arthropoda > Branchiopoda > Anostraca > Artemiidae > Artemia > Artemia sinica. The sequence continues at coordinate 2,018,923 of JAPEVW010000024.1, forward strand.
TAAATACTCTTTCAAGCATTCAACTATAATTTGAAAAAAATGTCTCTAATCAAAGTACAGTCATAACTGTCAATAAAGAACAAGAGTTATGACTGAACCGTCATTTTACTTGATGACGCCACCCTTGAATTATAAAATTAAAATAAAACCTGAAACTTCTGACGCACAGTTTGAACGGCTTATATTATAAACAAGTTGTACTCAAGTATATTTTTGTAATAGCTTTTCCATATTCAGGAGAAAAGACAAAAACTACATTTCGGAAGACGAAATTGAATATTTACTTTCTATTTACTTTCAGAATAGGGTTAGTTCAGCCATTGGACTGGATGAAGTGAGGAAAATACGAGTTTCCTTGCAAGAAGGAAAAAGGGAAAGATAGAACAACATATTGGACATCAATATATATATATATATATATATATATATATATATATATATATAATATATATATATATATATATATATATATATATATATATATATATATATATATATATATATAGATATATATATATATATATATATATATATATATATATATATATAATATATATATATATATATATATATATATATACATATATATATGTATATATATATATATATATATATATATATATATATATATATATATATATATATATATATATATATATATATATATATATATATATATATACATATATATATATGTATATATATATATATATATATATATATATATATATATATATATATATATATATATATATATATATATATATATACATATATATACATATATATATATATATATATATATATATAATATATATATATATATATATATATATATATATATATATATATATATATACATATATATATATATATATATATATATATATATATATATATATATATATATATATATATATATATATATATATATATATATATATATTGATGTCCAATATGTTGTTCTATCTTTCCCTTTTTCCTTCTTGCAAGGAAACTCGTATTTTCCTCACTTCATCCAGTCCAATGGCTGAACTAACCCTATTCTGAAAGTAAATAGAAAGTAAATATTCAATTTCGTCTTCCGAAATGTAGTTTTTGTCTTTTCTCCTGAATATGGAAAAAGCTATTACAAAAATATACTTGAGTACAACTTGTTTATAATATAAGCCGTTCAAACTGTGCGTCAGAAGTTTCAGGTTTTATTTTAATTTTATAATTCAAGGGTGGCGTCATCAAGTAAAATGACGGTTCAGTCATAACTCTTGTTCTTTATTGACAGTTATGACTGTACTTTGATTAGAGACATTTTTTTCAAATTATAGTTGAATGCTTGAAAGAGTATTTAAAGGTGCCAAAATGTCCGGTAACAATGGAAGACTTGAAAAACCAAAGGCAAATAACGAATATATTCTACGATACAAGAAAATCTGTGCTCGTTTTCTATTTAAAAAAAAAATACGAATTATGAAATTTTTAATCTTTCGAACATTTTGAACTCATCTTCTTTGTTGGAGGTAGAAAAATCATAAATTATTACTAGTTTAAGTTAGTGTGTGGCTACATTACAAGGAGTCTCTTACATAATTCGTACAATTCTTATCCTGTATTTTACGGTTTTTCCCCTATGGGTAGTGTGTTTTAATCTCAACATTCTAAATCCTATGGGCAATGCGTTTTACACTTATCAATTTTCCTTAGATGGTACTACTATGTTTTTATCAATGTGCATTGGTTATCATTCGCACTAAGTTGCAATTTTTCTGTGGTATCAATTGACTGAATATGAAAGAGGTCACAAGGGAAAATATTATCTCTAAGAGTGGGGTAATTAACACTAACTTTATTTCTTCTCAAACAGAGTTCATAATTCTGAACTACCTCTTCAATCTGGCAGTACATATTTTTAATGACACCACATTGTCTCAATTTATTTAGAGTCTTGACAGCTCTCATTTGGGCCCCCAAGAAATAAGACCTAAGTTTTCTTCCGTAAAATAATCTTAAATTGACATTTCTGTTTTCTTTGCCAGAATTCACTATTGCCCAAAGCAAGCCACCCACGGGAACCAAATGTAGATCTTCTAACTTTTTACAAAAAAAGGAATTTTTTCTTTCCCAAATTCGAGATTTCTGGCTCTGAGTTTTAGCCGAAATGTCAAATCTTGGAACTTTTTCAATATCTTGCGGCTTACCCCTCTTGGCGTCTGGGTTTGCAAGTATTCCAGACCCTTCCCAATTATCTGTGCCAGCAACTCCTTCCTGAGTGTTGGTCTTCACAAGTTCCACCATTCGAACTTGTCTTTCTCTTTGCGGTTCGCCCTCTCGGTGTCTAGATCTGTGGGCGTTTTGGACCCAGCCCAATTAGGTGTGCCAGTGACTCCTTCCATAGTCCTGGTCTTTGTAAGTTCCACCGCCAGAACTTGTCTTACACTGGATTCAATTTCACTCCCCTCTAAAACTTTCCCGTCTTCAGTTCCATATGTGTTTGGACTGACTCTTCCTACACTGACCTCACCCAGTTTCCCATAAATAGATACGGAGGTAAGGCTTCTATCCCTGCCAGGCCTGTTCCCTCTCAAAGAAAGAGGATTCTCTTCAGTAGTCTTATTACTGAATTCACCTTTTTCTGATGTTCTGTTAGCCCCGGGAATGCTTGAGCTAACTGAAATTGACTCATATCCCTCACAGGGTCTCGTCAACCCAGTCTGGCTAGACTGTTCATTTATACCCTCCTTAAACTTCTCATTTTGTCTTTAAGCATCTTTGGGAGATTTTAAGCTTAAGAGTGTATTTTCTAATTCCATTGTTTCCCTGATTGCCACCTTAATTTAAGGGTCTTCTAGTTGGAATCTTTTCATTTCTTCTTTACTTATTCCAAAGAAATCAGTTGGGACTCTCCCCAAATAGTGCTAATTACTCCAATTTCAACTCGTCAAGATTAATAGACCGATTTTGCTGAGCAATAGGGTTCGAGCCTGCTCCCAAAATACCTAGCGTACTAAAAAACCTTAAGCTTAAACCTTAAACACTGTCAATATTACTAATTAAATTAACACTGTTGAAATTTACTACTCGAATGAACACTGTTAAAACTTTATACTCAGATGAACACTATTAAAACCTTTTCGTCACTGCTAGGCCAGAAAACATCCGCCAGACAACTGAACACACACCTTCTTCGGAGGAATAGAGGACTAACCTTTACCAAAATTTTATTATTTTTACTAATCCTCTCGCCCTCAAACGAAAGTTGCACCGAACTTAAGTAGCGCTGTCATTAGTTGTAAGATTGCCCTGCTGTTTAGGACTAAAAGAGGTAGCGTGATAACTGAGGCGTTTGGTAAGAATCGGAACTCAAAAATCCAGTGACAACTAAATTTATTATTAAGTAAAATAAAAGAAGAAAATGTTGAAATTCTTTTTATTATGAGCCCTTCCAATAGCTCTCTTCAAGATTGGCTAATCTTACGTTGAGTGTATCCGTTGTTCAGGAGGGTTCCTCTATAGTCCGCGCTGTTCACCGAGAAACAGGAATTATTTTAGTTTACGGCTATAGAATATTTATACTTGAAAGAGTTACAATTGAATAGCTAATTAAGGCTTGAGTTCTGGGGTATTAAAATCCTTTAGTTCCAATTATTGATTCTCAGGTGAGCCAAAACTAGGAATAACCGTATTTGATTAGATACCAATTTATTACAATAGCCCAAACCAAGATATACTATTGTTATATCTTGTAAAGGGATTAGTGTTCTTTGGACTTTTGATAAGCATTCACTTCAGCAGGAAAAACTTAATTGAATTTATCTATAAAGAAAGGACTTGAAATTCTTAGTTTGACAATATTATTCTCCTTTTCCCTAACCTATCTGTATAAGCATTGAGGCCACCTTTGTATAAACAGTCTGAACGGAGTTAACGAAATGAAAGAATGACTAAAAGGGGAATAGGCTCCTCATCCGTGTATACGTCAGAAGAAGCCACAAGGAGGTAAGCAATGTTATTGTCTGATAGTTCCAAGTTTCTGGGTGTAATATTTTTATAAATGTCAGGCTAAGCTCCAAGGGACACTTGCCTTGAAAAGGGGAAGCGCCAAGGCTCTTGTAACGTTGACTTCTTGGTTAGGGTCCCCCTCTTATACCTTCAGTTATTCGAGCTTCTTCTACAAGTTTAAGTTTCTGGGAAGAAATTTATTTTAGCTTGCTTTAACCTGTAAAATGCTGTCTTTTGTCTAATTGGCTCAAGCCTTGGCTAAGTGAAATATACTAACCGAACTATAAAACCAGTCAGCAAATAGAATAAAATTTAGAGTCCTAAGTTATTTACTTGGGTATTTCTCCGCATATAATCAATTTTAATTAGATTACGCATCCTGTAATTAATCTCAAAGGACCTCAGGGTGTTACCTCACTATCAGTAAGTTTTAAAACCCTTTATAAATCTATTGGCAACCCTCAAAGGGGAACTTTCGCCCAGACTCCAGTTTCAGTTTAAGTGGCTTTAATGTAAGTATTAAATTAATTCAAATAGGATCTTAATTTAGCCCAAGCGACAGAAGTATGTCAGAAATTTATTAATTTGTTTCAGTGTTATTTTCAAATGAAATTTGAAGGATTCAGTTGATAACTCAATTCAACACGGATATGGGATTTTCTCGGTATAGTCAAAAGTTACGAAAAGGTTTAATATTATTATTTTAACTTGACATTTAAAGAAATAGAGACAAGATAGGTACTTGCCATAATTGGTTAAAAAGGTTACTTACCAAATGTTCCTTTCTAGCCTCCTCTCCTCACAAGATAACCCTTATTTTCTCTCATCCGTACATTTTATTCAATTTGGTACTTGATTCGCTTAGCGACCTTCTCCCATTCTTTTAGCCAATCACCAACCTTTTTGTTAAAAAATAGTTTTTTTCTAGTATTTCGAGGCCTTGATTCTAAAACTTGAAATGTTGTATCACTTTAGGACATTCCTCTTTGTTTTATACAAGACTGGTCTAAATTGGGTATTCAACTACTTATTATGTGTTCAAAAGTCGTTCGATACTTAAACAGAGAAATGTCACTACAAGATTTATGACTAGTTACACAAAGCGAAGTTATTTTCAAATTTAACTAATTTGAAATAGCCGCTTTATTTCTGATCTATTGGAGCCAAGGGGATTCCAACTTTTACTGAAATTGAGTTACCAAAATTACACAAAAATAAGGCCTCCTTACACTCATTATCAATAAAACTGAGGTCTAACAGTGTTTGATGACCCTGGCACTTCACAATTATTAACCTAAGAGTGAAAATTGGGTCGAAAAATTGTGTACCTGTCCTAAAACCGTATTCTTCTTCTTTTAAAACCTTGTCTACTGCATCTCTGAGTCTAAGAAGCATCATTATGTTGAGTAATTTTCTACCTAGCGAATCTAAGCTAATGACTGTATAATTATCACACTCAATCTTATCACCTTTCTTATATAGGGGTTTAACTAGGATTTTTCAAAAATTGCTAAGTATTTATTCGTTTTCAAAAATAATATTCATAATTTTCAGTAGCTTATTTTTAACCTCATACATAGAGTATAAAGTTGAAATTTTCACGGAAAGTTTATGCTTCTTCAAAACTAAATCAAAATGCACTATGTGTACAACTTCTATCAATAAGACGTCAACAATTTCTCAAGAAGGAATGAAGCTATTAAGTTGAAACTTTCAGGGCTATTACTGCTATTACTTTTGCTCTTACAATTGAACTTTAGATTCCCACCACAATTTGGTGGTGGAAATTTCAGTGGAAACGTGCAGGAGGTAATTTTGTGCCTGAAGAGTTCCGTCATGGAAGGTGTGTGAGAATAGATTTTTGTGTGTGTGGGGGGAATAATGTTTCAAGGAGGTTCACTGGCGGGAAGTTATGCTGGAAGCTCCATTGAACAATTATTACAATTGTAATTTGAGTAATTTGCACAAAGGAAATTTACCAGTAATCTATCATTTATTCTTCCAATACATGTTTTATATTTTTAGATGAAAGTCCAGGGCTGACTAAAGAAGTTTTCAATCAGCTCTATTTTGACGGTGTCTTACAAGATTATGAAGAGGTTTTAAGGTTGACCTACCTTGGTGGAGTCGATCCTGAGCTAAGAAAAATGGTAAGGCAGTTTTGTATGGCTCTCTTGCATCCAATCAAACTATTTCCTGTTTTAGTAAGCTGATTTGTCAAATTGTGGAATTTTATTGAATCTTGAGGTATTTAAAGGTAATAAGAGGTAATTTAATTGAATTTGGTCACTTTCGTTTGCCGCTAATATATAATTGCGGATATATCCGGAACCAGAACTCATTGCTAAGCTCTTAAAAGCTACAACTACTACTAACAACTCACCACCGCACCAAGCCACTTGAGGCTAGCACAGCTACACACGCTCCTCCTTCATCCCAATTTGTTCAAAGTCTTCCTCCTTACACTCTCCCAGGAAGTTCCCATTTCCTTTAAATCTTTTTGACATCCTCCCATCCCAACCAAGGACGACTTGCTTTCCGTTTAGTCCTACACGATTGGCCCAAAAAGGATGACCTTTGGCAATCTGTCATCTTTCATCCGCAGAACATGCCTTAACTATCTCAACCTTCCTCTCATTATAACCCTAGAAAGCGGGATTGAACTGCACTTTGCGTACAGCCTACTGTTTGAAATACGGTCAGTCAGCTGGGTACTACGAAAATATCTTAGGCAATTTCTCTGGGAAACATCTAGCCAATATTTATCCGCTTTTCGGAGCACCCATGCTCCAGAGCTATATTTGACCACTGTCAGCACTGTAGCTTCCAATATTCTAATCTTGGTTTGTAGACTTATCTTCCTATTCTTCCAAATTTTTTCAACTGTAAAAGAAAACGTCTGAGCCTTGGCTGTTCTACTTTCAACATTTTCATTGCTCCCACCGTCTTTACTAATAATACTACCAAGGTAAGCGAAGCTGCCCACCTGATCAATCTTTTCGTTACCAAGCGTCATCTTTTCATCTTTGCTTATTTCTAGCCTTAGTGACTTGGTCTTCTTAACATTCATTTCAAACCTATTCTTGCACTCTGAACCTGCAAAACCTCTAAAATTTCATTCATTTTGCCTTCTTTTCAACAACTCCTGAAAGTTTTATTTTAGCATCCTTAGCCTAAGAAATGGTAGTACTACTAGCAGTTGCACTACTACCATTATTATTAGCAGTAGTTTTCACGTAGAGCCTTTTTCTTAGTTCAATATCTCCCTCAAAATGTCCTGATAGATTTAACTTAATGCTCTAAACTGTTCCTGGGATATTGCCTGTACGTCCTTTTAACAGCTTGCATACACTTAGTGTCTTATGATTTTGTCCGACATTACCCTCTAAATTTCATGAAAGTTTAACCTTAATGCCCAGCAGTCTAAGAAGCAGTAGTAGGAATATTAGCAGTAGTAGTAGTAGGAATAGTAGATTGCATATAGCATCTTCTGGATAGTTAAATATCAGCTTCAATATGTACTGAAAGTTTCAACTTAATAATATAAGCTGTTCCTGGGATATAGCTGTTACTCACTTTCGATAACAGGCATCCACAAAGTGCGTTTGGATTATGTTCAACATTCCCCTCAGTAGTCGCTAAGAGTTCCACCTTTGTCTTCAGCACCCCCTCAACATTCCCTTAGGAATATTAGTAGTAGCATTAGTAGTGGCAGCAGTAGTAATATGCGCATAGTGCCTTTTGGTTAGTTCAACATCTCCATCAACATGTACTGAAATTTCCACCTTAGTGTCCTTATTACTAGTAGCAATAGTAGTTGCAGTATCAGCAGTAATAGTAGTAACTGCAGCAGATGTAGCAGTAGCAGTAGTGCTATACATATAGTGCCTTTTGGTTAGCTCAACATCCTCTTGGTATGCCTTGAAGGTTTCAATTCAATACCCTAAGCCATTCCTGGAATATTGCTTACACACCCTCCTAACAACCTGCATTCCCATAGCGTGTTTTGATTTAGTTTTATATCCCTCAGTATTCCCTGGAAGTTTCGTTTTAATATCCGTAGCCTTAGAATGTTGTTACCGAAGCGGTAATATAAGTAATGGAATTCATATAGTGTCTTTCCGTTAGTCCAACATCCAGCTCGAACGTGCTCTAAAAAATCTCAAATTATAACTCTAAGCCTTTTGGTTTGTTCAACGTCTTTCTCAACATGCCCTGAAAGTATCTACTTAATACTCCAAGTTGTCCCTGAGATATTACTGATAGACATTTTTGGCAACTTACATCCACATAGTGCATTGTGATTTAGTTCAACATCCCCCTCAAAATTGCCTTAAAATTTTGAGGTACTACCCTTCCTCTTAGTAGAAGTATTAGACTAACAGCAGGAGTAGTAGTAGCAACATGCACATAGTGCCTATTTGTTATTTCAATATCCCCCTCAACATCCCCTGAAATTTCCACCTTAATGCTCTGAGCTGTTTCTGAGATATTTTTTAGGACCTTTTGCTAACCTGCACGCACATAGTGTGTTTTGATTTGGTTCAACATCCCTCTAAACAAGTTTTCAGTTTTTTTCACTCTTTTCTTTTGTTTTAAAAAATATCAGTTTTTATATCTTTTCTTTTTTATTGGCATCCCCAGGGTCATTCTAATTGTACAAAGTAATACCCCCCCTCGAACTCAATCCTTCAAATAAGAATTAGACTGTTGTACAGCATTGCTTCTCGAAAAAGAGTTTTTTTAGTGTTTTTTTCTCAAAAAAAGCGTAATTACCCAGAATAAACTATCATCTCCAAGACATGAGGGAAGAGTTCATCCCCTCAGGCCTCAATTACATATTGAATTTGATTCCATGATTTTCATCATATTACGTCCCTTTTTGAGAGTGCCTTTTCTAATACCAATAACGAGAAAGTTTAAAATTAATATATTTTGCATATTTAAAATCAGCATGAATAATTTTGTTTCTTGTTACTTATATTATAATCCAAACTTTGTTTCTTATTGTTTGGATATCTATTGACAATGACTGCTCTTTACTTACAACCTGTTACTACGAGATGTTTGATCAAAGGCTATTCTAAATGTAAAGGAGGCTAATACTCCCTTCTTCAACCTGTGTCATTCAACCTCTAGTTGAATGTTCGTACAATAATGCTTTGAGAAGGATTCCTGAATTTACTCATCCCAGAAAAAACTGCAACCCTCAAAATATTTACTAGGGACCATGGGGCTGAAATATCAAAAGTTAATCATGGGATCATCATTTCCATGGTTTTAAAGGCGATGTCTTTAAACTTTCAGCTCCCCCCCCCCAAGAAAATTTACTTACAGTACTCATAACGCCTCTTGTTCTGTCCTTAGAAAAGGTGAACTGGATGAATCTAAGAAAGATACTAAGAAAGATACTAAAAGAGGAAGATCGTGAATCTGCTCGATCCTACAACAAAAATGAGGTCAAAGAATTGTTTAAAATAGACCGAAAATAGGTATTCCGAGATTAGAAGTCGTGTTGCAGAAGGCTTGACCAGCTTAATTTCTAGCTATCTTATCCCCCTGAAGTTACCGCACATTACTTCACTTCCATTTTCCAGAGCTTTCCAATATACTTACCAACCGATGATATTCCCTGTAATTTCTGAATTATTTCTCCTCGGAAGATCGAAATAATAATTTGAAAACCAAGAAAAACAAGTTTCTGCCCTTGGATATTCCATTTCCTCGTACTAGTTCATTCAGCGATTTATTTTCTAGGCCCTTGTCTTTCCCCTTAAGTGAGAATATAGATTATGGGCAATTTCAGCAAATACGGAAGCAGGACTTTATTACCACCCCCACCCCCTCCCCCACGCCAAAAGGAAAATGGAAAGCATAGCTTGGAAAGTGTTCACCCTATTACTCTCATTCCCATATTCTTGATGAAGGATTCCTGGTAGATTGGCTAAAGAGAAAATCTCATTTCCCACCCAACCCACTTAACTTACCATTACCTTGCTCATATTATCAAATCCATTGGGAAAGTTCTTGAAAAGTCTAGTACGAGGCCTTACCTAATAAAAGCCTAATACGATTTAGTTTCTTTTTATAATCTAAAAGCATTGGACCTTGTTAACCTCAATATATTAGTTGTGAAACTTGTCACTGAATTCAAAATTTAACTCTTTCCAGGTAAAATTGCTATCCTCCTTCTTATCAAATATATTGCAAATAGTCAAATTCATTAATAATTATTTCAGCCCTCTCCATGTCCACAATGGAGTACCCCAAAGCCCTTTTCCGGGTCCCTTCCTCTTCCCAGTTATGATTAACACTCTTGTTAATGAATTTTCTGACAGATCGAAATTTGTCGATGACTCAGAAGTCGTTGAAACCTATAAAACTTGAATGAGCATACCTATGATCTGAATGAAATTGTGTTTGATGCCTTGGACTTAAAAATGAGAGGAAATCCCTCTAAATTTAATATAAATTATAATAATATTTGTCCCCCTAAATTCCTACCAATTATCTATATTCTATCCCTCTTGAAATTTCTATGTCGTTCTTTCCACTATCTAGCGTCAAACATTTTTCTGACGTAAATAGGGGAATCCATTTAAGAAATATTATCCACACAGCTATTGTGTCTATAAGAATGCAAAGCTACTGAATAAGCTTTGCACCCCCCCCCCCCCTTCCCATTAGTTAACGACTTATGCTTTCTTTGTCCACCCTTTTCTTGAATATGCTTGTCCATTTTGGCACTTCGGCATCTCCAGGGAAGGATGAGATAAAACTGAATTAATAAAAAAAAGCCCCGCAAATAATTTTTAAAGAAGACAAACTTCCACAGACTAGTCTTCTTATATTTTTAGAATTCTTCTTCTTGTTCTAATTTTCAGGTATGGCCCTACTTGCTTGGCCACTATCAATTTGGAAGCACGGTTCAAGAAAGACAAGAAAAAGATTCAAGTTTAAAGCAGATGTACGAATCTACAATGTCTGAATGGCTCGCAGTTGAAGCTATCACCCGACAGAGAGATAGAGACCAAACTGCTGCAAATATAGCTAAGCTGTCATCTGGTAGCTACAGCCTCGATTGTCAAGAAGTTATTGATAAACTAACGGATTTTGAGCCTAATTGTGAAAGACATAAACTTACAAAGCTCTCCAGAGGGATGAGTAATGATGTAAGTGCATCTTTTGTTTGACTAAGATACTGGTAGATGGCACCTCTAGGTCTTAGCAAGAAGTCTTTTAACTAAAATAGCAGCAATGTAATCAATAATTTAAACATTTACTGAAGTATAAATCTTAGAACTTTAACAATTATTTTTTTTTATTAATATCAAAATTAAATTAACAGAATTGCTGTTTAAAATTGGCTGATATAAAGTAAAACCTTATTGTTGAAATTTTTACCAGGATATAAATAGGTGGTAGCACTGGGTTGTAGCTAGAAAAACAGTTGTTTCTGAATAAAAACAAGAATTAGAAGAAAAATGTTAGGAATAATCCTTGTTCTTCTTTCTTAGGTGTGTTTAGGTAACTCGTCCATGGAAGTTCAGGTAAGGAACTATGAATTAAAAGCATTGACCTATTTCGAACTAGCTCATAGTTAGGAAAAAAACGGTGAAGTTTGAAAGCATATTGATTGAATGAGTTAAATCTGGGTTCAATGAGTGTGACATAGGATTTTTCCTAGAGATTCTGTGTATGAAAAATCAACATAAATTAGCAGGGATAACAGTGTAAATTCTTTTCTTGCCTCCTGGACCTATAAAATCCCACAGTTTTCCAAGATTTTTCTTTTGATTTCCTTATCGTTTCCTAAAAGTTCCACATTAACATACTCAGTCATACATGAGTTTCGCCCTTTTGACCGTCCACACTTACATAAAGTGTTTTGATTTAGTTCACCAATCCCCTTAACATTCTCTTAAAGGCTCACCTGAATGCCCTTCGTCTATTTGGAATTTGGAAAGAAAGTTCAAACATGCCTACCTTTCTCAATAACATATACTATACGTAAACAGTGAACGAATTGAACGCCTTAAATTAGGTATCTTGAACTCTCTCCGAGAAAAATCTAGTGAGTGAACCGGAAGTTAATTATTTTGTTTTTTTATAAATACGTTAGTTTTAATTTTTGATACTTTAGTATTTCTACGGATGGCGATAGCTGTATATGTGATCGAAATATCTTAGAACTTTTGTACCTGTTTTCGTTGTCTAAGTAAATGGACTTATCCTCATTTAAACGTTTATTTGTTCGTCATAGAAAGGCAGTGTGGTCTGGGAAAGGGATACCTAATTGGAGTGTTAATTGGAGTGTTATTTTAATACTTTAATATTTCTACTGATGACGATTGCTATATATATGATCGAAATATCTAGCCTTTTGTACCTGTTTTCACTGTCTAATAAATGGACTAAATGGACTTAATAAATAAATAGACTTATCACCATTTGAATGTTTGTTTGTAGGTATCGTTATTTTATATTAAACTGACAATCCACGGTCATTTGCTTTTTTGTTATTTCAGCAAAGTGCAAATAATGCTCTAGTCTTAAGAAGGCATGGGGGTTGTCAGCACTACTTATGTTAATTTTTTATCCTTTTGATTTTGACTTGGTTATTTATTGTAATTAATCAAAGAAAAAGTTTTCCACAAAATAAGTTTTTCAAAGAAAAGTAAAGAGCTCCATTAAACCAAAATGAGCAAAAATAAAATCAAATAATCTACCAAGCGTGAAACTACCACAAATCAGCATCGATAAATAAATGTAACCCAAAACGATTAGAAATTAAAATAAATAACCAAGTCAAACTCAAAATGAGCAGAAATTAACATGAGTAGGGCTCAAAACCCCTATGCCTTCCTAACGCCAGAACACAATTTGCACATTACCGAAAAAATATAAACCTTTTTACTTTTATGACTTTAATAAATCAAATAATATTAACATTTTGATTACTAAATATCAGTATATGTATATTAAACTGACAATGCACATTCATTTGTGTTTTTTTAATAAAGTGCAAATTATGTTCAGGCCTTGGACTTGGTTATTTGTTGTAATTTCTGTTCGTTTTGGGTTTTATTTATTTATCGATGCTGTTTTGTGGTAGTTTCACGCTTGGTAGATTATTTTATTTTATTTTTGCCCATGATTGGTTTAATGGAGTTGTTTACTTTTCTTTGAAAAACTTATTTCGTAGAAAACTACTACTACTACTAACAACTCACCGCAGCATCAAGCCGCCTGAGGCCAACACAGCTACGCACGCTCCTCCTCCACCCCAATCTATTCAAAGCCTCCCTTTTTACACCCGCCCACGAAGTTCCCATTTCCTTTAAATCTTTCTTTATGACGTCCTCCCACCCCAGACGGGGACGACCTGCTTTCCGTTTAGCCCTAGATGGTTGGCCGTAAAGATCACTCTTCGGCAATCTGTCATCCTTCATCCGCACAACGTGCCCTAACCACCTCAACCTTTCTTTCATTTTAGCCCTAGAGAGCGGTATTGAACCACATTTTTCGTATAGCCTATTGTTTAAAATACGGTCAGTCAGCCGGGTACCCAGAACAATCCTTAAGCAATTTCTCTGGAAAACATCTAGCAAATCTTCATCCGCTTTTCGGAGCGTCGTTATTGAGATATATTGAGATAGTCTTTCCAGGGAAAAAAAAATAATATTTTAAATCTTTTTGGTTTTTTAAGACTTTATAGTTTGGCCCGCTATTTGTATGCGGGAGAAATATTTTCAGCAATTTTTAACAACATACACCCTTTTAAAAATCTGGACACAAATAGCAGTGTTTAATTTAGTTTCATAACTCCTCTAGTTGACCTGAAATAGAAAACTTGATACCATTCGCATAAAAAATCTGTTTACTTTCTTTGATAGCTTGGATACACTTACGCTATTTTGATTTGGTTAAACTTTAAGAGCAGAAGTATCCCCGAAAGTATGAACATAATATCCCACAGTGCATTTTGATTTAATCTTAAGACAATATTTAGTTTTTAAACATAATGGGCAAATGGGAGCATTGGCGTGGGAGGGGGACTAGTTGCCCTCCAATCACTTTCTACTAATAAAAACGACATTAGGCCTTTCTATTTTCAATCGAATGAGCCCTTTTCGAAGTTCCTACGACAACTTCTTCGATACAAAGTGCCCTGGTCTAAACAAAAAAAAAATAATAATACATTGTACCCACATCGATCTTTACTATGAAAATGTCAAACCTTCCAATCATTTTCGAATATTAAAAAGGGCACAAGCCCTTTCAATTTCCAATCGAATGAGCCCTTTTTGATTGTCTATGACAACACTTTCTATAAACACCTTATATGACCCATGGCATAAATTAAAACCCTTGCCCTGAGGGCTGTGACGGGGCTGTCATCCTCAAAGACCCTATTTCCAGAACTTTCAACTACGTTAAACAAAACGGCTATCTCAAAATTTTGAATGGATGTGTTGGGGGAAATGGTGGGCGTGAGAGGGGCGTTAGTTGCTCTCCAATCACTTTCAACTATTAAAAAAGGCACTAGTCCTTTCAATTTCCAACTGAATGAGCCCTTTTGAAGTTTCTAGGACAACGATTTCAATAAAAACCTTATATTCCCCAAGGACATAACTTACAACTCTTGCCCTGAGGTCTGGGGGTGAGGGGTTGTCATCCTCAAAGACCTAATTTCCAGAACTTTCAACTACGTTAAAGAAAATTGCTATCTCAAAATTTTGATTGGATGTGTTTGGGGAAATGGTGGGCGTGAGAGGGGTGCTAGTTACCCTCCAATCATTTCCGACTATTAAAAAGGGCACTAGCCCTTTCAATTTCCAATCAAATTCACCCTTTTTGAATTTCCTACGACAACGTTTTCTATAAAAACCTCATATGCTCCAGGGAATACTTACAACCCTTGCCCTGAGGGCTGTGAGGGGATTGTCATCCTCAAAGACATAATTTCCGGACCTTTCAACTACGTTGAAAAAATGGTTATCTCAAAATTTTGATTGTATGTGTTTGGGGAAATGGTGGGCGTGAGAGGGGGGTTACTTGACCTCCAATCACTTTCGAATATTAAAAAGGGCTAGCCATATCAATTTCTGATATCATTTCAATATAGGCCTAGTCAGTGAGTTACACATATTTATAAGTAGTAGGCTAAATATGTCACTCAGTTATATATTTCTGTATATAACTTAGATAGGCCTAGTCAGTGAATTACACATATTTATAAGTAGTAGGCTAAATATGTCACTGAGTTATATATTTTTGTATATAACTTATATAGGCCTAGTCAGTGAGTTACACATATTTATAAGTAGTAGGCTAAATATGTCACTGAGTTATATATTTCTGTATATAACTTATATGCCTAGTCAGTGAGTTACACATATTTATAAGTAGTAGGTTAAATATGTCACTCAGTTATATATTTCTGTATATAACTTAGATAGGCCTAGTCAGTGAGTTACACATATTTATAAGTAGTAGGCTAAATATGTCACTGAGTTATATATTTCTGTATATAACTTATATAGGCCTAGTCAGTGACTTACACATTTTATAAGTAGTAGGCTAAATATGTCACTGAGTTATATATTTCTGTATATAACTTATATGCCTAGTCAGTGAGTTACACATATTTATAAGTAGTAGGCTAAATATGTCACTCAGTTATATATTTCTGTATGTAACTTATATAGGCCTAGTCAGTGAGTTACACATATTTATAAGTAGTAGGCTAAATATGTCACTGAGTTATATATTTCTGTATATAACTTATATAGGCCTAGTCAGTGAGTTATGTATATTTATAAGTAGTAGGTTAAATATGACACTGAGTTATGGCCTTTGCAAAACAAAAGTGATCCGTTTATCTGGCCTCCCCCAGGCCATTCAGCGTGTCCCCAGGTGGCGATAGGGGAACGCTCTACAGATATGTAGGGTACCTTCATAGGAGGCACGGACCACGGGGGGAACTTGTCCCTGGGGGTCCATAATAGAATCTGGGGCACCCTTGCCCGGGGTCATAAATACAGGCGGAGGAGAAAGAAGGCCCCTCAAATGTACGCTCAAAAGGGCCCACTGGTTTGTCCACAAGTTCCATGAGTTGCAAACCTTCTCCCAGCAATGGGTTAAATTGCATGGTGATGCAGAACACCATCGCGGGAGGATCGTCTATAGGAGGACAACTGTGGCAGGGCGTAAGATCCAGATCCATGGACAACGGCCTCTGCAAAGGGCTGCCTCGACCTTTTCGGGGTACCTGCAAGACTGGGGACCTTGCGGTCAACTCTATTCCCACTTGAGGAGTGGCGCCCCTCGACGAAATTATAGCCTAGTAAACGACACAGCATTCGCACGGGATTCTGACTAATGGACAATTCTTCTGGGATTGGTATGTTTTGATGGGCGTCTTTGGGCTGAAAAACCTCTTCCTAGCTAATTTATCTATTACGAGTTGCCTCCCCGTAGTAGCATAATATTTGTAGGCATGAATATATAATGAGTCGGAGGTAATAGGCTTGAGATTGTCTGTGCAGGATTTCGACTCTTGTTGATAGAAGAGCATCGCCAAGTGCTGAAAACCATGTTGTGACCAAGATGGGCCCAGGATTGCACAAAGCCTCCATTGATGGAGGTCCCAGGGACTTCTTGCTCTCCGGTTCTAAGCCGGCTTAAGCACTTCGGTGTAGACTTGAGAAGATATGTGATCCCCGTCCTGCACTGGTATCCGGGACCATTGCTTTTCCTGAGGCGAAAAAATTTCAATGATTTAAAGAACATGAAAATTGGAACTTGGAATGTTACGACATTAAAAAATGACTATCGTATCGACGTTTTGACTGACGAATTCAGACGATTCGAACTGGATTTATTAGGAGTTTCAGAAACTCATATCCCAGGGGTAGGAAGCATGAAATTAGGTGATATAGAATTTGTTTACTCAGGCAGGAAGGATGGGGTACATAGACAGGGAGTAGGGCTCATGATGAATAAGGAAGCTGCTAAACCTTGTTTAGACTGGGAAGGTATTAATAATAGAATGCTAATTGCTCATTTTATGACTAGAAAGTTCAGGGTATCAGTTATAGTAGTATACGCCCCTGTAGAACCGACTGATGGAGATACTAGTGACTCAGATGAATTTTACTTACAGTTACAGGAGCAAATAGACAAGGTCCCAGGTAGAAATATGATGTTATTACTGGGAGATTTTAAAGCCCAGGTTGGTAGAAATAAGGATAGATGGTATCCCAGCTTAGGTAAATTTGGTGTAGGAAAAGAAAACAGTAATGGATACAGACTTTTGCAATTTTGTAGGTATAACAATCTAGTTATAACCAATACGGTGTTTGGTCATAAAATGGTTCATAAGCTAACATGGTATTCACGTGATGGTAAGACAGCAAACCTTATTGATTATGTTATAGTAAACCGAAGACTGGCAGGATCAATACAAGATACTAGGGTATATAGGAGTGCTGTTATTGATGTTAAAAGTAAAGATCACCATCTAGTAGTGTCAAGGGTTAATTTAAAGCTGAAATATCGGAAGGGTAATTACCTCCCGGGAAGTTATGATGTTAGTAGACTCCAGGATGAGAATTTGAGAGAAACTTTCCCGGAACAGTTGAATACTAAACTTGAGAGTTAATAATTTGATAATGTGGAAGATGGTTGGAATAATTTTAGAAAAAATAATTTGTGAAGTTGCTGAAGGTGTATTAGGAAAGAAAGCTAGAACTGTAACTAAGAATATTAGTGAAAAAGCTTTATGTTTAATAGAAAGGAGAAAGGACTTGTACAAGAATTATCTGAGTGATAGATCGCATGAAAACAAAAGAAATGTAAAGAAAGTGGAGAAAGCATTGAAATATGAACTAAGGAGGTTTGAATTGGAGGCCATGGATAAAATTGCCGAGGATTTAGAAGATGCAGCTAGACGGCATAATAGTAAATTATTGTACTGGCACGTTAACAAATTGAGAGGTAGTAGTCAATCCGGACTTGTCCAAGTTAAAGATAGGAATGGGGTGGCAATTAGCGATAAGGAAAAAGCTAAAGCGAGATGGGCCGAACATTTTGAGAACTTGCTTAACCGAGATAGAGTTGCAGGAAAAAATATAGAGGAAAATGAAAAAGTTTGTGGTACCTTGGATGTGAAGGAAGATTTGTTTTGTGAGGAGGAATTAGCAACAGTTCTAAAAGGATTAAAGAATAATAAGGCTCCAGGTACTGATAGGGTAGTAAATGAGTTTCTTAAATATGGTGGCTCTGAGGTTAGAAATAAGTTATTGAAGATTATGAATATGATTTTTGAAAAAGAGGAAGTACCTAACGATTTTAGGAAAACCTTAATTAAGCCACTTTATAAGAAAGGTGATAAAAGTGAGTGTGGTAATTATCGAGGCATTAGTCTGGTCTCTGTAGGTAGCAAATTGCTTATGAATATGATACTTTTTAGACTGAGAGATGCCGTAGACAAAGTTTTAAGAGAAGAGCAGTGCGGTTTTAGAAAAGGTAGAGGATGTGTTGACCAAATTTTCACTCTTAGGTTAATAATTGAGAAGTTCCTAAGTTTTCAAACACCTTTGGTCCTCAGTTTTATAGATTATGAGCAAGCGTTCGATTCTGTTGATAGAGGAGCTTTAGTAAAGGTTTTATCCTTGTATGGTATACCAGACAAATACATTAAAGTGATTAGTGCTATGTACGAGAATAACACTGCTGCGGTTAAGGTAGGAAATGAGGTTAGCAGCTGGTTTTGTATTAAATCAGGAGTTAAGCAGGGTTGTGTTCTATCCCCCTTTATATGGATTATTTTGATGGACTTTGTCTTAAGGTGCACAGGAAAGGCAATGGGAGACCACGGAATCAAATGGGGAGGAAAAAGTCTCCTGGACTTGGATTATGCTGATGATTTAAGCATCCTAGATGAAAGTGTGAGCAAAATGAATGAAGTTTTAGAGGTTTTGCGAGTTCAGGGTGCTAGTATTGGTTTGAAAATTAATGTTAGGAAGACTAAGTCACTAAGGCTAGGAATAAGTGAAGATGAAAAGGTGACGTTGGGTAATAAAAAGATTGATCAGGTGGGCAGCTTCACTTACCTTGGTAGTATTATTAGTAAAGATGGTGGGAGCAGTGAAGATGTAAAAAAGAGAATAGCCAAGGCTCAGGGTGTTTTTTCACAGTTAAAAAAAGTCTGGAAGAATAGGAAGATAAGTCTGCAAACCAAGATTAGAATCTTAGAAGCTACAGTGATGACAGTGGTCAAATATGGCTCTGAAGCATGGACGCTCCGAAAAGCGGATGAAGATTTGCTAGATGTTTTCCAGAGAAATTGCTTAAGGATTGTTCTGGGTACCCGGCTGACTGACCGTATTTCAAACAATAGGCTATACGAAAAATGTGGTTCAATACCGCTTTCTAGGTCTATAATGAAAGAAAGGTTGAGGTGGTTAGGGCATGTTTTGCGGATGAAGGATGACAGATTGCCGAAGATTGTTCTTTTCGGCCAACCATCTAGGGCTAAACGGAAAGCAGGTCGTCCCCGTCTGGGGTGGGAGGACGTCATAAAGAAAGATTTAAAGGAAATGGGAACTTCGTGGGCGGGTGTAAAAAGGGAGGCTTTGAATAGATTGGGGTGGAGGAAGAGCGTGCGTAGCTGTGTTGGCCTCAGGCGGCTTGGTGCTGCGATGAGTTGTTAGTAGTAGTAGTAGTAAATTTCTTTTTGAATTTTCTATGACAACGCTTTCTATAAAACAAACCTTATACGCCCCCAGGGTATAACTTACAATCCTTGCCCTGAGGGTTTTGGAGGAGTGTCCTCCTCAAAAAAATATTTTCTATCTGGAAATCGACTAAGCTGAACAAAATGGCTATCTCAAAATTTTGATTTGATGTGCTTAGGGAAATGGGCATACTTACAACCCTTGCCCTGAGGGCTGTGGGGGGAGTGTCATCCTCAAAGGCATAATTTCCGGACTTTTTAACTGCGTTGAACAAAATGGCTATCTCAAAATTTTGATTGGATGTGTTTGGGGAAATGGTGGATATAAGAGGGGTGTTAGTTATCCTCAAATCACTTACGACTATTAAAAAGGACACAAGTCCTTCTAATTTCCAATCGAATAAGCCCTTTTTCAAGTTTCTACGACATAGCTTTCAATTTGTAAGTTATGCCCCAGGGCATAACTTACAACCCTTACCCTAAGGGCTGTGGGGAGAGTGTCATCCTCAAACATATAATTTCCGGACCTTTCAACTACTTTAAAAAAATGGCTATCTCAAAATTCTGATTGAATGTGCTTGGATAAATCGTGGGCGTGGGAGGGTGTTAGTTGCCTTCCAATCACTTTTGACTATTAAAAACGGCACTAGCCATTTCAATTTCCAATCCAATGAGCTCTTTTTGAAGTTTCTACGACAACACTTTCTATAAAAACCTTATATGCCCCCAGGCCATAACTTACAACCCTTGCCCTGAGGGCTGTGGGGGGTTTTCATCCTGTAAGATTTAATTTCCAGAACTTTCAACTACATTGAACAAAGTGGCTATCTCAAAATTTTGACTAGATGTGTTTGGAGAAAAGGTGGGCGTGAGAGGGGTTTAATTGCCCTCCAATCATTTCTGACAATTAAAAAGTTCACTAGTCCTTTGAATTTCCAATCGAATGAGATTTTTTTGAAATTTCTACGATAACACTTTCCATAAAAACATTATATGCCCCCAGGGCATAAATTACAACCCTTGCCCTGAGGGCCATGGGGGAGTGTCTCCTCAAAAACATAGTTTCTATCCGGAAATCAACTACGCTGAACAAAATGGCTTTCTCAAAATTTTGATTGGATGTGTTTTAGGGAAATGGTGGGCGTGGAAGGGGTGTTAGTTGCCTTCCAATCACTTTAGACTATTAAAAAGGGCACAAACCACTCCAATTTCGAATCGAATGAGCCCTTTTCGAAGTTTCTCTGACAATTCCTTCGATACGAAGTGCCCTGGTCTAAAGAAAAAAAAATAAAGGAAAAAAAATATTGTGCCAGCATCGTTCTTTGCTTAGACATAGTTCTTTTTCGAGTTTCATTTATTTATTGATTGTGATTTGTGTAGTTTTACTTTGGAAGATTATTTAACTTTATTTTTGCTCATTTTTGGCTTAATGGAGCTCTTTACTTTTCTTTGAAAGACTTGTTTTTAGGATTTTTTTTTTCATTAATTTGACTAGAATCTGAATTCGATTTTTCCTGACTTTTGAGAAACATATAGTTATGTAGTTTTCCACTTAAAGATTCAAATAGTCACATTTTACTTTCATGGTACTTTCTAAATTCTAAAATGATCCTGGACTGCTACTTATCAATGAATGTTTTATCCTCTGCTGAATAATAATTTATAACAATATCATTACAAAATTTAATAATTATAAGAAAGACTCTGGAAGCTAGCAGTCATAAGAATCTTCAGTGACACCTGCTATGTGTTTGAACTCTGCTTTCGAATTTGTCTCCTCGCCAGTTGAATCTACTGATTCAAATATGCCTTGGATATCTCTCCAGTCCTTGATTTTTTCCACAAGGTATTTTACCTGAAAAAAATTTCCTCTGTAATTATTCTTGAGTTTATTAGTATTATTATTGCTGCTCTAAGGACTAGGATAAATTTTATTGTTCTTTTCATCAATTTAGCTTTTGTTTATTACTATTTTCTTGCTCGAGAAAATTACCTTCTATGTCAACTTATTACATCCAACCAATTCAACTACTCACACTTAAACTAAGAAACTCAGTTCCCGTATATCAGGGCTCCATGGCTGATTTGACCTTGGTGGAACAAACCACCACAGAACTCAACCTGCATATAAGTTGTCATCATGCCTCTCAGACATCACGAAGCTCATTTATTTATGGTCGTATTTTATATTCCTCGTTTTCCCCACTGATCACAGTACCTGGTGTGAGAAGGAAAACCATCAATTTTTGCATATTTTGACGTGTACTCTTTAATACTAAATCCTCAAATGGTTCAGAAAGTAAATTTTAGTAATGAGACTGAAGGTAAAAGCACGCGCATTGCCTTTCCAACCTACCCTTCTTCTCTGAACGCCAACTTATTTAACAAATGGTATGAGGGTTACTCATACCTTTGAGCCTGGATGAAATGAAAGAAAGAAAGTCTAAAAAATTGTGAACGAATAAAATGGACACAAACGAGTGGATAAGGCCAAGGTTTGAACTATAATGGATTAGTTGAAGAAGAAAACTGTGCGCCAGTACTCCAGTCTCAACATCCAGCCTTTGTAAAGTAGGCCAGGGTAGCTTGGGAAGTTATTGGCACTTTACACTGACACCGGTGACAGCTTCACTACCATTCCCTACGCTTCGAAGCACAGTTTATGTAATTATCCAGTAAGCTTATCGCAGATCATTTCTGGTCTTCGTTGTCGGTGCGAACAAAAAGCTCCTCCCACTTCTTCGTGCAGTTTTGGATCAGTGTGTTTGCGTCTATCAATGAGAAATGGTTACTAAGTGCATTATTCTTAATAGGGGGTTTCCACTTGTTTCCGATTGTTTCGCGTCTGACTTGTCTACCCGTGAAAAGATCTGATGCCGCCTATGTTTCTACGTTCTCTGGAGCACTCACACCCCGGTCCGGGTTTTTATAATGGGTGAGATAGGGAATGATCATACTGGATAATTATATAAACTGTGCTTCGAAGTGTCTGAGAAGACATGTCTGCAACAATGTAAGGTGGTTAAGTTTTGAAAAAAAAACTAACATGCCTGACGTTTATAAACATGGCAAATAATGATCAATGAATGAACGCACATATTATCACCTATTCATTAAAACAGACAAAACACTAAAAAAGAAAAAAAACGCAAAACCGTTGTTCCTTTGACAACAACAATAGACTAAACACAAAACAACAACATTATATCAACTACTGTTGCGCATTTAAAGCCCTGGACTGGGATTAAACTGCGAAACTATAAAGAGCAGTTAATCATGTTTTTGTTTCAAAAATTTTTTAATTTTAAATTTTTTAATTTTTTAATTTTTTGTTTCAAAACTAGTACCAGTTGCCACTGGCAACGGTTTCTCATACTCGCTTGATATTCTTGACATAAAATTGTGTCGTTGATGTCCTTGGTGTCAGTTACTTAATTCCATAATTTGTTTTGAAGCTTCAAGACGTAAAAAAAAAATTGTGGATGAAAAAGTTGTCTGCTCAAGCAAACACACAGAACAAAATGGTAGGAATATATTGAGGAATTTTTCAACATTCGTGAGACACCCGTCTTCCACATAATTGAATAGGGCTTATACCACCTCTTCTCCTATATTTCTTACTAAACACAATGATATATACGGTGGTTATTAATTAACTTATCGAGTTTGTAAATTAAAACGACAAAAATTAATCGCATCCATGAAATTTTCAGTGATCCGTCCTACCTGAGCAGTACTTTCCAAGAAAAGTGTACCTCTAAGCCATGAGGCCCCATATTGACATTTCTAGCAGAAATCATAGTGTAAAACTGGAGATTTAAATTTTTCGTCACATTATTACGTCTTAACATGGTTATTTTACGTGACTTAAAAGAGAAAGAACGTTGAAGTACCAAAAAAATTTAATTTAAAACAGTGCTTCCCCCCTTTGCCCCACTTTAGGTCTATTCACACGTGAAAACTGTAATCTTCCAATGTTTTTCGTTTTACCAAAAGCAACGCTATAGCATTGCCTATAGTAAAGACCATACGGCTCCAATGTTTTATTATTTTTTTCCTCAGAGGCACTTCATATGGAAGGGGTCATCACATAAACTTCAAAGGGGGCTCATTCGATTGGAAATCGAGAGTTCTAGTGCCCTTTTTAAGAGTCAAAAGTAATAGGAGGGCAACTAGCCCCCCCCCCCACGCCTTTCTTTTCCCAAATGCGTCCGATAAAAATTTTGAGATAGCCATTTTGTTAAAAATAGTTCAAAAATCATATAACAAAAACTCCGGTGTCGACACAAGCCCCAGGGCCCGGGAGCAGGCGTTGTAAGTTATGCCCTGGGGGCATAGATAGTTCTTATGGAAGAGATGCTCGAATAAACTTAAAAGAGGGCTTATTTGATTGGAAATTGAAAGTTCGAGTTCACTTTTTAAGAGTAAAAAGAGATCTGAGGGCAACTAGGCTCCCCCCCCCAAAAAAAACGACATGGTTTCCTCAAGCCCATCCGATAAGAACTTTGAGAGTGCCATTTTTTTCAAAATGGTTCAAAGATCACATAACGAAAACTCCGGGGTCGATACAATCCTTCAGGGCGCGGACTAGCCGTTGTGAGTTGTGCCTGAGGGGCATAGCTGTAATGCAAAGGATGTTCGTATAAACTTCAGAGATGGCTCATTTTATTAGAAATTGAAAGTTCTAGTTCAGTTTTTAAGAGTAAAAACAATCATAGGGCAACTATTCCCCCCACGCCCCTTTTCCCCCAAATGCATCCGATAAAATTTTGAGATAGTCATTTTGTTAAAAATAGTTCAAAGGTAAAATAAAAAACTCCGGTGTCGACACAACCCCCCAGGGCCCGGGGGCAGGTGTTGCAAGTTATGCCCTGGGGGCATATATGGTTCTTATGGAAGGTGTGATCGTATAAACATCAGAGAGGGCTCACTTGATTGGAAATTGACAGTTCCAGTTCACTTTTAAAGAGTCAAAAGATATCAGAGGGCAACGATCTCCCAACTCCCTACACACCCTTTTTTCATAAAAAAAAAACGATAAGAACTTTGAGGTAGCCATTTTTTTTAAAGTATTTCAAAGATCATATAACGAAAACTCCGCGGTCGGCACAACCCCCAGGGCCCGAGGGCAGGCGTTGTAAGTTATGCCCTGAGGGAATATATGGTTCTTATGGAAGGGCTGCACGTAAAAACTTCAGAGAGGGCTCATTTGATTGGAAATTGAAATTTTTAGTTCAGTTTTTGAGAGTCAAAAGAGATTGGAGGGCAACTAGCCCGTCCACGCCCCTTTTACCCAAATGTATCCGATAACAATTTTGAGACAGCCATTTTGTTCAAAATAGTTCAAAAGTCAGGTAACAAAAATTCAGGTGGACCCCCCAGGGCCCGGGGGCAGGCGTTGTAAGTTATGCCCTGGGGGCATATATGGTTCTTATGAAAGGGATGCTCCTATAAACTTCAGAGAGGGCTCATTAGATCGGAAATTGAAAGTTCGAGTTCACTTTTGAAGAGTCAAAAGGGATCCGAGGGCAACTAGACCCCCTCACGCCTTTTTTCCAAACCCATCCGATGAAAATGTTGAGATAGCCATTTTGTTAAAAATAGTTCTAAGGTCAGAAAAGAAAAACTCCTGTGTCGACGCAGTCCCCTAGGACCCGGGGGAAGGCGTTGTAAGTTATGTCCTGGGGGCGTATATGGTTCTTGGATAATCGGTTAAAAGATTTTGGATAATCGGTTGAATGAATGGTTGGAGGGTTATGGGGTAATTAAATAGGAGCAGGGGGTTTCAGGAAAGGGTATAGTACGTCGGATAGAGCATTTGTGTTAAGTACATCGATAGAGACCTATGAATCAGGTAGGAATAAGCTGTATTTTGCGTTTCTAGACTTAAGAAAGGCATTCGATTGTGTAGATAGAGCTCTCCTTGAAAATTTTTTAAGAGGTGTAGGTCTACCTTTCAGCTTTATTTGTTTATTTGTTAGTATGTATTCAGGGACTAAGGCTATAGTCAGGTTCGCAGGTTCGGGACTTTCTAGGCTATTCGACGTTAAGAAAGGAGTGAAGCAGGGGAGCACCATGTACCCAAGACTGTTCGGTTTAATGTTATAGTGGAGTCTCTGGAAGAAAAAGTGGGCTCCAAAGGTGTTTCTTGGAAAAATTAATTTTTCGATGTTATTATTTGCGGATGACACTGCATTGGTGGCGAAGTCGGCAAGAAAGCTACAGATATCACTTGGTTTAATTGAGGAATATTTACAAATGAAAAAGTTATGGCTTCATATTATGAAAAGCAAAGTGGTTATTTTTAGTAAAAGGAAAGAAAAAATTGAAAATATATTTATATTTGGAGGACAAAAAATAGAAGTAGTTAAAAAAAATAGAGTATCCAAAGTAATGGTGGATGGACCTTCCTCATTAAAGAAGTGTTTAATAGGGAAAGAGCTGCAACATTTTCACTTTTCCGGAATAGAACTAGTGGAATAAAGAATTTGTCTTTACATAAGAGAGTTTTTTTGTTATCTAAGATATTGCCGATTCTCCATTACGGGGCAGAGATTTGGGGACATGAGAACGCTGCTCAGTTAGAAAGCGTGCAGTTAGGTTATTTTTAGAGATTGTACGGGCTACATAGAATGACACAATCAGTTTCTTAAAGGAGACCTAGGACTGTGGTCTCTTAAATTTATTGAATGGTCCAAATGATACAATTGTGGCTAAGGGTTGTACCCAGTGATAGGCTACTGAAGGATGCATATGATGAGTTTCTTCAGTTACGAAGGAAAAGCTCTCGGCCTTTTAAAGTCAAGGAGGTACTGGATAAAACAGGTTTTTCTTTGGCTTGGAATGACGGCCTTGGACCAACTAGTAAACAATTACACTTGGAAAGGGAAATCAAGCGCGTGCTGGAGGACCAGACAATACAGAAATGGGGTGAGGAGATTAAGAATTCGGAAACTTTAAGATATAATAAAGAGTTTAAGATAGTATATGAGCAGGGATTTTATTTTAAGTTAAATTTACCGGCTAGATACCTTACCTATTGGATGCAGCTACGATCTCATTGCCTTCCGATTCTTTCGAGATTGAAGGTTTTTGAAAGGAGGAAAAGTGTCCCGGACGGCAGGCTTGCTTGCCCTCTTTGCCAAGAAGAGGAGGAAAATTTAGAGCATTGTCTGAGACGTTGTTGAGGTCTATTGGGGGCAAGGGAAAATTTATTTTGGAATGATGGATTCCTGCTTCCTGGTGCCTTGAAGAGTACGTTGCCACAGTTTATTTATCTAGTGGAAGATATCTTGATCAGTTTTTTTTGCAAAAAGAAGAGTAGTTTTATTTCTGTTTTATTATTGTGACACAAGGCCGTACCCAGGATTCTTTTTTTCGGAGGGGGTTTTACTAAAAAAATATTCGGGGGGAGGGGGGGTCCAAAAAAACTCAAAAAACAGATACAAAATTTGTTTATGTCGATTTTTGTTACGCTTTCACGAGTCAGACAAAGATTTCGGGGGGGGGGGGGGGGGTCAAACCGGGTAATCCCCCTGGATAAGGCCCCGTTGTGACAAGTGTTGTAATTCGTTAATCTTGTATGTTGTTTGTGTACATGGCCATAATTTTGATCATTTTTTTTGAAAAAGAAGAGACTAGTTTTTATTTATTCTTTATTATTGTGACGAGTGTTGTAATTCGTTAATCTTCTATGTTGTCTGTGTACATGGCTATATTTTTGCTTAAAATAGCCTACAAGTTACCTTTTCTTATCTCATCAGATAATAAAAACTCCGATGTTGACAAGTAGAGAGGGAGGTGCTACTCGTGACCGGGCTCCTTATATGGGCATAGAGTCCCTAGGGAGATGGTTTTTGTCAGTGAGAATGAAAAAACAGGAATTTTGTCACATTTACGGATGTTTCATGGATGGTTATGTGTGTTGGTCAATTTATTTGATGTTTTTCATGGATGTCAACAGTAATTTATGTTTGTTTTATGGTTTTTGTCAGTGAGAATGGAAAAACAGTATTTTTCTCACTTGAAAAAACAGGAATTTTGTCACATTTATGGATGTTTCTTGGATGGTTATGTGTGTTGGTCAGTTTATTTAATGTTTTTCATGGATGTCAACAGTAATTTATGTCTGTTTTATGGTTTTTGTCGGTGAGAATGAAAAAACAGGAATTTTGTCACATTTATGAATGTTTCATGGATGGTTATGTGTGTTGGTCAATTTATTTGATGTTTTTCATGGATGTCAACAGTAATTTATGTCTGTTTTATGGTTTTTGTCAGTGAGAATGGAAAAACAGTATTTTTCTCACTTTGATGGATTATTGAGTCTAATGAGGACAGGGTCAACGACACTTCCTTCAAGATCTTGTTGTTGTTTTGGCCATGTGCATAGAGTCATTAGGGAGAACACGTGGTTAATTAAAACGATTGGGCATTTGGAACACCTGTGCTGTCAGTCATTAATCAAATTGTTTCCGGACAATTTTAATAATGCCTGACAGGTACTGTCAATCATTAATCAAATTGTTTCCAGGCGAAGTTTAATAATGTCTGACAGGTAATGTCAAGATTGATTGATATATCACGAAATGGGAATTAATTTGTTGTTTCTAAGGGGAATTATTGATTCAAGAAAGGGGAATTAATTTGTTGTTTCTAAGGAGAAGGTGGGGAAGAGATATATTGATTGCGTAATCGAAGGGAGAGAATTCCCGAGAAATTGATTACATAATCGGTAGAACCCTATCAGGAGCTTGTTACGGGAATCCATTTATGTGCATAGAATGACGTAATCGATTAGGACAGTTGGATTTCTGAGAAATTGATTACATAATCGGTAGAACCCTATCAGAAGGTCATGACGGGGGTCCATATATGGGCATAGAATGACGTAATCGACTAAGACAATTGGATTTCTGAGAAATTGATTACATAATTGGTAGAACCCTATCAAGAGGTCCTGACGGGAAAAAGTTCCTTTCTTAATGTCCATCCTAAACCCATTTTTCAACTTGAAGTACTTATCTTTTTCACCCACGACTATACTTTACAGCTTTTTGGTTACCTCAACACCAAGAAATACTTTTCAAAGACCATTTCAGAGCAAGTTACTTTCTTAATGTCCCTCCTAAACCCATTTTCCAACTTGAAGTACTTATCTTTTTCACCTACAACTATACTTTACAGCTTTTTGGTTACCTCAACACCAAGAAATACTTTTCAAAGACCATTTCAGAGCAAGTTACTTTCTTAATGTCCCTCCTAAACCCTTTTTTCAACTTGAAGTACTTATCTTTTTCATCCACAACTATACTTTACAGCTTTTTGGTTACCTCAACACCAAGAAATACTTTTCAAAGACCATTTCAGAGCAAGTTACTTTCTTAATGTCCCTCCTAAACCCATTTTCCAACTTGAAGTACTTATCTTTTTCACCTACAACTATACTTTACAGCTTTTTGGTTACCTCAACACCAAGAAATACTTTTCAAAGACCATTTCAGAGCAAGTTACTTTCTTAATGTCCCTCCTAAACCCTTTTTCAACTTGAAGTACTTATCTTTTTCATCCACAACTATACTTTACAGCTTTTTGGTTGCCTCAACACCAAGAAATACTTTTCAAAGACCATTTCAGAGCAAGTTACTTTCTTAATGTCCCTCCTAAACCCTTTTTCAACTTGAAGTACTTATCTTTTTCATCCACAACTATACTTTACAGCTTTTTGGATACCTCAACACCAAGAAATACTTTTCAATGACCATTTCAGAGCAAGTTACTTTCTTAATGTCCCTCCTAAACCCATTTTTCAAGTTGAAGTACTTATCTTTATCACCCACAACTATACTTCACAGCTTTTTGGTTACCTAAACACCAAGAAATACTTTTCAAAGACCATTTCAGAGCAAGTTACTTTCTTAATGTCCCTCCTAAAC
This sequence comes from Artemia sinica, assembly GCA_027921565.1. Classification (NCBI taxonomy): domain Eukaryota; kingdom Metazoa; phylum Arthropoda; class Branchiopoda; order Anostraca; family Artemiidae; genus Artemia; species Artemia sinica. Next base: position 2,048,596 of record JAPEVW010000024.1, read on the forward strand.
CCATTTTCCAACTTGAATACTTATCTTTTTCACCCACCACTATACTTTACAGCTTTTTGGTTACCTCAACACCAAGAAATACTTTTCAAAGACCATTTCAGAGCAAGTTACTTTCTTAATGTCCATCCTAAACCCATTTTCCAACTTGAAGTACTTATCTTTTTCACCCACAACTATACTTTACAGCTTTTTGGATACCTCAACACCAAGAAATACTTTTCAAAGACCATTTCAGAACAATTTACTTTCTTAATGTCCCTCCTAAACCCATTTTTCAACTTGAAGTACTTATCTTTTTCATTCACAACTATACTTTACAGCTTTTTGGATACCTCAACACCAAGAAATACTTTTCAAAGACCATTTCAGAGCAAGTTACTTTCTTAATGTCCCTCCTAAACCCATTTTCAACTTGAAGTACTTATCTTTTTCACCCACAACTATACTTTACAGCTTTTTGGATACCTCAACACCAAGAAAAACTTTTCAAAGACCATTTCAGAGCAAGTTACTTCTTAATGTCCCTCCTAAACCCATTTTCCAACTTGAAGTACTTATCTTTTCACCCACAACTATACTTTACAGCTTTTTGGATACCTCAACACCAAGAAATACTTTTCAAAGACCATTTCAGAGCAAGTTACTTTCTTAATGTCCCTCCTAAACCCATTTTCCAACTTGAAGTACTTATCTTTTCACCCACAACTATACTTTACAGCTTTTTGGATACCTCAACACCAAGAAATACTTTTCAAAGACCATTTCAGAGCAAGTTACTTTCTTAATGTCCCTCCTAAACCCATTTTCCAACTTGAAGTACTTATCTTTTTCACCCACAACTATACTTTACAGCTTTTTGTATACCTCAACACCAAGAAATACTTTTCAAAGACCATTTCAGAGCAAGTTACTTTCTTAATTTCCCTTCTAAACCCATTTTTCAACTTGAAGTACTTATCTTTTACACCCAACTTTTACACCCACAACTATACTTTACAGCTTTTTGGATACCTCAACACCAAGAAATACTTTTCAAAGACCATTCCAGAGCAAGTTACTTTCTTAATGTCCCTCCTAAACCCATTTTCCAACTTGAAGTACTTATCTGTTTCACCCACAACTATACTTTACAGCTTTTTGGATACCTCAACACCAAGAAATACTTTTCAAAGACCATTTCAGAGCAAGTTACTTTCTTAATGTCCCTCCTAAACCCTTTTTTCAACTTGAAGTACTTATCTTTTTCACCCACAACTATACTTTACAGCTTTTTGGATACCTCAACACCAAGAAATACTTTTCAAAGACCATTTCAGAGCAAGTTACTTTCTTAATGTCCCTCCTAAACCCTTTTTCAACTTGAAGTACTTATCTTTTTCACCCACAACTATACTTTACAGCTTTTTGGATACCTCAACACCAAGAAATACTCTTCAAAGACCATTTCAGACCAAGTTACTTTCTTAATGTCCCTTCTAAACCTATTTTCCAACTTGAAGTACTTATCTTTTTCATCCCACAACTATACTTTACAGTTTTTTGGATACCTCAACACCAAGAAATACATTTCAAAAGACATTTCAGAGCAAGTTACTTTCTTAATGTCCCTCCTAAACCCATTTTCCAAGTTGAAGTACTTATCTTTTTCACCCACAACTATACTTTACAGCTTTTTGGATACCTCAACACCAAGAAATACTTTTCAAAGACCATTTCAGAGCAAGTTACTTTCTTAATGTCCCTCCTAAACCCATTTTCCAAGTTGAAGTACTTATCTTATCCACCCACAACTTTACTCTACAGCTTTTTGGTTACCTCAACACCAAGAAATACTTTTCAAAGACCATTTCAGAGCAAGTTACTTTCTTAATGTCCCTCCTAAATCCATTTTCCAACTTGAAGTACTTATCTTTTTCATCCACAACTATACTTTACAGCTTTTTGGATACCTCAACACCAAGAAATACTTTTCAAAGACCATTTCAGAGCAAGTTACTTTCTTAATGTCCCTCCTAAACCCATTTTCCAACTTGAAGTACTTATCTTTTTCCCCCACAAATATACTTTACAGCTTTTTGGTTACCACAACACCAAGAAATACTTTTCAAAGACCATTTCAGAGCAAGTTACTTTCTTAATGTCCCTCCTAAACCCATTTTCCAACTTGAAGTACTTATCTTTTTCACCCACCACTATACTTTACAGCTTTTTGGATACCTCAACACCAAGAAATACTTTTCAAAGACCATTTCAGAGCAAGTTACTTTCTTAATGTCCCTCCTAAACCCATTTTCCAACTTAAAGTACTTATCTTTTTCAATCACAACTATACTTTACAGCTTTTTGGTTACCTCAACACCAAGAAATACTTCTCCTGGAAGAAGAAAAGGCCCAAGACATAAAAAATTTAAAGTTCACTTCTAAATTTTTCCGTAGAAGATAGGAAAAGTTATACCATGATTGTGATTATTTTCTATGAAGATAAAAAGTTTCACTTTAATTCTAAATTTTCTTAAATTCAGTACCGACCTTTCTCAAAGAGATGAAAAAATTTAAAGTTCTGTTCCAAATATTTTCCCGGAAGAAGAAAAGTTCAACTTCGATTCTGAATTTTCTCAATGAAAATGAAATAAGTTATTGATCAATTCTATTTTCTCAAAGTATTATAAAATTTTCCACTTCAATTCAGATTTTTCTCAAAGAGATGAAAAAATTTTAATATTGTTCCAAATTTTTCTTAGAAGATAGAAAAGTTCAAGTTCTAATCTGAATTTTACCCTTGATTGTGATTATTTTCTATGAAGATAAAAAGTTTCACCTTAATTCTAAATTTTCTTAAATTCAGTACCGACCTTTCTCAAAAAGATGAAAAAATTTAAAGTTCTGTCCAAATATTTTCCCGGAAGAAGAAAAGTTCAACTTCGATTCTGAATTTTCTTAATGAAAATGAAATAAGTTATTGATCAATTCTATTTTCCCAAAATAATATAAAAATTTTCCACTTCAGTTCAGATTTTTCTCAAAGAGATGAAAAATTTAAAATACTTCCAAATTTTTCATAGAAGATAGAAAAGTTCAAGTTCTCTTCTGAATTTTACCAACGAACACAATTCAATTCTAATTTCTCCAGAGAAAATAAAAAGCTTCCACTTCAGTTTTAAGTTCACCAAGACATAAAAAATTTAAAGTTCTGTTCTAAATTTTTCCGTAGAAGATAGGAAAAGTTATACTATGATTGTGATTATTTTCCATGAAGATAAAAAGTTTCACTTTAATTCAAATTTTCTTAAATTCAGTTCCGTTTTTTTCACATAGAGATGAAAAAAATTTAAAGTTCTGTTCCAAATTTTTCATAGAAGATTGGAAAAGTTGTACTTTGATCCGTGAATATTCAAGTTCTCTTCTGAATTTTACCAAAGAACACAATTCAATTCTAATTTCTCCAGAGAAAATAAAAAGCTTCCACTTCAGTTTTAAGTTCACCATGACATAAAAAATTTAAAGTTCAGTTCTAAATTTTTACATAGAAGATAGGAAAAGTTATACTATGATTTTGATTATTTCCTATGAAGATTAAAAGTTTCACTTCAATTTTTATTTTTCTCAAAGAAATGAAGAAAAGTTCAACTTCGATTCTGAATTTTCTCAATGAAAATGAAATAAGTTATTGATCATTTCTTTCCCAAAATAATATAAAAATTTTCCACTTTAGTTCAGATTTTTCTCAAACAGATGAAAAAATTTAAAATACTGTTCCAAATTTTCCATAGAAGATAGAAAAGTTCAAGTTCTCTTCTGAATTTTACCAAAGAACATAATTCATTTCTAATTTCTCCAGAGAAAATTAAAAGCTTCCATATCACTTTTAAGTTCACCAAGACATAAAAATTTAAAGTTCAGTTCTAAATTTTTCCATAGAAGATAGGAAAAGTTATACTGCTGATTGGGATTATTTACATGAACATACAAAGTTTTCACACTATTTCTAATTTTTCTTAAATTCAGTTCATTCATCTAACCACCAAAACAAGGAGGTTAGGTTAGGTATAAATAAATATTATAAATAATTCAAACTTTCTCCAGTTTTAATTTAGGCTAGTTAGGTTTAACTTATCATGAGCGCTCATGATAAGCTAACCTAACCTACGTAACATGGTAAAAAGATTTAAATTAGGTTGTTAGATTAAGTTAGTCAGGTTAATGAGGTTAGGTAAGGTTAGGCCTAAGTTCATCGCACGCTTACGTAGGCTAACCATTTTCTCCCTGTTTAAGGTTAGGTTGGTTACTTAATCATGAGCGCTCATGATAAGCTAAGCTAACCTAACTTAAACATGGTAAAAAGATTAAATTTAGGTTAGGTTGGCTAGATTAAGGTTAGGTTAGGTTAAGTTAGGTTAGGTTAGGTTATGTAGTTAAGTTAGGTTAGGTAAGTTAGGTTAGTTAGGTTAGCCTACGTAATCGCGCGTAGTAGGCTAACTAACCTAACTAACCTAACTAACTTAATCTAACATAACCTAACCTAACCTAACTTAACCAACCCTAACTTAATTCCCCCCCTAGCCTAACCTAACCTAATTTAATCTTTTTAACCATGTTTAAGTTATTTAGCTAGCTTATCATGAGCGCTCATGATAATTTAACCTTAACCTATCCTAACTTAAACTGGAGAAATGTTGTTAGCCTACGTACGCGCGCGTACGTAGGCTAACCTAACCTAACCTAACTTAACCTAACCTAACTTAATCGAACATAACCTACCTAACCTAACTTAACCGAACTTATCTAGCCTAACCTAACCTAATTTAATCTTTTTACCATGTTTAAGTTAGGTTAGCTTAGCTTATCATGAGCGCTCATGATAAGTTAACCTAACCTAACCTAACTTAAACATGGAGAAATGTTGTTAGCCTACGTACGCGTGCGTACGTAGGCTAACCTAACCTAACCTAACTTAACCTGACCTAACTTAATCTAACCTAACCTGATTTAATCTTTTTACCATGTTTAAGTTAGGTTAGGTTAGCTTATCATGAGCGCTCATGATAAGTTAACCTAACCTAGCCTAACTTAAACATGGAGAAATGTTTCTAATTATTTATTAATATTTATTTATACCTAACCTAACCTATTGTTTTTGGTGGTTAGATGAATGAACTGAATTTAAGAAAAATTAGAAATAGAGTGAAACTTTTTATCTTCATGGTAAATAATCACAATCATAGTATAGCCATTCCTATCTTCTATGGAAAAATTTAAAATTGAACTTTAAATTTTTATGTATTTGAGAAATTATGAACTGAAATGGAAGCTTTTTCATTTTCATTGGTAAATTTAAGAATTGAGTTAACTTTTTTTCTCCTCTCTAAGAAAATTCAGAAGAGAACTTGTACATTTTGCACTTCTTCGAGAAAACTTAGAATTAAAGTGGAGCTCCATATCTTCATGAAGAATAATCACAATCAAAGTATAACTTTTTCTATCTTCTATGAAAAATTTGGAACAATATTTTAAATTTTGTCATCTCTTTGGAAAAAAATCTGAATTGAAGTGGAAAATTTTATATTATTTTAGGAAAACAGAATTGATCAATAACTTATTTCATTTTCATTCAGTAAATTCAGAATCGAAGTTAAACTTTTCTTTTCCGGGAAAATATTTGGAACAGAACTTTAAATTTTTTCATCTCTTTGAGAAAGGTCGGAATTGAATTTAAGAAAATTTAGAATTAAAATGAAACTTTTTATCTTCATGGAAAATAATTACAATCATAGTATAACTTTTCCTATCTTCTATGGAAAAATTTAGAACTGAACTTTAAATTTTTATGTCTTGGTGAACTTAAAACTGATGTGGAAGCTTTTTATTTTCTCTGTAGAAATTAGAATCTAATTATGTTCTTCGGTAAAATTCAGAAGAGAACTTGAACTTTTCTATCTTCTACGGAAAATTTGGAACAGTCATTTAAACTTTTTCATCTGTTTGAGAAAAATCTGAACTGAAGTGGAAAATTTTTATATTATTTTGGGAAAATAGAAATGATCAATAACTTATTTTATTTTCATTGAGAAAATTCAGAATCGAAGTTGAACTTATCTTCACTTCTTTGAGAAAAATTAAAAATTGAAGTGAAACTTTTAATCCATCATAGGAAATAATCAAAATCATAGTATAACTTTTCCTATCTTCTATGTAAAAATTTAGAACTGAACTTTAAATTTTTTATGTCATGGTGAACTTAAAACTGAAGTGGAAGCTTTTTATTTTCTCTGGAGAAATTAGAATTGAATTGTGTTCTTTAGTAAAATTCAGAAGAGAACTTGAATATTCACGATCAAAGTATAACTTTTCCAATCTTCCATGAAAAATTTGGAACAGAACTTTAAAATTTTTTCATCTCTATGTGAAAAGTCGGAACTGAATTTAAGAAAATTTGAATTAAAGTGAAACTTTTTATCTTCATGGAAAATAATCACAATCATAGTATAACATTTCCTATCTTCTATGGAAAAATTTAGAACTGAACTTTAAATTTTCTATGTCTTGGTGAACTTAAAACTGAAGTGGAAGCTTTTTATTTTCTCTGGAGAAATCAGAATTGAACTGTGTTCGTTGGTAAAATTCAGAAGAGAACTTGAACTTTTCTATCTTCTATGAAAAATTTGGAAGTATTTTAAATTTTTCATCTCTTTGAGAAAAATCTGAACTGAAGTGGAAAATTTTTATATTATTTTGGGAAAATAGAATTGATCAATAACTTTTTTCATTTTCATTAAGAAAATTCAGAATCGAAGTTGAACTTTTCTTCTTCCGGAAAATATTTGGAACAGAACTTTAAATTTTTTCATCTCTTTGAGAAAGGTCGGTACTGAATTTAAGAAAATTTAGAATTAAGGTGAAACTTTTTATCTTCATAGAAAATAATCACAATCATGGTATAACTTTTCCTATCTTCTACGGAAAAATTTAGAACTGAACTTTAAATTTTTTATGTCTTGGTGAACTTAAAACTGAAGTGGAAGCTTTTTATTTTCTCTGGTGAAATTAGAATTGAACTGTGTTCTTTGGTAAAATTCAGAAGAGAACTTGAACTTTTCTATCTTCTACGAAAAATTTGGAACAGTATTTTAAATTTTTTCATCTCTTTGAGAAAAATCTGAACTGAAGTGGAAACTTTTTATATTATTTGGAAAAATAGAAATGATCAATAACTTATTTCATTTTCATTAAGAAAATTCAGAATCGAAGTTGAACTTTTCTTCTTCCGGGAAAATATTTGGAACAGAACTTTAAATTTTTTCATCTCTTTGAGAAAAGCCGGAATTGAATTTAAGAAAATTTAGAATTAAAGTGAAACTTTTTATCTTCATAGAAAATAATCACAATCAAGGGTAAATTCAGATTAGAACTTGAACTTTTCTATCTTCTAAGAAAAATTTGGAACAATATTTAAAATTTTTCATCTCTTTGAGAAAAATCTGAATTGAAGTGGAAAATTTTATAATACTTTGAGAAAATAGAATTGATCAATAACTTATTTCATTTTCATTGTGAAAATTCAGAATCGAAGTTGAACTTTTCTTCTTCCGGGGAAATATTTGGAACAGTATTTTAAATTTTTTCATCTCTTCGAGAAAGGTTGGAACTGAATTTAAGAAAATTTAAAATTAAAGTGAAACTTTTTATCTTCATAAAAAATAATCATAATCATAGTATAACTTTTCCTATCTTCTACGGAAAAATTTAGAAGTGAACTTTAAAGTTTTTATGTATTGGGCCTTTTCTTCTTCCGGGAGAAGTATTTCTTGGTGTTGAGGTAACCAAAAAGCTGTAAAGTATAGTTGTGGGTGAAAAAGATAAGTACTTCAAGTTGGAAAATGGGTTTAGGAGGGACATTAAGAAAGTAACTTGCTCTGAAATGGTCTTTGAAAAGTATTTCTTGGTGTTGAGGTAACCAAAAAGCTGTAAAGTATAGTTGTGGGTGAAAAAGATAAGTACTTCAAGTTGGAAAATGGGTTTAGGAGGGACATTAAGAAAGTAACTTGCTCTGAAATAGTCTTTGAAAAGTATTTCTTGGTGTTGAGGTATCCAAAAAGCTGTAAAGTATAGTGGTGGGTGAAAAAGATAAGTACTTCAAGTTGGAAAATGGGTTTAGGAGGGACATTAAGAAAGTAACTTGCTCTGAAATGGTCTTTGAAAAGTATTTCTTGGTGTTGAGGTAACCAAAAAGCTGTAAAGTATAGTTGTGGGTGAAAAAGATAAGTACTTCAAGTTGGAAAATGGGTTTAGGAGGGACATTAAGAAAGTAACTTGCTCTGAAATGGTCTTTGAAAAGTATTTCTTGGTGTTGAGGTATCCAAAAAGCTGTAAAGTAGAGTTGTGGATGAAAAAGATAATTACTTCAAGTTGGAAAATGGATTTAGGAGGGGCATTAAGAAAGTAACTTGCTCTGAAATGATCTTTGAAAAGTATTTCTTGGTGTTGAGGTAAACAAAAAGCTGTAAAGTATAGTTGTGGGTGGAAAAGATAAGTACTTCAACTTGGAAAATGGGTTTAGGAGGGACATTAAGAAAGTAACTTGATTTGAAATGGTCTTTGAAAAGTATTTCTTGGTGTTGAGGTATTCAAAAGCTGTAAAGTATAGTTGTGGATGAAAAAGATAAGTACTTCAAGTTGTAAAATGGGTTTAGGAGGGACATTAAGAAAGTAACTTGCTCTGAAATGGTCTTTGAAAAGTATTTCTTGGTGTTGAGGTATCCAAAAAGCTGTAAAGTATAGTTGTGGGTGAAAAAGATAAGTACTTCAACTTGGAAAATGGGTTTAGGAGGGATATTAAGAAAGCAACTTGCTCTGAAATGTCTTTTGAAATGTATTTCTTGGTGTTGAGTTATCCAAAAAGCTGTAAAGTATAGTTGTGGGATGAAAAAGATAATTACTTCAAGTTGGAAAATAGGTTTAGAAGGGACATTAAGAAAGTAACTTGGTCTGAAATGGTCTTTGAAGAGTATTTCTTGGTGTTCAGGTATCCAAAAAGCTGTAAAGTATAGTTGTGGGTGAAAAAGATAAGTACTTCAAGTTGAAAAAGGGTTTAGGAGGGACATTAAGAAAGTAACTTGCTCTGAAATGGTCTTTGAAAAGTATTTCTTGGTGTTGAGGTATCCAAAAAGCTGTAAAGTATAGTTGTGGGGAAAAAGATAAGTACTTCAAGTTGGAAAAAGGGTTTAAAAGGGACATTAAGAAAGTAACTTGCTCTGGAATGGTCTTTGAAAAGTATTTCTTGGTGTTGAGGTATCCAAAAAGCTGTAAAGTATAGTTGTGGGTGTAAAAGATAAGTACTTCAAGTTGAAAAATGGGTTTAGAAGGGACATTAAGAAAGTAACTTGCTCTGAAATGGTCTTTGAAAAGTATTTCTTGGTGTTGAGGCATCCAAAAAGCTGTAAAGTATAGTTGTGGGTGAAAAAGATAAGTACTTCAAGTTGGAAAATGGGTTTAGGAGGGACATTGAGAAAGTAACTTGCTCTGAAATGGTCTTTGAAAAGTATTTCTTGATGTTGAGGTATCCAAAAAGCTGTAAAGTATAGTTGTGGGTGAAAAAGATAAGTACTTCAAGTTGGAAAATGGGTTTAGGAGGGACATTAAGAAAGTAACTTGCTCTGGAATGGTCTTTGAAAAGTATTTCTTGGTGTTGAGGTATCCAAAAAGCTGTAAAGTATAGTTATGGGTGTAAAAGATAAGTACTTCAAGTTGAAAAATGGGTTTAGGAGGGACATTAAGAAAGTAACTTGCTCTGAAATGGTCTTTGAAAAGTATTTCTTGGTGTTGAGGTATCCAAAAAGCTGTAAAGTATAGTTGTGGGTGAAAAAGATAAGTACTTCAAGTTGGAAAATGGGTTTAGGAGGGACATTAAGAAAGTAACTTGCTCTGAAATGGTCTTTGAAAAGTATTTCTTGGTGTTGAGGAATCCAAAAAGCTGTAAAGTATAGTTGTGGGTGAAAAAGATAAGTACTTCAAGTTGGAAAATGGGTTTAGAAGGGACATTAAGAAAGTAACTTGCTCTGAAATGGTCTATGAAAAGTATTTCTTGGTGTTGAGGTATCCAAAAAGCTGTAAAGTATAGTTGTGAATGAAAAAGATAAGTACTTCAAGTTGAAAAATGGGTTTAGGAGGGACATTAAGAAAGTAACTTGCTCTGAAATGGTCTTTGAAAAGTATTTCTTGGTGAAGAGGTATCCAAAAAGCTGTAAAGTATAGTTGTGGGTGAAAAAGATAAGTACTTCAAGTTGGAAAATGGGTTTGGGAGGGACATTAAGAAAGTAACTTGCTCTGAAATGGTCTTTGAAAAGTATTTCTTGGTGTTGAGGTATCCAAAAAGCTGTAAAGTATAGTTGTGGGTGAAAAAGATAAGTACTTCAAGTTGGAAAATGGGTTTAGAATGGACATTAAGAAAGTAACTTGCTCTGAAATGGTCTTTGAAAAGTATTTCTTGGTGTTGAGGTATCAAAAAATCTGTAAAGTATAGTTGTGGGTGAAAAAGATAAGTACTTCAAGTTGAAAAAGGGTTTAGGAGGGACATTAAGAAAGTAACTTGCTCTGAAATGGTCTTTGAAAAGTATTTCTTGGTGTTGAGGTAACCAAAAAGCTGTAAAGTATAGTTGTGGATGAAAAAGATAAGTACTTCAAGTTGGAAAATGGGTTTAGGAGGGACATTAAGAAAGTGACTTGCTCTGAAATGGTCTTTGAAAAGTATTTCTTGGTGTTGAGGTAACCAAAAAGCTGTAAAGTATAGTTGTGGATGAAAAAGATAAGTACTTCAAGTTGAAAAAAGGGTTTAGGAGGGACATTAAGAAAGTAACTTGCTCTGAAATGGTCTTTGAAAAGTATTTCTTGGTGTTGAGGTAACCAAAAAGCTGTAAAGTATAGTTGTAGGTGAAAAAGATAAGTACTTCAAGTTGGAAAATGGGTTTAGGATGGACATTAAGAAAGTAACTTGCTCTGAAATGGTCTTTGAAAAGTATTTCTTGGTGTTGAGGTAACCAAAAAGCTGTAAAGTATAGTTGTGGGTGAAAAAGATAAGTACTTCAAGTTGAAAAATGGGTTTAGGATGGATATTAAGAAAGGAACTTGTTCCCGTCAGGACCTCCAGATAGGGTTCTACCGATTATGTAATCAATTTCTCAGAAATCCAATTGTCTTAGTCGATTACGTCATTCTATGCCCATATATGGACCCCCGTCATGACCTTCTGATAGGGTTCTACCGATTATGTAATCAATTTCTCAGAAATCCAACTGTCTTAGTCGATTACGTCATTCTATGCACATAAATGGATTCCCGTAACGAGCTCCTGATAGGGCTCTACCGATTATGTAATCAATTTCTCGGGAATTCTCTCCCTTCGATTACGCAATCAATACATCTCTTCCCCACCTTCTCCTTAGAAACAACAAATTAATTCCCCTTTCTTGAATCAATAATTCCCCTTAGAAACAACAAATTAATTCCCATTTCGTGATATATCAATCAATCTTGACATCACCTGTCAGACATTATTAAACTTCGCCTGGAAACAATTTGATTAATTATTGACAGTACCTGTCAGACATTATTAAACTTTGTCCGGAAACAATTTGATTAATGACTGACAGCACAGGTGTTCCAAATTCCCAATCGTTTTAATTAACCACGTGTTCTCCCTAATGACTCTATGCACATGGCCAAAACAACAACAAGATCTTGAAGGAAGTGTCGTTGACCCTGTCCTCATTAGACTCAATAATCCATCAAAGTGAGAAAAATACTGTTTTTCCATTCTCACTGACAAAAACCATAAAACAGACATAAATTACTGTTGACATCCATGAAAAACATCAAATAAATTGACCAACACACATAACCATCCATGAAACATCCATAGATGTGACAAAATTCCTGTTTTTTCATTCTCACTGACAAAAACCATAAAACAGACATAAATTACTGTTGACATCCATGAAAAACATCAAATAAATTGACCAACACACATAACCATCCAAGAAACATCCATAAATGTGACAAAATTCCTGTTTTTTCAAGTGAGAAAAATACTATTTTTTCCATTCTCACTGACAAAAACCATAAAACAAACATAAATTACTGTTGACATCCATGAAAAACATCAAATAAATTGACCAACACACATAACCATCCAAGAAACATCCATAAATGTGACAAAATTCCTGTTTTTTCATTCTCACTGACAAAAACCATCTCCCTAGGGACTTAAGGAGCCCTGTCACGAGTAGCACCTCCCTCTCTACTTTGACACAAACCCATTTTTTTTATTTTGATATTGTTTCTTTGATACCAGTTTTGATACTTTGATGAACATTTGATTTTGAAAAAAAAGTGATTTTAAAAGAAGGAATTTTAAAAACTTGAAACTTTTTGCAATCAAAAACGAACAAAAATTAATTAAAAAAAAAACTTTCCGAGATAGAAGTTTTTCAAAGAAAAGTAAAGGCCATTTTAAACTAAAGATCAGCAGATACAAATACCTGTTAAAATTCAAACTCCAGATGACCAGAAATTACTATTAAAGAATAAATGTAACCCAGGACGAACAGAAAATTAAATAAACAATCATAGCAAAAAAACTGAAAATAAGTAATAATATAAATGAATCAATAGATCTTAAAGCGAGTAATGCTTAAATTGAATATGCAAATGAAGCTTAGAGCGAAAAAAAATTATTCTGCTATTGAAGTATAAATGAAACTCAAAACGAACTGAAATTAAATAAACAATCAATGCAAACAAACATGCAATATATATTAATTTAAATGAATAATTAAATCTTAAAACGAGTGAAACTTAAATTGAATATGCAAATCTAGCTTGAAACGAACAAAAATCACAACAAACAAAAGTTTGGGTATCGCTTCCTTCTCTCACTGTAAAAGTCTAAAACCTACTGCGTCATTGGCGCTTTACTGAAAACTATATGTGTTTTCAACAGTCTTAGAAAGTATAAACAAGTCAAATTGAATATTTGATATATAATGATATTAATTGTTGAAAGATCAATCAGTTCAAAATTTAATTTAACTGTAATTTTATTTTCATTTTCAATGCTGTAAGAACTGGAAAAGGAAATATTTGTAAAATAATTCGTTTTCAGTGAAGCGCCAATGACGCAGTAGGCTTTTGGTTTTTACAGTTAAGGAAGAGGGAAGTATCCAAACTCTTGTTTTTAGTGAAACTATCTTGAACAATTTTAGAAGGAACTAATAAATTAAACTGAATAAATTAAACTGATTTATAATAAAATTAATGGCTGAAAGTTCATCAGTTCAAAATTTTACTGCAATTTTAATGTTTATTTTCAATATTAATTACAAAAGAAAATATTTGTAATAAAATTCGTTTCAAACAGTTCGTGGTAACGAACTGTAAGTGAGGAGCGACCCGGCTCAATAGTAACCGAAACTCTAAAAAACAGAATTTTGATACCAATAGATACATCAAAAGAATCATATTTTAATGCTGATTCCAAATATATAAGTTCCATCATGTTTAGTCCTACCTATCAATTTTTAGTCCTACCTACCTATGCCTGATTTTCGAAAAAAAAAAGAGGAAACACCCCCTAAAAGCTATACAACCTTAATGAAAATAAACCCCTTGGAGGTTTCAAGCTCCTATTTGCAAAAATGTGGAATTTTGTAATTTTTGCCAGAAGAAAGATCACGGATGCGTGTTCACTTGTTTTTTCTTCTTTTTTTTCAAGGGGTGATCGTATCGACCCAGTGGTCCTAGAATATCTTGTGAGGACTCATTCGAACGGAAATTAAAAGTTCTAGTGACCTTTTTAAGTGACCAAAATAATGGAGGGCCACTATACCCCTCCCATGCTCATTTTTTCCCAAAATCACCCGATCAAAATTTTGAGATAGCCATTTTGTTCAGCATGGTCGAAAATATAATAACTATGTCTTTTAGGATGACTTAATCCCCCAAAGTCCCCGGGGAGAGGGCTGAAAGTTATGAACTTTACCCAATGTTTACATACAGTATTGGTTATTGGGAAGTATCCAGACGTTTTCAGGGGGATTTTTTCTGGTAGTGGGGGTCGGGGGTTATGTGAGAGGATCTTTCCATGGAGGAAGTTTTCATGGAGGAAGGGATATTGTTATGAATGGGGAGCCGGATTTCCCAGCATTAGTTAAAAAACGATCAGAAATTAAATTAAAAAAAAAACAAGTTTTTCAACTGAAAGTAAGGAGGAACATCAAAACTTAAAACGACCAGAAATTATTATGTAAATGATTAGGTTCACCCCCTAGTCCATACCTCGTTCTTTAAGCCAAAGATTTTTTTAGTACTTTCATAAGAGCTATTCTAATTAACGGCCTTTGTGATTAAGGGGTCATTTTTAAAGAATTGGAACAAAATTTGAACTTTAGCCTAATGAACGAGGTATTGACTAGGGGACGAACCCCCTAATACACGTATTAAAAAATATTAATATAGAAGTTAGTTACGTAAGTTAATTTGTAAGTTACTTATATTTATTAATAATAAAAACGTTCGTAAATAAAATTAAACAACTTTCGAGAAAACCATTTAACCAAATAAAAGTAAAATTAATATGAAAATGTTGTTTTAATTATTCATGTACGGTGAGCCGAAATCAAAACCTGCATTAATTCAAAAACGTTCAAAAATTTAATTTAAAAAACAAGTTTTTTTTAACTGAAAGTAAGGAGCAACATTAAAACTTAAAGGGAACAGAAATTATTCCATATATGAAAGGGGCTGTCCCCTCCTGAAGGCCTCGCTCTTTAAGCTAAAGCTAGACTCTTTCACACAATTCAATTTTTTAAAACAATAATAAACTACTTAAAAAAATATCGTAAAAAACTCCTAAAATAAAAACTAAAAATGTCGCTCCTTACTTTCAGTTTTGTTTTTATATTCATTTACATTATTATCTATTGTATGTTTGTTTGCATTGATTGCTTATTTAATTTCTGTTCGTTTTAAGTTTCATTTACACTTCAATAGCAAAATATAATTTTCGTTTTAAGCTTGGTTTGCATATTCAATTTAAGCATTACTCGCTTTAACATCTATTTATTCATTTATACTATTACTTGTTGTTTGCTTTTTGCTATGATTTTTAATTTAATTTCTGTTGTTTTGCGTCTCGTTTATTCTTTAATAGTAATTTGTGGTCGGTTTGAGTTTGAATTTTAACAGGTATTTGTATCGGTTGATCTTAAGTTTAAAATGAACTTTATACGATCTAAGTTTTACTGATCTACTACCAAAAACTGTATTATTGTATATACAGGTCTTTCCCATTATAAATTCAATTCCTGATTTCTGCTAATTTTTTAGATATACACGGTTATGAAACTTTCTGCTTATGACAATCACACAAACAGATTTGATTTTCACTTTCTGTAGTACTTGAATAAAATAATGCGTTATGTTTTATATAAAAAAAAAATATCGCAGCTTGAAAACTCATATTTTAGATCACATTTTGAAAATTTGAATTTTTATAGTGTAAATTAGCGTTTTTGAGCTATCCCGTTTTAAAATATTTTGGATATTAGCTGGAGAATTTTAAGTTATATTTCCATATTCTTAAGCGAAGACCTAAGAAATTACGAACTAGTTTTTTTTTTTTGTCAATATTTATCCTTTTTTTCCAGAAAAAAATATGAAGTTATGAAAGAAGAAAAAGAAGTAATCAAACAGTTTGTAATAACGGACTGTAAGTAAGGAGCAACTCGGGTCAATGGTAACCAAAACTCTAAAAGGAAAAATATTCATAGAAATTAATAGATCAAAAGAATTGGCATCTTGTGCTGATTCCAAAAAAAATAATTATTAAGTTTAATGAAACCCATCAAAACCTACGAGCCTAATAAAATTTGCCTGATTTTTGACAAAGGGGGAAAACACCACCAAAAAGACATTTTATCGCAATGAAAATCACACCCCATTAGAATCAACATATCACAGAATCCTGTGGTAGGGGTTTTCACGCTCCTAAGTACAAATATTTGGAATTTTGCATTTTTCCCAGAAGAAAGATCACGGATACACTTTTGTTCGTTTTTTTTGTGTTTTTTTTTTTTCAGGGGTAATCGCGTCGAACTAATGGTCCTAGGAGTTACGAAAAAGGCTCATTCGAACTGAAATTTAATGTTCTAGTACCCTACTTAAGAAAGCTAAAATTACTGTGCCATGGGAAAGTGGCGTTTTCTGCCATTTTGTGGCACCAAAGTCCCATTTTGCCCAATGGAGGACCAAGTTTCTACCGATTGAAAATTCTGACATAGCCAATCGCTTTAAAAGTATCAAGAAACCAAACATTGAGCTACCCAGCTGCCGAGGAAGTAATGCTGCGCGTTAGCGCATTTGTTTCTGAATAGTCACGGAGTCTATAGATAATCACGTAGATATGTAGTCTATACAAGATATATGGTTAATATGAACATTTAATTTTATGTTTAATTAAGTTGATTCACTGGATATTTCATGAATTATGTTTAGCAATGTATAATTACGCATCAGCTATTATGAAGGATGGGGGGTGGGTCACCGAGTAGGGGAGAGATTCAAGACGCCTAGTATTTCAATGCCCAAGTTGTCTCAATCTCCACAAAGCTTCAAGTAAATATAGAAAGGGGTATGGGGGGATAGGAAATAATTTATCACCTCTCTTCATTTAAACTAAAACCTCTAGTATAGAATTGATTCTCTCATGTACTGAATTTGATCGGGTAATCTTCAAGAGAATGACTTACCACCTTGGGGTTGTTTCTCCCCTTTACTGAAAGTCATTGAGATATTATTTAGGCTCGAAGCTTTTTATGCCTAGCTTTAACCTTGAAGAAATTTGATATTGGGAATCAGCATAGAAGCAGATTCTTTTGATGTGTATACTGTTATCAAAACTCTTTTTCGTAGAGTTTCGGTTGCTCTTAGCCCTGGTCGCTTCTTATTTCAAGTTCGTTGCCAAGTGCTGTTTTATAATAATGCAATAATTTAATTAATAAAATATAAAGATCAATCAGAAGCACACGAAAAGTTGAACTTAATTGTTACTAATCATGACCAAGAAAAGAAATTGACAAATGGAATGAAATAAACTTTCTTTCGAATTAATCGGTGAAATTCTCGACAGAGATAAACTACTTTGCAAGAAATACTGTTACTTTTCACTTAAAGGGCCTCCCCTTCTGATAATTAGCCCTAGCATGCTGGAACAATCAGAAAGACAGAATTTGCTTATTTTGTTTACCTTAAGTGCAATGAAGGAATCTTTATCACCAGCTCTCATCGATGTAGGAGTCTCAGAAACACCTTTCTTATACTGATGCATTAGGTTGGGAAATATAGCTTTTGAGTTCTGTTCATCTGGAATAGAAATTGACTTTCTAGTGAATAAATTTGCATAAAAATACATTAAAAAAACAATGAATTATGAGGTCGCTTATATTCACCTAGATACTATTTAGTTCAAATATTTTTGTATCAAGATACCAATTTTATGAATAATAAAAATGATAAGGCACAGTACAGGCATTAGAACATGAAAGTCCATACTAGTGGACATGTAGAATTAGTTTGGAAGAAAAAACATCCGATGGACCACGCTTGTTTTCGTCTTGTTTCTGTTATCTGTTATCTATGTCATGACAGTTGTTTTCTATTTACTATGCCTCTCTATTGTTCTTTTTTTTATTATTAATTTAAAAAACTTTTTCCATAAAATATGTTTTTCAAAGAAAAGTAAAAAACTCCATTAAACAAAAAATGAGCAAAAATAAAATCAAATAATCTATCAAGCGTGAAACTACCACAAATCAGCATCGATAAATAAATGAAACCCAAAACGAACAGAAATTACAATAATTAACCGAGTCAAACTCAAAACGAGCAGAAATTAACATAAGTTGGGCTCAAAATCCCTATTCCTTCCCAAGGCCAGAACATAATTTGCCCTTTACTGACAAATTTAAATGTTTTTACTTTTATAACTTTAATAAATCAAATAATATTAACATTTTGTTTTCCAAATATCAATATATGTATATTAAACTGACAATGCACATTCATTTGTATTTTTCAGTAAAGTGCAAATTTTGTTCTGGCTCTGGGAAGGCAAAGGGGTTTTGTGCCCAACTTATGTTAATTTCTGCTCGTTTTGAGTTTGACCCGGTTAATTATTGTAATTTCTGTTCGTTTTGGGTTTCATTTATCTATCGATGCTGATTTGTGGTAGTTTCACGCTTGGTAGATTATTTTATTATATTTTTGCTCATTTTTTTTGGTTAATGGAGTTCTTTACTTTTCTTTGAAAAACTTATTTTGTGGAAAAAATTTTTTTAATTAATTTCTGTTTGTTTTATATTGGCATAGTCTTTTCAGGGAAAAAACAAATAATACTTTAAATCTTTTCGTTTTTTAAGACTTTATAGTTTGGCCTGCTATTTGTATGCTGGAGAAAAATTTTCAGCAATTTTTAACAACATACACCCTTTTAAAAATCTGGACAAAAAATAGTACGGTTTAATATATTTTCATACCTCCTCTAGTTGACCTGAAATAGAAAACTTGATACCACTCGCAAACAAAATCTGTTTACTTTCTTTGATAGCTTGGATACACTTACGCTATTTTGATTTGGTTACATTCTAAGGGCAGAAATGGGAGGGTTGGCGTGCCCCATTCTTTACTTAAGCAGCGCGATCGTGCTGCCTATGATATATACAACAACATTCTATATAAACCTTATATGCCCCCAAGGCATAACTTACAACCCTTGCACTGAGGGCTCTGAGGGGGTTATCATCCTAAAAGACCTAATTTCCAGAACGTTCAACTACGTTGAACAAAATGGATATCTCAAAATTTTGATTGGATGTGTTTAGGAAAATGCTGGGTGTGAGAGGGGCGTTAGTCGCTATCCAATCACTTTCAACTATTAAAAAAGGCACTAACCCTTTCAATTTCCAATTGAATGAGCCCTTTTGAAGTTTCTACGACAAAGCCTTCAATAAAAACCTGAGGGCTGTGAGGGTAGGGGTTGTCATCTTTAAAGACCCAATTTCCAAAACTTTCAACTACGTTGAATAAAATGGCTATCTAAAAATTTTGATTGGATGTTTTTGAGGAAAAGGCGTGAGAGGGGGCTAGTTGCCCTCAAACCACATTCGACTATTAAAAAGGGTACTATCCCTTTGAATTTCAAATCGAATGAGCCCTTTTTCAAGTTTCTACGACAAAGATTTCAATAAAAACCTAATATGCCCCCAGGGTATAACTTATAATCCTTGCCCTGAGGGTTGTGGGGGGGGTTATCCTCCTCAAAAATATATTTTCTGTCTGGAAACTAACTACGCTGAACAAAATGGTTATCGCAAAATTTTTATTGGGTGTGCTTGGGGGAATGATGGGCGTTGGGGGGGGGGGCTAGTTGCCCTCCAATCACTTTCGACTATTCAAAAGGGCACTAGCCCTTTGAATTTCCAATTGAATGAGATTTTTTTGAAGTTTCTACGACAACACCTTCTTTAAAAACCGTATATGCCCCCAGGGCATAACTTAAAACCCTTGCCCTGAGGGCTCTGGGGGAGTGTCCTCCTCAAAACATATTTTCTATCTGGAAATCATCTACGCTGAACAAAATGGTTATCTCAAAATTTTGATTGGAAGTGTTTGGGGAAATGATGGGCGTGGGGGGGGCTAGTTGCCCTCCAATCCCTTTTGACTATTAAAAAGGACACTAGCCCTTTGAATTTTCGATAATTAGCCTGTTTTGAAGTTTCTACGACAACGCCTTCTATAAAAGCCTTATATGCCCCCAGGGCATAACTTAAAACCCTTGCCCTCCGGGTTGTGGGGGAGTGTCCTCCTCAAAAACATATTTTCTATCTGGAAATCAACTACGCTGAACAAAATGGCTATCTCAAAATTTTGATTAGAAGTGTTTGGGGGAATGATGGGCATGGGGGTTGGGGGGCTAGTTGCCCTCCAATCACTTTCGACTATTAAGAAGGGCCCTAGAACTCTCAATTTCCAATCGAATGAGCCCCTTTTGAAACTTCTATGACGACCCCTTCCATATGAAGTGCCCAGCTCTAAAGGAAAAAAATAATAAATAGTATATTGTGCCAGCATCGTTCTTATATGCCCTCAGGGCATAACTTAAAACCCTTGCCCCGAGGGTTGTGAGAAAGTTTCCTCCTCAAAAACATATTTTCTATATGGAAATCAACTACGCTGAACAAAATGGCTATCTCAAAATTTTGATTGGATGTGTTTGGGGAAATGATGGGCGTGGGCGGGGGGGGGGGGCTAGTTGCCCTCCAATCACTTTCGACTATTAAAAGGGCACTAGCCCTTTGAATTTCCAATCGAATGAGCCTTTTTTTAAGTTTATACGACAACGCCTTCTATAAAAACCTTATATGCCCCCAGGGCATAACTTAAAACCCTTGCCCTGAGGGTTGTGGGGGAGTGTCCTCCTCAAAAACATATTTTCTATCTGGAAATCAACTACGCTGAACAAAATGGATATCTCAAAATTTTGATTGGATGTGTTTGGGGGAATGATGGGCTCGGGGGGCTAGTTGCCCTCCAATCACTTTCGACTATTAAAAAGGGCACTAGCCCTTCGAATTTCCAATCAAATGAGCCTGTTTTGAAGTTTCTACGACAACGCCTTCTATAAAACCTTATTTGCCCCCAGGGCATAACTTAAAACCCTTGCAATGAGGGTTGTGGGGGAGTGTCCTCCTCAAAAACATATTTTCTATCTGGAAACCAGCTACGCTGAACAAAATGTCTATCTCAAAATTTTGATTGGATGTGTTTTGGGGAATGATGGGTGTGGGATTGGGGCTAGTTGCCCTCCAATCACTTTCGATTATTAGAAAGGGTACTAGAACTCGCAATTTTCAATCGAAAGAGCCCCTTTTGAAGTTTCTACGACGAACCCTTCCATATGAAGTGCCCTGCTCTAAAGGAAAAAAATAATACATAGTACATTGTGCCAACATCGTTCTTATATGCCCTCAGGGCATAACTTAAAACCCTTGCCCCGATTGTTGTGGGGGAGTGTCCTCCTCAAAAACATATTTTCTATCTGGAAATCAACTACGCTGAACAAAATGGCTATCTCAAAATTTTCATTGGATATGTTTGGGGGAATGATGGGCGTGGGGGGGCTAGTTGCCCTCCAATCACTTTTGACTATTAAAAAGGGCACTAGCCACTCCAATTTCTAATCGATTGAGCCTCTTTCGAAGTTTCTACAACAACTCCTTCGATACGAAGCGCCGGGCTGAAGAAGAAAAAAAAACACATTGTTTCCACATCGTTCTTTACTTA
The DNA here is from genome assembly GCA_027921565.1 of Artemia sinica. NCBI lineage: Eukaryota > Metazoa > Arthropoda > Branchiopoda > Anostraca > Artemiidae > Artemia > Artemia sinica. Next base: position 2,069,983 of record JAPEVW010000024.1, read on the forward strand.
GGCAGCGCTAGCGCGCTGCCTATGATTATTGAACTTGAGCTTTTGGATTCTGTTTAACTGAGTAGATATATAATAAAGTTGTTAAAATAATGAAAATATTGTATTTCAGAGATAAGTCTAACATTGCATACCCTGATAATGATATGAGCCTACTGTGATTTTTTTTTTTTTTTTTTTTTTTTTTTTTTTTTTTTTTTTTTTTTTTTTTTTTTTGTTGTAAGATACGGTTAGTATGAATTTTCAGAAATCGCATCACATATACTAGATACATGAATGTCTCTGCTTGATGGTATTTCGACTTGAATTTAAAGAATAAACTTCCACCTAACCCACGCATATTATATCCTTACAATATCAATTCTTTTTTTTATGCAAAAATCCTGGGATTTTGAATAGCAGCTATTTTTCGTATCAGTTAATTGTCTACCCTTACTTGCAAATGTCAAGTTATCATAAAATATTAATGGCTTTGCCATATAGTATGATTTTACTATAGTAGAAATTCGGTCGTAATTCTAGACAAAGCCAATGTGTTTATAATCCAGATTTTTTATTTTTGCGCAAATATTTTGTATGAATCTAACACAGTTTATATAATTATCCAGTAAGCTTATCGCAGATCATTTCTGGTCTTCGTTCTCGGTGCGAACAAAAAGCTCCTCCCACTTCTTCGTGCAGTTATGGATCAGTGTGTTTGCGTCTATCAATGAGAAATGGTTACTAAGTGCATTATTCGTAATAGCGGGTTTCCACTTGTTTCCGATTGTTTCGCGTCTGACTTGTCTACCCGTGAAAAGATCTGATGCCGCCTATGTTTCTACGTTCTCTGGGGCACTCGCACCCCGGTCCGGGTTTTTATAATGGGTGAGATAGGGAATGATCATACTGGATAATTATATAAACTGTGGTTATTGATAAATTCCTTATTACGGGTCAAAATCTATTGGCAGGCAGCCAACAATGGCAGAACACACAATTTTCCATGTTTATTTCCCTATTCTGCTCTTTCTCCTTTGGTTTGCATATAATTACTTTATAGTCTCAAATTCCCAGGGTGGGGGGGGGGCATTGTCCCCCTGCCCCCCCCCCTTTCCGGCGCCCATGTACATAGTCCGTTATTGATAAAAATACACCATCCCCCCTTTCCGGCGCCCGTGTACTTAGTCCGTTATTGATAAATACATCACATACATTTGTTTAAATACATTGATATACTTAATATAAATAGAAAAAGAAAATAACACCACTTAAAATTGCTGAAAATTAAGTTCCTTGCAGTATTTGCCCCCCCAAAGAAATTTCCAGGCGGGGCTGATGATGAGGAAAAAGCCTTGCCTTTCCCCCACCCTGTGCTGATAGACATGGGAATGTAACATTTTAGCTCTATAGAGAAACATTTTTAATTAATTCCTACTCCCCCTTACCACTTTCAAAATTTATCTAAAGCCTTATGAAGAGGAAGCACTTTGTCCATAAAGTAGGAATCTACCCTAGCCCAACCTAAGCAATGACTCACCCCCCCCCCCCATCATAGATCAAACGCAATTACAAATCACCAAACGTAGCCTAATTTCATTACAAATAAAGCGAATCAACTTGGTTGAATCCAGTACTGCCACCGTGTAGCATTACTTCTTTTGCAACTGAGAAGCCTAAAATATAGTTATTGATACTTTTAAATCAATTAGCTTCTCAGAATTTTAAATTGATTGCAAATTCATCCTCTTTTGGTAGGTCGTAGTTTGGTGCCCTAAAATGCAAGAAAACAAGACTTTCCCCTGGCCCAATCTCTATGGTCACTTAAAAAAGAGCTTTAAATTTATGTTTGAATGAGCTCCCTCCAAATTATCTTGGACCTATGGTTTGATACAATAACCCCTGGGGAAAAAAACAAACAAACATGCATTAGCGTAAAGATCGAGGCGTCATCGATGACGTTTCTTCTAAAAAAAAAAGTGCGAAGTTCCGCATTTTGAGAATGAAAGCTTGAGCTGAGATTTTCAATAAGATCGCTTGCTTTTTTGGGGGTGTTTTCCTTTTTTTCGAAGATCGGGCAAATTTTCTTAGACTTTTGGTTTCGGGTGGGTAGTCTTAAGAATTTATCCAAGTAAAAAGTTTGCGGGAAGAAGCTGTAAGTTAGAAGCAACTCAGGTCAATAGTAACTAAAACTCTAAAAAATGGAATTTTGATATCAATTAGAGACATTGAAAGAATTAGATTGTGATGCTGATTCTAAATATATAATGTTCATTAAGTTTAGTATTACCCATCAAAAGCTACAAGCCTGGGAATGTTTGATTGATTTTTAAAAAAGGGGGAAGACACTGCAAAAAGTCAGAGTACCTTACTGAAAATCACACCATCGGATTTAGCATATCAGAGGATCGCTGTTGCGGAGATTTAAAGCTCCCATCTAGAAAAATATCGAATTTGTATTTTTTGGTAAAGGAAAGTTACTGATGCATGTTTTTTTGTTCTTCTCAAGGGTAATTGCAGATAAGGAAAAAGTTGCTAAGCGGTTACTAGCATAACTCAACAAAATTCAATAAGCTACCAACAAATTCAGGGATAGTGGAAGCAATAGTATTTTCTGACATAAGTCTGCTGCAAAATTTCACTAGGCTATGAAAACTGCCAAGCAGCATGGCTACCATGCTATCCCACTTTTTGCACACATGGGTGATTGTATCGAACCGGTGGTCGAAGAAGGTTGGGAGGGAGCTCATTTGGATCGAGGCTAAGGGCTCTAGTGTCCTTTTTGAGTGGTCGGAGAATTGAAGGGCAACTGGCCTACTCTCTTTTGTTCCCCAGAGTCGTCTGATCGAAATTTTGATATGCCGTTTTTTCAGCATAGCTGGGAGATTCAGTGGCGGGTCTCTGGGGATGACATGACTCCCCACAGCCCCTGAGAAGACGTCAGTGGGTTGTGAATTTGCCTACTGCTTTGGTGTAGTGTTTGTTTCTGGACATAAAACTGAGCCTTTTTAGGACATTTTCCTATTTGAGCTAAAATTGTAGATTTATTACACAAATTGATTAATAACAGTTTTTGCTTCGATCATATCTTAAAAAAGAGTCTAAGAAACCTTTCATTTTTGAAAAAAGTACTTGAGTTTGAATTTTTTTTTTTTTTTCATAAGTAGTGTCCAAGTTGTTCTGTACTCAATGGTTTTATAGGGGATTATAGATTCTGTCCTCTCCCCCACCCCAAGTTCTCGATATTTTTCGACCAATTTAACATAGATTGAACAAGGGGGCTCCTCCAGGTCACTCAGCATGCCCCCAGGTGGTGATAGGTAAACGCCCTTCAGATATGTAGGGTACCACCATAGGAGGCACGGACCAAAGGGAGACCTTGTCCCTGGAGGTCCATAATAGAAACTGGGGCACCCTCGCGCGGGGCCATAAATACAGGTGGAGGAGGAGGAAGGCCCTTCAAATGTACACTCAACAGGGCTCACCGGCGTGTCCACACGTCCCGTGAGTTGCAAACCTTCTCCCAGCAATGGGTTAAATTGCATGGTGATGCAGAACACCATCGTAAGAGGATCCTCTATAGGAGGACTAGTATACCATTTAATCCACAACTCAACATTTCTCTGTGTATGGGCTGAATTTTATTGCTCATTAAAAATATTCTTACAGCTGTTTTACAAAACTAGATCCAAAAGAATGAAATTGCTCAATTAACTCCGACACTCTTCTGTTTTAGGCTATGACTGAATTGAATACTGAACTGCAAAATTAAATTCAGTTTATTCTTACCTTTGTTAAAAATGCAATGTTCTACGTCTCTTTGGTCCGATGATAGCTTGACATTACAATATTCAGATTTTTCATCCATCAGTCCTCCTCCGTCCATGGTTCTCCTTGCTGGAGAAATACTTGGCTCAACCATCCTACAGTATTTCCGTGAATTTTGCCTTTTAAGTAAACGTCTCCCTAAAATTAATTTATGAAAGTACCAAAATCATCAAAATGGGGACATTTGTTAATCCCCGCACCCATTGTAGGTCAATTCGTGCTCGAAAACCGTATTTTCCTAGGTTTTTCTTTTTTTGTTGTTTCAAAATTATAGTGTTAAGCCGGTGCCACATTTTCGTCAGTGTTGCCACACTGAAATATTGTCACACAAAATAAGCAAACTAAAAGGATAAGATAAATTGGACTTCCCCGGTCATCTGTAAAAGCCTAACATTAATAATCCGCTGATTCCCAAAGAAAACCGCACTATCAGAGGAAACGCTGTAGTGTTGCCTATAGTAAAGGCCATACGGCTCCAATGTTTTATTATTTATTTATTTATTTTTAAAATAAAAATAATTACAAACAAGAGTTTGGGTATCACCTCACTGCAGAAGCCTAAAATCAACTGCGTGATTGGCGCTTTACTGAAAACGAATTATATTACAAATGTTTTCTTTTGTACTTAATATTGAAGATAAATATTAAAATTACAGTAAAATTTTGGAGTGATGAGCTTTCAGCAATTGATATCATTATACATCAAATATTCAGTTTCATTTATTAGTTCTTTCCAAGATTGGTCAAGACAAATATAGTTTCACTACAAACAAAATTTGGATTCTGCCCCCTTCTTTAACTGTAAACACCTAAAGCCTTCTGCGTCATTGGCGCTTCACTGAAAACGAATTACTCGTACATTACAAATTTATTATTTTCCAGTTCTTACAGCATTGAAAATGAAAATAAAATTACAGTGATGAAAAAAAATCTTGAACTGATGGATCTTTCAACAATTAATATCATTATATATCTAATATTCAATTTGATTTGGTTTATACTTTCCAAGACTGTTCAAGACTCATATAGTTTTCAGTAAGGCGCCAATGACGCAGTAGGTTTTAGGCTTCTGCAGTGAGGTGATACCCAAACTCTTGTTTGTAGTTATTTTTATTCGATTCAAACTTGATTTGCATATTCAATTTAAGTTTCAGTCGTTTTAAGATTTATTTATTCATTTACATTAATATATGTTGTATGTTTGTTCGCATTGATTGTTATTAATTTCTGTTCGTTTTAAGTTTCATTTATACTTTAATAGCAAAATATTTTTTTTTCGTTTTAAGCTTGATTTTCATATTCAATTTAAGCATTACTCGCTTTAAGATCTATTGATTAATTTATATTATTACTTGTTGTATGTTTTTTGCTATGATTATTTATTTAATTTCTGTTCGTTTTAGGTTTCATTTATTCTTTAATAGTAATTTCTGGTCGTTTTGAGTTTGAATTTTAACAAGTATTTGTATCTCCTGAGCTTAAGTTTAAAATGGACTTTACTTTTCTTTGAAAAACTTATTTTTCGGAAAGTTTTTTTTAATTAATCAAAGGAAAGATCCACCGTCCTGACCCGTTCGGTACCATATAGCTTAGCTGATATTCAGGATTTTCATCCGCATTTCTTTCTCTTTTTTTTGATTTGATGTTCGCTACTTCCAAAACCTGTATATTATATAAGAAGGGTTTCAGAGTTAAAAATCGCAGTTTTTATTTTTTTTTCCGATTTTTCAAGTTTTAAATGGTTGCGTAAGTTCCCACTGAAGCAACTTGAAGATTATTTTCTGTAACACTACCATGTTTCGCAACACCATCATGTTTTGTTGTGTTGGTGTTTTGTTGCCAGTAGAGTGCTAGTTTTCCAGAATTCTACAAATTTGGGGAAATATTACGAGTCAGTTTATCTGTGGTGATATTGCAGATATATGTTGCATAAACAGCAAAGCAATATTTTTTCCGTTTTTTTCGCCCTTTATTTTCATCAGTAAAATTTCGTTTTCTTAATTAGCTTTCGTTCGTTTTTAGGTTTCAAAAATATACACAGTAAACCTTACATAATATTTTTGTTTCCATTCACTTAAAAATAATCTTGTTTGATTTAATTTACACAAATTTATATCCAAAGGGGTTATAATTTTTTTTTACTCTGCTTTAGACATATTTTTGCTCTTTAATTTTGTTGAAGAAAAACTTGTTTTCTTAATTTATATCTGTACGTTTTTATTAATTTTTTAAAAAAAGGAAAAAAAGCAAATTTCTATATAATAAATTTGAATTTAATATATTTTAATTAGAATTGAAATTTAAATTACCCATGAACTTTTAGTTAGTAAAAAAAAAACTTGTTTCTGCAATAATAATCAACATAATAATTTCTGAATTCTTCTGGACATTTGACTCTTTAGAATAGTTACAGAATGGTACTAAGTGAATTCACCCTGAACATTGACCATTGAAAATTCTATATGTAGAAAGATTTCCCCACGGTAACTTTCAGCTAAAAACACTCCAACCAGATCCCCCCTCCCACCCCAACTATCTTATGAAATGATGAAATTCTCAGTTTAGTAACATCCTATCGGTGGATCTCATTTTCCCTATCATATCAATTTTAGTTCGTAATTATTTTATCATGTCCCAAGGAATGGACAAAAGTTTTAATTAAATTACTTTATTGGTTTCCTGAACACTGAAATTTGCGACTTGATAAGTGGCTCCTACTTAGTACCGCCTGGTATGTGTGGCATATTGAGAGCCGTCTCTAGAGTTGGTGTCAACCAGGGAAAAACTCATTACATCCCCTCCCAACTCAAATATTAGCAAAAAGTCCGAATCAAAATGAAAGATTTGATCAAAGTGGGCTCTCCAAATCCATCTTCAGCCATAAAGCCTGAAGCCACTGCCCCGCCTCCCTTTAAACGTCTCTGGGCGCAGTCCCCACGACCCTAGGAACATAAATGGCATTGGTGGTATAATCGCACGACATCTAGTACGCACCCTTAGGTATAGGCTATATCATTTCTGACCATTTACACCTCTTTATAATGGACACACAAGATTTTAGATTCCATTAGGTGTATTTGCTAATAAAAAGTGGCAGCATGCACAATTTACATACCTTCCCTAATGGGATGGAGGAAGTCATGTTACAATAGAGCCATAGTTATGAGACCTTCTGACTAATTCCAAATAAATGGCTTATGAAAATTCAATTTCGGCAGGAGGAGGAACATGAGGATGAACTTTTGGCTCTTCAATATAGCAAAAGGATTTATAATTTTGGCACTAGAAGTGTTCTCGCAGAAACTTCTCTGACAAAAATTCCTCGGGTGGAAAATTCTACCTATAGGCCTCTCACAAATAAAACACCATCTAAAAACTACCCCTCTCCCTTGGAATTTAACCCCATATATGAAATTGAGCTGCCGAAGGGAATTCCACGCAAAAAAGGCATATAGAAATATTCTACTTGTATTCCAAACTATAGGAAGAAAACATGGTTCAGACCATTCCAAATATTTTCATTGTATAAATCAATAACTAAACTTAGCAGAAAGTTTAGCAGAATTTCTCTGATTGAACTTGAGTTTTTAATTAAATGTAAAAATTCCGCACTCATTTAATATTTTACTGTCAAATAGGAAATACTATTACGGTATCCGACTTGGATAATTTGTAAAATGGATTGGATTTATTTTTTGCGTTAAAGGGTAGGTAAATTTTTATACGAATTTTCGTTTGATGATGTGTAATTGCGTATCATCCATCATGAAGGGATGAGTGATTCATTGTGCGTGGGGATGGGGGCATGCCTAAAAGAGCATGTTTTAATGCCCAAACTGCTCTTTATGAGACTTCAGTTAAACAAAGAAAGAAGTAGGGGAATTAGAATTAATTAAAATATTTCTTTATGTAAAATAAAATATTACAATTCTATGATTTAGGCCTACAGACACAGAGGCCTACTGGATACATTAAATATCATTTTAACACTTTTTGTGTATTTTTAAAGGTTTTTTTGGTGCCACTCCCCTCCTCCAAAGTCTTGGATACGGCCCTGTGGATTATACATCCATTTCTACCTCCACCCCCGCCCCTTCGTCTCTCCCTTAGAACTAAATCAGTATCTATCTTAAAGCTTAATGAGAGTTGGAACGTTTGGCATCAAAATGCACCCTTTGAGGTATCCCCCATCCTCCCTAGCTAGCCAAAATATTTTAAAGGTCTAAAAAAAAATTCACTGTCTTAGGTAATTTCCGTGTTGTTTTATAATTCCAAGCATTTGCATATAAGGGCTTTAATCTTCTACAATAGGGTGTTCCACGGGGATATATTCCGGGGGGGGGGGCGGGGTAAACGCTGGGTGTTATCTATATGATTAATAATACCCCTCTTCATCCACCTAAAATTCTGCCTTAGAATAATTAATAAGAACTAAGTGGCTCCTACGTAGTAACACTTGGTATGTGTGGCACATTGAGAGCCGTCTCTAGATTTGATGTCGACCAGGGAAAAAATCATTACTTCCCCTCCCAACTCAAATATTAGGAAAAAATTCGAATCAAAATGAAAGATTTGATCAAAGTGGGCTCCCCAGATCCCTCTTAAGCCATAAAGCCTGAAGCCACTGCCCCGCCTCCCTTTAAACGTCTCTGGGCTCAGTCCCCACGACCCTAGGAATATTAATGGCATTCGTGGTATAATTACACGACATCTAGTACGCACCCGTAGGTATAGGCTTTATGGTTTCTGACCATTTATACCTCTTTACAACGAACACGTAAGATTTTAGATTCCAATAGGTGTGTTTGCTAATAAAATGTGGCAACATGCACAATTTACATACCTTCCCCAATGGGGTGGAGGAAGTTATGCCACTCTAGAGCCAGTTATTAGAGCTTCTGACTGATTCCGAATAAATGGCTTATGAAAATTCAAAAATTCGTCAAACGAAAATTTCTACCTATAGGCGTTCTCACAAGCGACCATCCCTTTCACAAGAATCTTATATGCCCCAGGGCATAACTTACAACCCTTACTGCCAGACTCTAGGGGATTTCGTTAACCCCAAAGTCATCATTATATGATCTTTGGATTATTTTTGAATAAATGGCTATCTCAAAATTTCTATCAGATGCATTTGCGGAAAATACGACGTGGGGTGGGTGACTCATAAAAATGACACTAGAACATCTGATTTCCAATCAAATGAGCCAATTCTGGAGTTTTACGACCACCCTTTCCATAAAAACCTTATATGCCTTCGCAGCATAAATAACAACCCTTGCGCTGAGGGCTCTGGAAGGCGGGGGACTGTCATCCTCATAAACATGATTTTCAGACCTTTCAACTACGCTGAACAAAATGGCTATCTAAAAACTTTATTAGACGTACTTTGGGAATATTAGACGTAGATGAGTATGGGGAGACACGGCGTTTTGCCCTCTTATAACTTTCGACTATCAAAAAGCGCACTAGCCCTTTCAATTTCCAATTGAAAGAGCCCTTTTCAAAGTTTTTTACGACAACAAGTGGCCGTCTCAAAATTTCTATCAGATACATTTCGGGAAAAAATGAGGTGGGTGGGGGTCATCCACCCTCCTATCACTTTGAATATTATAAATGGCAATAGAAATTCCAATTACCAATCCAATGAGCCCTCTCTGAAGTTCCTACGGCCACCCTTTTTATAAAAACCTTATATGCCCACAGGGCGTAACTTTTAACCCTTGCCCGGGGGGCTGTGGGGGTTGTCATCCTCAAAGACATAATTTCCGGACCTTTTAACTACGCTGAACAAAATGTGAACAAAATGGTTATCTCAAAATTTTGATTGGATGAGATTGAGGAAAATGACGGGCGTTGGAGGCTGGCTAGTTGCCCTTAAATCACTTTCAACCATTAGAAAGGGAACTAGACCTTTTAATTTGCAATCGAATAAGTCCCTTTTGAAGTCTCTACGATATTTCCTTCCATACAAAGTGCCATGGTTTAAGAAAAACAAACCAAAAAAAAATAATACGTCGTGCCCACATCGCTCTTTACTTAGGCAGCGCTATTGCACTGCCTATGAAAATGCCCTTGTTTGGTATTCTCATTGAAAAAAAAAAAACTAGAAGAAAAAAAAAACAAATTACGTTTTTTGGGTACCACGTGGCACTTTATGATTCCATTATCACGTCAGATTTATAAAAAACGATAAGATGTGAAAATTAGTTTCAAAATAAGCCCAGCATATCTCTACGATGTTGCCTGTTTACAAGTTCTAGTGGTGGAAATTGAGGGGGAGATGCACCGACACCCTCGATTTTCTTGCCCCTGTCATAGTTTTGAAAAATATTTATTTTACTAAAAGGCCATTTTTTAATTCTTATTGACACAATGTAATAACAGCTCAAAGTATATTTTTGGGTAAAATTTGGCAATGTATGAAGGCGTTACCAATTCAAATTAGTAATAAGTCATTGAATATTAAAATTGGCTGTTAAATGAGCCCTTAAAAAACTCTATGATGAGCCAGTGCCCCCAGCCTTTCCATACCAGAAATGATAAAATGCACTTTTAGGGTGCCAAATGGCGCTTTATGATGCGTGTTTTAAACATTTAGTCAAATTTAAAAGAAACGTCATGATTATCTTCTTGTAATCAATGAAAGTTTTATTTATTCAGTTTTTACAATCTATGTTATGGGTAACAAAAACAAAAGAAATTACATTACGCCTTAAAAAAGAAAATTTGCCATGGAAACTTGTCGGGCTGTCATAGCTCACGGGTGAAAGCAATCTGCTGGAGTTCGTAATTTTGACTTCAGCCAATGACAGATTGCTTATCGTAATTTAACTATATCAAACAGTTCGTGGTAACGAACTGTAAGTAAGGAGCGACCCGGCTCAATGGTAACCGAAACTCTAGAAAACGGACTTTTGATATCAATAGATACATCAAAAGAATCAGATTTAAAAGCTGATTTCAAATATATAAGTTTCATCAAGTTTAATCCTACCTATCAAAAGTTACGCGGCTGAGAAAATTTGGCTGATTTTCAAAAAAAGGGGCAAATACCCCCTAAAAATTATAAAATCTTAATGAAAATCACACCATCATATTCAGCGTATCAGATAACCCTACTGCAGAAGTTTCAAGCTCTTATCTACAAAAATGTGGAATTTTGCATTTTTCGCCAGAAGAAAGATTACGGATGCGTGTTTATTTGTTTTTTTTTTGTTGTTTTTTTTTTGTTTGTTTTTTTTCCCAGGGGTGATCGTATCGACCCAGTGGTCCCAGAATATCGTGGGAGGGCTCATTCGAACGGAAATTAAAAGTTCTAGTGCCCTTTTTAAGTGACCCAAAAAATGGAGGGAAACTAGGCCCCCTCCCACGCTCATTTTTTTCCCAAAGTCACCCGATCAAAATTTTGAGATAGCCATTTTGTTCAACATGTTCGAAAATATGATAACTATATCTTTTAGGATGACTTATTCCCCCGAAGTCCGCGGGGGGAGGGCTGAAAGTTATGAACTTTACCCAATGTTAACATATAGTATTGGTTATTGGGAAGTATACAGACGTTTTCAGGGGGATTTTTTCTTCTAGTGGGGCGGGGGGGAGGAGTGGGTCGGGGGTTATGTCGGAGAATCTTTCCATGAAGGAATTTTTCATGGGGGAAGGGACATTGCTATGAAGGGGGCGCCGGATTTCCCAGCATTATTTAAAAAAAGATCAGAAATTATATATATAAAAAAAAACAAGTTTTTCATCTGAAAGTAAGGAGCAACATCAAAACTTAAAACGAAAGAAAACATTACGTATATGATTGGGTTCATCCCCTAGTCAATATCTCGCTCTTTAATCCAAAGATTTTTTAGTACTTTCATAAGAGCTATTTATTCTAATTAACGGCCTTTGTGATTAAGGGGTCATTTTTAAAGAATTGGAACGAAATCCGAACTTTAGCTTAAAGAGCAAAGTATTGACTAGGGGGCGAACCCTCTAATATACGTATTAAAAATATATAAATATAGAAATTCGTTACGTAAGTTAATTCGTAAGTTACGTATATTTATTTCTAACAAAAACGTTCGTAAATAAAATTAAACAGGTTTCGAGAAAGCCATTTAACCAAATAAAAGTAAAATTAATATTCAAATTTTGTTTAATTATTCATGTATGGTGAGCAAAAATCAAAACCTGCATTAATTCAAAAACGTTCAAAAATTAAATAAAAAAAACAAGTTTTTTTAACTGAAAGTAAGGAACGACGTTAAAACTTAAAACGAACAGAAATTATTCCGTATATGAAAGGGCTGTCCCCTCCTCAACGCCTCGCTCTTTACGCTAAAGTTTGACTTTCTCGCAACTTTGTTTTTTTTTAAACAATGAAAAACTTTACCGTAAAGAGCGAGGCGTTGAGGAGGGGACAGCCCCTTTCATATACGGAATAATTTCTGTTCGTTTTAAATTTTAACGTCGTTCCTTACTTTCAGTTAAAAAAACTTGTTTCTTTTTTTATTTAATCTTACCTAAGAGGGAAACATCTGTCCGTTCAATAACACTTCTCATTTTAACTGAATATAGTTCGATTTCTTTGTCAATATAGATTTAGCAATAGGCTCTTAAAGAGCTTTAAAAGAATCCTTAAAAATACAGTAATTACGGTCAAGGATGCTCTAGGTAAGGACATGCTATCCGAATTTTTAATTTCAGTTAATGCAAAGGTTAAAGCTCATGTACATATGATATATACGTTGATATATACATATATATATATATATATATATATATATATATATATATATATATATATATATATATATATATATATATATATATATATATATATATATATATATACGAGGAGCGTTCTAAAAGTTCTTAGAACTGCATACAGAACTTTATTTCATAAAAACAAAACCATCACTACTTTTCCATATAGTCTCCCCAAACTTCAATGCACTTAGACCACCGATGCTCAAGTGCCGCAATTCCAGCATGGAAGAAGTCATGTGACTGGGAATTGAGCCACTCATACATGGCGGATATCAGCTCCTCATCGTCACCAAAACGCTTTCCACGAAGGTTGGACTTCATGGCAAGAAACAGGTGGAAGTCGCTTGGGGCCAGATCCGGACTGTAGGGTGGGTGAGCCAACTGTTCAAAGCCCATCTGATCTAATGCGGCTTGTGCCACGCGGCTCTAGTGCACCGGCGCATTGTCATGAAGAAGGAGGACACCACGAGTCAGCATTCCTCGCCTCTTAGTCTTGATTGCCTGGCGCAACTTTACCATCAGATCCGAGTAATAGGCAACAGTGATGGTAGACCTTCGATTAGATGGTCGATTAGCAGGAGAACTTTTGAATCCCTGAAGACTGATGCCATCACCTTGCCTGCAGAGGACTGGGTCTGAAACTTCCTGGGAGGCGGCGAGTCACTGTGTTTCCACTGCTTGGAGGCAATCTTGCTCTCAGGGTCCCAGTGGTGTACCCAGGTCTCGTCTCCAGTCACGAGTCGAGAATGGAAGTCTTCTGGGTCTCTCCTGTAGAGCTCAAGAAGTTGTGAATTGAGCTGCATCCGCTGCTGTCGATCTTGCACTTGAAGATTTTGAGGTACCCATCTGGCAGACACTTTGGAGAAATGAAGATGGTCGTGAAGAATGTTGAAAACGCACCCTTCAGAAATGCCAACTTCGGTTGCAAATTTTTTGACCTTTAAACGACGATCAGCCATGACAAGGTCTTCCACATGCCGGATGACCTCCGGGGACGTCACTTCCAAAGGAAGACCGGACCTTGGGTTGTCTTCAAGGGATTGACGGCCCCGCTTGAACTCTGCGGCCCATTTGGCGACCGTGGAATACTTGGGAGCATCCTGCTGGTACACCTTGGCCAATCGATCTGTGATTTCTCTAGCCGAAGAACCTTCTTTGACAAGGAATTTGATCACTGCTCTGTACTCGATCAGTGACGAATCCATTTCTACAGTAATTACATGACTTTAGAGTCTTCTTATACCTGAAAGGACAAAGCAAAATGAACAGTTTTCAGGCTGTAAATATCATTTACCTAGATAAGCATGCATGCAGGGTTAGAACTTATTTCGTCATTTCTAAGTGTTCCGTTATACGAATTTATTGACCTTCCCTCGTATATATATACATATATATATATCTATATATATATATATATATATATATATATATATATATATATATATATATATATTATATATATATATATATATATATATATATATATATATCTATATATATATATATATATATATATATATATATATATATATATATATATATATATATATATATCTATATATATATATATATATATATATATATATATATATATATATATATATATATATATATATATATATATATAAATATATATATATATTATATATATATATATATATATATGTATGTATATATGGGAACTTAGTGGGCGGGTGTAAAAAGGGAGGCTTTGAATAGATTGGGGTGGAGGAGGAGCGTCCGTAGCTGTGTTGGCCTCAGGCGGCTTGGTGCTGCGGTGAGTTGTTAGTAGTAGTATATATATATATATACATATATATATATATATATATATATATATATATATATATATATATATATATATATATATATATATATATATATATATATATATATATATATATATATATATATATATATATATATATATATGTATTTTTCCAAATGTAGCCAGTTATCATAGGCAGCGCGCTAGCGCTCCCTAAGTAAAGAACGATGTGGGCACAATGTGTTGTTTTTTTTTGGTTTTTCTCCCTCCCTAGGGTTGTGGGGGAGTGTCCTCCTCAAAAACCTATTTTCTATTTTGAAATCAACTACGTTGAACAAAATGACCATCTCACAATTTTGATTGGATGTTTTTGGGGGAATGATGGGCGTGGGGGGGGGCTAGTTGCCCCCCAATCCCTTTAGACTATAAAAAGGGCACTAGCCCTTTGAATTTCAATCGAATGAGCCTTTTTTGAAGTTTCTACGACAATGCCTTCTATAAAAACCTTATATGCCCCCAGGGCATAACTTAAAACCCTTGCCGTCAGGGTTTTGGGGGACTGTCCTCCTCAAAAACATATTTCTACCTGGAAATCAACTACGCTGAACAAAATGGCTATCTCAAAATTTTGATTGGATGTGTTTGGGAGAATGATGGGCATTGGGGGAGGGGGTCTAGTTGCCCTCCAATAACTTTCGACTATTAAAAAGGCACTAGCCCTTTGAATTTCTAATCGAATGAGCCTGATTTGAAGTTTCTACGACAACACCTTCAATAAAAACCTTATATGCCCCCAGGGCATAACTTTAAAACCTTGCCCTGAGGGTTGTGGGGGAGGGTCCTCCTCAAAAACATATTTTCTATCTGGAAATCAGCTACGCTGAACGAAATGGCTATCTCAAAATTTTGATTGATGTGTTTGGGGAATGACGGTCGTGGGGGGGGGGGGCTAGTTGCCCTCCAATCACTTTCGACTATTAAAAAGGGCACTAGCCACTCCAATTTCCAATTGAAACCCTATGCCTTCCCAAGGCCAGAACAAAATTTGCACTTTACTGAAAAAATACAAATGAATGTGCATTGTCAGTTTAATATACATATACTGATATTTAGTAATCAAAACGTTAAATTTCTTTGATTTATTAAAGTTATAAAAGTATAAACATTTATATTTTTTTCAGTAGAGTGCAAATTTTGTTCTGGCCTTGGGAAGGCATAGGGGTTTTTGCGCCCAACTTATGTTAATTTCTGCTCGTTTTGAGTTTGACTCGGTTATTTATTGTAATTTCTGTTCGTTTTGGGTTTCATTTATTTATCGATACTGATTTGTGGTAGTTTCGAGATTGGTAGATTAATTGATTTTATTTTTGCTCATTTTTGTTTAATGGAGTTCTTTACTTTTCTTTGAAAACTTATTTTGTGGAAAAAGTTTTTTTTTTTTTTATTAATATTTATCTAACGCAATCATTTATTTATCCAGTACAATGTCTAAAAGAAGACCCAAAAAACAAAAATTTGCAGTTGCAGTTAATGACGATTCTGTGGGACCAACACCAAAACTATCAAACGTGATAAGATGTGAAAATCGACAACCTGCACCATCACTTACGACAACACCAATACGGGTAGCTACAGAAAAGGCCATTGCTAAAGTGTCTGAAGTGATCAAAATCCAAAAACGTGTCAAAAATGAAAATGAACAGCAAAGCCAGGCGCGGTTAGAAGATATGCGAAAACGATAACTAGAGCGTATTAAAAATGAAAAATAAGAGCAAAGATTCACACGGTTAGAAGATAAACGAAAACGCAAATCAGAGCATGTCAAAAATGAAAAGGAATATCAAAGACACACGCGGCTAGAAGATCAACGAAAACGAAAATTAGAGCTTACGAAAAATGAAAAAGAAGAGCAAAGATACACGCGGTTAGAAGATAAACGAAAATAAGATAAATTAGAGCGTATGAAAAATGAAAATAAACAGCAGAGACACGCGTGGTTAGAAGATAAACAAAAACGAGAATTAGGGCGTATCAAAAATGAAAAGGAAGAGCAAAGATTCACACGGTTAGAAGAACAGCGGCCTCGTAATCTTCGTTACCAACAACGTTTGGCACAAAACCAAGTACATACGTACAAAGATGTCATAAACTCAGTAAATGTAACATATAAATTTTTGGGGCCCTTCAAAGTTACTAGTATTCACTGTGGAGCGCTCCATTTTCCGGAGGATCTGGAACAAAGGTAATTTGTTTGGAGATTGTTTCTTGCATGGTCGAATGGCAGTGTCACCACCTCAATTTCCAAATGAATTGGTTTGCCTTTTTTTAGGACGTCACTTGCTCTCTGAAGAGTTTCATAAACATATTCGAAACTTGAACTCGTGTTTAGCTCTAGCTTCATTTAACGTAAACAATGATCGAACCATAAATAGTCGAAATATATCTAGCTTAGAAGAAGCTCGACAAATTATCACAAAAACAATTCATCATATCCGTCACGAACAACTCAAAGTGAAATTGAGCTACCTTCATTTAGCCAAATGTACGTTTTAGACCCCAATGAAGCTGTTGAGGAACGTCCCACACATCGTTTAAATTACGGATCTCTCATATTCTAATGAATCTCTTGGAAGAAATATTGAGAGATTAAAACAACTATGCCAAAGGTTATGAAAAATGCGAGATGTGGAGGATGATTCAAATCAACTTGCTGCTTCATTGGGACAACAGCCTCCAAACGTGCAGCTCGTTTTTACTTTGCCAGATGGTGTCGATTATAGACGGTTTAACTCTCCCGCATGTTATGAAGTATACATTGTGCTTACTCTTAATGCTGACCATAGTTTTCCACCAAATGAAATGGTTGTAAAACAAATCAGCTGGAACTTCAGGATGGTCAAGGGGTATGCTACTTCAAACATCTTATGTAAGTCTTCCACATATGACACGGTTTGAATTAGCAAGGAATCGTGTCGCTTTTCGACATGAACATGAGAAAAGCTTTTCTGTGCAAGCTGTAACACCCGATCTGCGTAGGATTGGTTTTAATGCTTTGCATTTTGGTGGAAGACTTTTCCAACAGTACCTCCTTGATACCGCTATTCGTGTTGAGCGTGATCGTATTGATTGGATAAAATTTAATCAGAAAACTATTATGGGGGAAAACTACGTAGGTGTTACATGACTTCTTAAAGACTTAAGAAAGGTCTCGAAAAAGGATGCATTCGTTTGTGAAAAAGTTATACTACCGTCATCATTCGTCGGATCAACACGCTACTTTGTAGAACATTTTGAAGACGCCTTGGCTATTGTTCGTCTCCTTGAAACCCCCAGATTACTTAATAAATATGACTTGCAATTCTGATTGGCCTGAATTTAAGAAGCAGCAAGTATTAAATCGAATAAAAACTCTATTATGGAACAGTCCCCTCCGGATCGTCCTGATCTCATTACTCGAATTGCTAAACTGACATTTGACGATATAAACAATGATATTTATAAGTATCAGATATTTGGAAATAAACGGTGCTCAGTTTACAATGAAGTAGAAACCTATGCAGAAAGACGCTGCATTACACCAACTGAAGCATGCTGGCAACTATTTAGTTATGATATCCAGAAAAAGAGCCATGTCGTTCAACGTTTAAATATTCATTTGCCAGGACGTTATCTAATGCAAAATATCAACCAAGCCCAAGACGATTTGGTAGATATTGGACAACTAGGCTCAATGTTGGAAGCATGTTTTCGACACAACTAGGAATTAAAACAAATGAAAAAGAAAGAATTTATCTAGTATTGGGAGGAAATGCGTGAACACTATAAATGAAATGGCATTACCAGTAGCCTACATAGGAACAAAGAATCCGTCAGTTACGTGTCATTGGACGAATTCACAACGTAAATTTTGCAGCTTTTCCCGAGTGCTTCTATTTACGAGTACTTTTGTATCATGTGAAGAACGCAACAAGTTTTGAAGATCTTAAAACAGTTTATAATGTTGTGTATTCCGCATACAAAAAAACATGCCTGGCTCATGGCCTTGATTTCGACGATTAACAGTGGTTCGACGCCCTAGAAGAATTGGAACTGTCCAAAATGCCTTCTGTAATGCGAATACTCTTCACATAGATTCTTGTTTAAGGTAGTCCTGCATATCCCGAAGCTCTTTGGGAAAGATTCAAAATCAGTTGGCAGATGATTTCATTTTGCATGCAAGACGAAATAATTTATCTAAAGATCTTGCTCTAAAGCGTGCTTATCGTATTATTGCACCGAAGTTAAATACGATGGCAATAGAAGGTCGAAATTTAGCTTTTGGGTGGAACGATACGGCCTGGGCAGCATTGAGACCTATGAAAATAACCAAAGCTTGGAATTTCCCAGTTCTAGTGAGTCAGCTGTTAATGTAGATAGTATGTATTGGCTTCTGCAGGGAAAACAGCTTGAAATAGTTGACAATGTTTTATTGGCTGTCAATGATCCTAAATATTTGGGAAAAAATGTTTTTTCATTGATGGACCAGGCGGTATCGGTAAAACATTTGTTTATAAGACCTTGTATCATAATCTGTGTGCAACAAATTATAAAGTACAATGCATGGCTTATACAGGAATAGCAGCAACTTTATTGCCATTTGGACCAACAACACACAATACCTTTGACTTGAAAGTTCCACTTTCCTCAGATTCTATTTCCTGTATGAGACCTGGTTCAAGCGGAGGTTTAGAATTAGCTCAAGTAGATATTTTCATACTTGATTAAGCACCAGTGCTTCCCAAGTATGGCTTACAAAATATGGACAAGTTGTTGTGGTACATTGCAAATCCAAACCTACCATTTGTTGGGAAAATTTTAGTTGCTGGAGGTGATTTCAAACAGTGTTTATCAGTTAAACCCAGAATCAACCGCAGTGAAACCTCGATTTATCAATAAAAATAGTCATCTTTGGAAGAACTTCAAACATGTTTCCCTTGAAAAAAAATATGCGGGTCGATCCTGAACAGGAAACATTTGCAAAGTACATCCTCGAACTGGGAAATGGAAATCTTCCTAAAAGTGAACTTAATGAAATTGAAGTACCGGAAGATATAATTTCAAGTGGTAATTTAATCAAGGAAGTATTTGTAGAATGTTTGTCTAAACAAAATTTCGATTTAAGGAAGGATCGAGTTATTTTAACTTCAATCAACAAAGTTAGTAAATAAATGCGAAAATTGTCGATCGCCTTCCAGGAGAATACAAATTGTATAAAAGTTACGATTCTGTAAAAGATAAAGAAAAAGGAGGAATTGAATTTACTCCAGAATTCCTCAATTCAATTTACACAGCAGATTTACCACCACATGACATAAAAATAAAGAAAACACGATAGTTGCGCTTTTGTGTAACTTAGATATTGTGTAATAGGACCCGTCTTAGCGAATATAATTACTGGGGAAAAATTATTAGAAGAAGTCCACATATCCCGAGTTACAGTGGACTCCAGTAAAGGTCAACTTGGATGTATTGTTTAGCGACATCAGTTTCCAATTTGACACGCATTTGTCATGACTATACAGTTCTTAATCTTAGTACTCCAAATTTTTAATCATGGAATGTTACACGTTACATTTTCTCGTGTGAAAAGACAACGTAGCTTAAAAGTTCTGCTACCACCTGAAAATGAACGAAGAACATATAACGAAGTGTAGAAAAAAGCCCTGACAACTACCAACGAAACGTCTTATTGTTAATGTGATATTTCTTTTTTTAATAATCGATGCCTATATGTATTTCATAATGACAAAAGACAAACAAAGGTAAATCGAACTAAACCAATTGAAAATGGTAGCGGTGATTATCAGGTTTTGGATTTTAACATGGATAAAGTCATCAGTGCCTACAATACTTTTGAAAATAAAAACCTGGACTAGAAAAATCGTTGGAAGAAAAAGAAGTTTTTGTCCCTTCACTTGAGGAATTGAAAGAAACAAAGCTTCGGCGTTATGTCTTTCAGAATGACAAAACACGAGCCGAGGCAAAAGAAGAAGTTTTTGTTCCACCTCATGGATAATTAAAAAAAAACAAAGGTTTGGCGACATGTCTTTCATAATGGCAAAAGACAAGCCGAGGCAAAAGTTAAAGGTCCAATAAATAAATGTAATTTTACAAAGGAACTACTTCTAATTTGAGGTCCATTTGAATTTCATGACATCAAGAAAAGGCTCAAATTGTCTGCGATTAGAAGACAAGTGACAGTGAGAATCCATATATAGAAGCCTGCCGCGTGCCGAATACCGGGACCCGGTACTATAGATAATATATATATATATATATATATATATATATATAATATATATATATATATATATATATATATATATATATATATATATATATATATATATATATTATATATATATATATATATATTATATATATATATATATATATATATATATATATATATATATATATATATATATATATATATATATATTATATAATATATATACGTATATATATATATATATGTATATATATATATAGATATATATATATATATATATATATAAATATATATATATATACATATATATATATATATATATATATATATATATATATATATATATATATAATATATATATATATATATTATATATATATATATATATACATGCATATATATGACAGTATATTTATATGTATATATATACTATCTTCTATATGTGAGTAATAATTGTTTATGTACGTATATGTATGGGTTGCGACAACACCAATACGGGCAGCTAAAGCATAAGTCATAACTAAATTGTCTGTCAAAAGTAAAAATGAAGAGCAAAGACAAGGGCGGTTAGAAGATATGTGAAAACGACAAATAGAGCGTGTAAAAAATGAAAATGAAGAGCAAAGACACACGTGCTTAGAAGACATGCGACACCAAGCATGTGAGCTAGTCAAAAACGATAATGAAGAGCAAAGACACACGCGGTTCGAAGAAAGATGGTGGCGTGACAAAAATGAAAGTGAAGAGCAAAGATACACGTGGTTAGAAGACACACGACACCGAACATGTGACTGAGTCAAAAATAAAAATGAAGAGCAAATACACACGCGGTTACAAGAACAGCGGTAGTGTGTCAAAATGAAAATGAAGAGCAAAGACACATGCTGTTAGAAGACATGCGACACCGAGCATTTGAGCAGGTGAAAAATGAAAATAAAGAGCAAAGGGAAACGCGGTTAAAAGATATGGGACACCGAACATGTGAGCGAGTCAATGAAAATCAATCTTGACAGCGAGTATCAAAACGTGTCAAATTGAAAATGATTGCGATTACTATTGAGTTTGGGATTTGGACATGAATATGGTCATCAATGCCTTTCATACCTTTGTTTAAAAAAACAAAGGTTTGGCAATATGCATTTCATAATGACGAAACAGAAGCCGAGGTAAACCGAACCAAACAAATTGAAAATGATAGCGATGATAATTGGGTTTTGGATTTTGACATGGATAAGGTCATCAATGCCTAACATACCTTTGAAATCAAAAACCTGGACTAGATAAATCGTTGGAAGAAAAAGAAGTTTTTGGCCCACCACCTGAACGATTAAAAGAAACATAAGTTTGGCGATATCTCTTTCACAATGACTAAAGACAATCAGAGGCAAAAGTTAAAGGTACAAAAAAAAAGTAATTTTACAAAGGCACTACTTCTAATTTAAGGTCCATTTGGACGTCATGGCTTCAAGAAAAGGCTCAAGTTGTGTGCGTTTAGAAGACAAGTAACAATGAGAATCCATATATAGAAGCCTGCCGCGTGCCGACTGTCGGAGCCCGGCGGCTTCACCGCCAGGCTCCCGTTACTATATATGTATGTATGTATGTATTTTGTGTGTGTGTTTTATGTTTATAGGCAGTATTTTTACTTCTACTTCTGAGATTATTCGTGCGAACAACTTCCCTGATGAAGATAGTCTGTAGCCTATGAGTGAAGACGTGACGAAATAGCAAGCCACATCTTCTTTAGATGGAAGGGAGGAGCGTTTATTTTGTTGGTTAGGTTCATCGTTAGGTTCATGTTGGTTAGGTTAGCGTTTATTTTGTTTCATCGCTTCTTTTTTAATAATACAAGGCTTGATCTTGAAATAAAGTCAAGCGACTCCTACATCATTTGAAGATGTAAAATACTATTATAATACTAAGACGGTGCTTTTAAGGTGTTTGATATTCTAAATTATTTCTGGTCAAATAAAGAAGATATCTTAATTATTATCTTAAATATTATGGAATCAGAAAGTAAATACGAAAATTACGGGGAAGAATAGAAATGTTTCTGTTCGGATTACTTCTTAGGTTTAGGATATTTTTGTTTTGTAAGAAAATTATGCTCTGTTTTTATTAAAGTACCAAGGACAGCAAAAATGAAATATGATTCTTTTAACTGGCCAACTGGAAAGTTACACAGCCATTTATATAATAAGAAATTTTAAAAATTTGGGGGTTCCATTTTTAATGTAAAGACCCCTATTTACAATTATCCAGTTTTAACGCTTAACAGACACCGAGTTAAAAAAAAAAAAAAAAAAGAAGGAATGTGTGTGAAGAGTCAGCAGGAAATGAGCAAAAAATTTATGGTTGCAGTAGCAAAAGACAAACACTGCCTGTAATTGACAGTAGACTGGATAAAAAAAAACAGTGACTGAACGAGCAAAAGGATGTAAGAATATAAATAGATATTATTAAAGAATAAATAAAAGTTATGTAAGAATATGGACCTAACATATTATTACCAAATACGAATTGATAAGAAATGTATACATAATTGAAATGTTAAAATCTAATGTGCACATCGTTATGTTTATTACTAAGCTATTTTAGATTAGACGCTTCCTGTTCTTAGTTCATCTAATTGCTTCCAAGAACATCTTTTCGAAAAGATCAATTATCATGTTTTGTTATATTTGTCCCTGTAGTGTTTCAAGTTTAATCATACATCAATATACTCCTTATTTACTTCTGAATCCGAAAGTATTACTTTCATGCTTAATTTGCGTCAAGTAAAGCTCAAATATTAATACTATTGTTTTGCTTCAGGCGCTAAGAAAAAAATTCCCAGGCGTGACACTGTCAAACGTAAAATTATCCAGATTTATTCCAAATTCCATCACCCGTAATTTCCTAATCCCGCTTACCAGAATAGTCTGCTTTTTTAACTGAATATATATTCTAATTTTATTAATCAATATTAGTATAGGCTTATTCTTATTTCTTACAGGTATCTTTGACTAGCCCTGTAACCATCTTAACTACAGCAATGTTGGTTTAGTAAAGAATGACGTCTCAAATTTTTTTCTTATTCAACTAAATGCCAATTAAACGTGCAATGATTGTCAATCTGTTGGATCTAAAGGACGAATTTATTGCTTCAACACCCGTCTCCCTTACCAATTTTTATTAGAAATGTTGACATTTTGCAATTTGTTTCAGCTAGAATTCTTATGAAGAAGTTAAAATTTATGACTTGAAAATTTGCTTGTGGGCCACCCAAAACATGGCATGTTTTAATTTCAAAGAAGATAAAAAAAAAACAATAACTTGAACCCTAAAAAATTGCTTAAAATTTCTTAGTAGTAATCTTAAAAGTGTCATTTAATTTTCAGTTTACCAGACATTAAAGCAAAATTGAATTAAAAGTAAAAGCATTGAAGAAACATCTTCTCGAAATAAATTTTTTTTTTATAAAAATATCCCCCATTCTATTGACGATGTTTCAAAAGTTCAATTTATTTATCAGTTTTTTATATTCTTCAGTGAGATGGAATTTAACAGGATTCCAATTGTGTTTTTTCTTAGAAATTGTTGGTTTTCCTTTTTTACTGGAAACTTGTTTAATTATCTGCTCTTTCCCCAATCATATGTGAAATAAAAATATTGTTCAACACAAATATCGTTTTCATCAAATGGTTAACAAGGCTTTATCCTGCGAGGTACTTAAGGGGGAAGACACTCCAACGGGATATTTATTGGGATGTTTGTTTGTTTTAAGAATGACTGTATACATGAATGTTTCTGTTCATTTCAGCATTTAAAATTCGTTTTTGTGAGTATTTAAAAATATTATTTTAACTTAATAACAAAATAATATTGTGCAGAGTTATTTAGATAAAGTTTTCCTTTTTATAGGACAGAGGCACATAGTATTTGGCTGTGTTTTTAGCTGAAGTTTTTGCTAAATTGCCAAGAACTAAATTGGATGAAAGTAATCATTCACATGTACTCTGAAATAACAAAAAAGCAAACAATAAAAACAAACAGGCTATCATCAAACAGTTCGTGGTAACGAACTGTAAGTAAGGAGAGACCAGGCTCAATGGTAACCGTAACTCTAGAAAACGGGACTTTGATACCCATAGATACATCAAAAGAATTAAATTTTAATGCTGATTTCAAATATATAAGTTTCGTCAAGTTTAGTCCTACCCATCAAAAGTTACGCGCCTGAGAAAATTTGGCTGAATTTTAAAAAAGGAGGAAAGGCCCCCTAAAAGTTATAGAGCCTTAATGAAAATCACACCATCATATTCAGCGTATCAGAGAACCTTTCTGTACAGATTTCAAGCCCCTATCTACAAAAATGTGGAATTTTGCATTTTTTGCCAGAAGAAAAATCACGGATGCGTGTTTATTTTTTTTTATTTTTTTTTCCCAGGGGTGACCGTATCGACCCAGTGGTCCTAGAATATAGTGAGAGGGCTCATTGGAACAGAAATTAAAAATTCTAGTGCCCTTTTTAAGTGAAAAAAAAATGGAGGGCAACTAGGCCCCTCCAACGCTCATTTTTTCCCAAAGTCACCCGGTCAAAATTTTGAGACAGCCATTTTGTTCAGCATGGTCGAAAGTATGATAAATATGTCTTTTAGGATGACTTAATCCCTCGAAGTCCCCTGGAGGAGGGCTGAAAGTTATGAACTTTACCCAATGTTAACATATAGTATTGGTTATTGGGAAGTATACTGACGTTTTCAGAGGGGATTTTTTCTGGTAGTGGGGGGGGGTCTAGGGTTATTGGGGAGGATATTTTCATAAAGGATTTTTTCATGGGGGAAGGGACATTGCTATGAAGGGGACGCCGGATTTCCCAGCATTATTTAAAAAAAGATCAGAAACTAAATATAAAAAAACAAGTTTTTCAACTGAAAGTAAGGAGCAACATCAAAACTTAAAACGAACAGAAAATATTACGTATATGATTGGGCTCACCCCCTAGCCAATACCTCGCTCTTTAAGCCAAAGATTTTTTAGTACTTTCATAAGAGCTATTTATTCTAAATAACGGCCTTTGTGATTAAGAGTTCATTTTTTAAAGAATTGGAACAAAATTCAAATTTTAGCTTAAAGAGTGAGGTATTGACTAGGGGGCAAACCCCCCAAAAAATGTATTAAAAATATATTAATATAGAAGTTCGTTACGTAAGTTAATTCGTAAGTTACGTATATTTATTACTAATAAAAACGTTTGTAAATAAGATTAAACAAGTTTCGAGAAAGCCATTTAACCAAATAAAAGTAAAATTAATATGCAAATTTTGTTCTAATTATTCATGTACGGTGAGCCAAAATCAAAACCTGCATTAACTCAAAAACTTTCAAAAATTAAATAAGAACAAACAAGTTTTTTTTTTAACTGAAAGTAAGGAACGACGTTAAAACTTAAAACGAACAGAAATTATTCCGTATATGAAAGGGGCTGTCCCCTCCTCAACGCCTCGGTCTTTACGATAAAGTTTGACTTTCTCACAACTCTATTTTTTTCAAACAATAAAAAACTTTAGCGTAAAGAGCGAGGCGTTGAGGAGGGGACAGCCCTTTCAAATATGGAATAATTTCTGTTCGTTTTAAGTTTTAACGTCGTTCCTTGCTTTCAGTTAAAAAAGCTTTCTTTTTTTATTTAGTAACATTTAATATTAGTTTCCTGGATATCGAATGTGTAGGTTAGTTTCTTATAATATCACAGTGTAGTAAACTGACTCGGAAGAGAAACTACTAAAATCTTTAATGACAGTACCCAAACAATTGAAAAAAAAAAATCAAAAATGAGAAGTCCTAGTTGCTCATTCGGAAGTCGCATATTTTTTTATTTCAATTCTAACTTCTCCACTTAGAGCCCTGGTATTTCTAGAAATATAACTATAGTAGTTGAAATTTTACAATTTCAGGTGTTTCAAGACCACAATCACCACAACAACGAACGTGATTTAACAGATGTCACTGAAGTTCTCAGTGGAACAGACGAGTTTTTTACTCCAGAAACAGATCGGAAGGCTAGTTCTGCATTTGCAGAGGATTTGAAGTCTGAAACTGCCCAAGGTTGTACAACCCTTCTTGCTAAGTAAAGGAAACAAGTTTTAAAAAGTTATAATTAATGGGATTTGAACCCATGATTTCTCGGTTAAATAGCTGAAGCTTCTATCCGTAATCTAAACCTCCTAAATCTACCATAGTCATTAGTAGGCCTATTTAGCCAGTCAATTAGTCCGTATGTTTTAAAAGAAGGTGCTAATGATTACACCAGTTGTGAAAATGATCAGTTCTGTATGATATGATAAAAATTTGATTAACTTCAAGATGTATTTGGCAGGACAGAATGTTCAGTGAAAATTTCATTGAGGAGTAAGCCTAACACTGAGTCTAAAACAAAGAATGAAGTCAAAAGTAATTGATAAGGCCGGCAGTTTAAGCCAGTCCCTGTAGCCTTGTATAAATTATTATAGCAGATTTTATTAATTGTTAAATAATGGTACTAAGAATCCTTCATTTTTTGCATCAAAGTAAAAAAGGCAAACAACGCTAATAATACTACATTTTCATTTTCTTATTTATCTTATCTTTGATGCAGTACTCGGTTTTAGCTTCGAAATTACCTATATGTTGGAAGGCAAGAGGAGTTCCTTGTCTCTTTTAATCACTTTATATCTACTAATAAAAAGACGAATAAAGGAGAGGGCTGTTTGATATCTTATACACGAATTAGCACGCACGAATACACGAATTTTAAGCTTAAAAACGAATTCACGAAGCTTAAACACGAATTCATACACAATAGCACTCACTTTTAGTAACGCTTTCGAAGATTTTGAATCCTTATTTTCTTTGTTATACCCATTAATACTTTGTGCTTGCGTCATGATTTTTACATTGTGCCCGTAAGTGGTATTAAAACAAACACATATTGAGGGAATTGGTAATTGACTGGCGAGTGTGCAGGGAAATACTAGGATCCGGGCTGTAAATTTGTCGAAACAAGCGACGTCATAAAAATTGAGGGAAATGAAGGTAAGGCTCCCCCTAAATCTTAAATCCTCTAGTGCTGGGAGTGATACGGAGGGAGTCTATAAGACACGAGATATCTCGAAGATAAGCTGCAGTCTTGACGTCCTCCACTGTGGTTGGTGAGACAGCTCTGCACTCCTCATGTCCCGGTCACACTGCTTTCTTAACTGCTGTGGAGGGGACATTCATACACTGTATATAGGGGGTCAACCATCTGGCATACGCAGGACTTGGCCAAAATGCCTTCGTCTCCTGCGTTTTTAGTTTTTCTAATAAATGGCTAACCGTTTTGTCATCAGAATTTCAAATTGGAGCATATGATATGCTTAGTACTTTTTTAAGGCAAAGTTTTCAAAAACTAGGACAGGTTTTTCTTGCTGTAAGTTTAGTATCCAAAAATCAATAGCATAGAGGAGGATGGACACACACGTAATATTCAGGAGCTGAAGCTTCAAGTTTATAGAAAAATTACTACTATACCAGACACGATTCAACTTGTTAACATCCGATATCACTTACACGATTCTCCTCATGATATGGCTATTGAAGCCGAATCAAGTTGGCTATTCTACCATCATACTTGATCGATCTCCTGAGATACCTCAAGTTCTTGACTTGATCAACTGATTTGTATTTTTACTTATTATAAGCATAGATTCTAAGATAAGATTTATTCATCATGAAATGCACATACAAAATTACATTTTACTCTTCCCCCAAAGGCTCATTGGCCTGTATTCAGTTGTGGTATTGCTGTTTATCCAGCCAACTTTCAGTGCTATTCCTACATTTCCGACCTTTTCGTCTGCAATGTTGAGTACCAGCTGTAATCACCCTTTCCCATCTTCAAGAAGAACAACCGTCACCCACAAAATTCAGGTCTGAAATCTTACGGATACTAATCTTCATACCAAACCCAGAGAAAGCCGCAGAATGTAACACGTTACAATCCATATAGGAGCGAGATAAGACACCTTCCTGTTTGTCGCTAATCTCCGCAAGTCTCCATTATTTGTACGTGCGTGGGAATCCCTATTTTTATAGAATCTGATTATTATTTTGAGTTGTTTACGAAGTGTTCTATTTTAATTCAAAATCAAAAGGCTTTTAAAACTCGACAGAGAGCATATATAGCTTTTCGTTCTGTCCTCTGGGATTTTTCAACATCAGTTTAAAAATAAAAATAAGATCAGAGCAAAATCAATGCAATGTAGTGTAGTATACTTAATAAAGTAAATTAACTGGTAATCCCACCGTTTCGGCCTACACTTGAAGTGTTTGTCTGTTAATGGCTGGTAGCTCAACAATATTTGATATGGCATGCGCTTTGTTAGTTTATTAAATTAAAAAAAAAAACAAGTTTATATTGTTTATATTGTTTTAAAAAATAAAATTGTGTGACAGATTCAAACTTTAGCATAAAGAGTGAGGTATTGAGGAGGGGACAGCCCCTTTCATATACTGAATAATTCTGTTCGTTTTAAGTTTTAATGTCGCTCTTTACTTTCTGTTAAAAAACTTGTTTTTTTTAATTTAATTTCTGAACGTTTTTGAATTAATACAGCTTTGATTTTGGCTCACCGTACATGAATAATTAAAACGAAATTTGCATATTAATTTTACTTTTTTGGCTAAATGGCTTTCTAGAAATTTTGTTCTGACGTAACTTACAAATTAAATAATGTAACGAACTTCTATATTCGTTTGTTTTATAACATATATTAGGGAGTTTGCCCTCTAGTCGATACCTTGCTCTTTACGCTAAAGTTCAAATTTTTTTCGAATCACAAACCCCTGAATCACAAAGGCCGGTTAATTAGAATAGATAGCTCTTTTCAAAGTACTAAAAAAACATTAGAGAAAAGGGTGAGGTATTGACTAGGGGGCGAACCCCCTCATATACGTAATAATTTCTGTTTGTTTTAAGTTTTAATGTTGCTCCTTACTTTCAGTTGAAAAAACTAGTTTTATTTATTTAATTTCTGATCGTTTTTTAAATAATGCTGAGAAATCCGGCGCCCCCTTCATAGAAATGTCCCTTCCCCCAAGGAAATATCCTCCATGTAAGGATTTTCCCCCGTAACCCCCTCCTCCAACACCCCCCCCCCCCATCAGAAAAAAATCCCTCCTGAAAAGTCTTTATACTTCCCATTAACCAATACTATATTTAAACAATGGGCAAAGCTCATAACTTCCAGCCCTTCTCCCGGGAATTCTGGGGGATTAAGTCATCCTCAAAGACATATTTATTAGATTTTCGACTATGCTGAAAAAAATGGCTATCTCAAAATTTTGATTGGGTGACTTTGGAAAAAAATGAGCGTGGGAGGAGGCAAGTTGCCCTCCAATTTTTTGGTCACTTAAAAAGGGCACTAGAACTTTTAATTTCCTTTCAAATGAGCCGTCTTACGATATTCTAGGACCACTGGATCGATACGATCACCCCTGGGAAAATAAAAAAAAAGCAAAAAAACAAATAAATACGCATCCATGATCTTTCTTAACAAAAATACAAAATTCCACATTTTTGCGGATAGGAGCTTGAAACTTCCGCAATACGGTTTTCTGATACGCTGAATCCGATGGTGTGATTTTCATTAAACTTCTATAACTTTTTGGGGTGTTTCCCTCTTTTTCCGAAAATAAGGCAGTTTTCTCAGGCGCTTAAATTTTAATGGGTAAAAACTAAACTTAATGAAACTTATATATTTGAAATCAGCATACAAATCTGATTCTACTGATGTATCTATGGATATCAAAATTCCGGTTTTTAGAGTTTCAGTTACTATTGAGCCGGGTCGCTCCTTACTTACAGTTCGGTACCACGAACTGTTTGAAAAGCATTTGCTTGTTTTTTATAGAACTTCTGTCAGATGTCCCACTTCTCGTAAGCTTTTATGCTCACCAACAGTGCGCTGCATCCTTTATGCAGCATCATTTTGCTGCTGTATAATTGTTTTCTATCCATTTTCAGTTACTAAAACTTACTATCTCACAATCTGTAAGTAAGGGATCAATCAAAGGTTACTGTGAATTAATTTTGGGATCTACTTGAAAGGAAATCGTTTATAGATCCCTTATTTTGGACTAATTCTACAATCATCGGCAATTCCCTTATATCTACATGGCTTGTGAAAAATGTTCAGAAACTGGTTGATTGAATTAAGAATTTGTTAGCTTAAAGAGATTTATTTGGTCTTCTGATACAAGTTATGTCTGATTGCTATTTTTTCTACCAGTTTGTAAGGCTTGCGAAATTGAGCATTGTACTAGTTATACCAAGTGATTATGGAAATTAATGTGTTGTAGTTAAGTAACTATTTAAATTTAAGTGTTGTGAATGTTGCAAAAACCGTCGGCATGTAAAACTGACCTAAGAATAGTCTTAGCCACTTTTAACTAATCTTATATCAAACAATAAGCTGCAAGAAGAATGTGGTTAGATTCAATTTTCTAGGGCTATAATGAAAGAATGATTAAGATGCCTAGGACACATCTTACAAATGAAGGATAATAGACTGCCGAAGATTGTGGTTTTTGCACAAGTCAAATATAAAATAAATTGTCACCGAATTGGATGAGACGAGACCATAAGGAAAAATTTGAATTTCATGAGGGGGGGGGGGGTAAAAAATGAATATTTCAATAGATTGGAGTGGAGGAAGAAAGTTCGCAGCTGTGTTGACCTCAGGTATTAGTAGAGATAGTATTATAACGACTTGAGCCTAGCTTCTTTTTTTAGGAACTCTAAATAAGATTTAAGTAACAGTTCATGTCAACTAATTCCTAAAACCTATTAAAAGAGAATTAATTATAAATTCCTTGTTTTTACTAATTTTAGAATCATCATCGTCCGCAATTCCTATACACCTGGAAAGGAAGGCTAGTGAACGTAATATCCACAAATTCGAATCAAGGGACGAAGATGATACACATGATAAACTTACAGTTGATGAGATTCAAGATGTTTTCAGTATTGAATCTAGATCAAGTTGCATATCTCCAGCTAGTTCCTCTCACGGTGGTGTATATTCCGTGAGTTATTATTTTACAATCATCCTAGTTATTTGTATTTTAGGATACTATTTCGATCGTCCAGTAGGAAATTTTTTTAACGTTTATATTTGAATAATAGAGCAAATCAAACAGACATCTGATTTAAAGCCTAAGTTTCCAAATAATTCAAATGCATAAAGGGGCTGGAAAAATAATTTTGTCGTCATGAAATTTTATCCAACATCCAGAACGTACTTACTCTCCGAGTTCCATTGATGTTTAGGGGAACGTCTTGTAGCCATTTCTATTGGTAGAGATGAGTCTGGACCCAAAATAACCATCGAAATATTACTCCAGACGTAAATGATTCTGCAGACAGCACTAACTTGTTAATTATGATTAAAATGAAATGGAAATATTGAAAAATGGGTAAAAGAATTTGTAAGAAAGGGAATCTTGCAAAAAAATAAACCTAGATATATTAACATAAAAGTACGAGAAAGAACCACAAATGCTATATAAAAATAAAAACGGATGAAGTTCACACGTTAAAAATTATAATTGTTGTTTTTGAACACATCAGATTCATCCTATGGAGTGTGAGTGTCTTTCATTTTGCTTAATCATTTTCATTTTTGTTTAATCTACTTTATTCTTTTCCTTTTATTCTGCGTTGATAAAGGCTTCCAGATGCAAAAGTGCAACAATTTAGACCTCAGTTACCATTTGTACAAAAAAATTTTTACTTTAAAAAAGTTCACTATCTTATTAAAAATGTTATCCTATTTTCAGTATTTTTCATTTCATTTTAATTACTTTCTGAATACCTTTGGCAATCGAAGTGTTCAATACACCCTTTCCATTGTTTTTTTTTTTCGTATGCGCCTTACGTTTATCTTTCCTTCTAAGTGGATTTCCTAAAATTATTGGGGTCATAATGTGACATGCCCAGGCAGTACAGATTTGTGGTTAGTTCTGTTGGTTTTAAGCTTGACTTGATAATGTAATTTGTGTTGTTCTACTTATTCGTCCAGAGTAATATTTGTTAGTTTCAGCATGGCTATTCATTTTCAGTTTTGTTCGTTTTAGATTTCATTAGATCATATATTACTTTGTTTCTACTCTGGTTAGGTTTTCACGTCGCAATTTACTTTCTTTTTAAAATGTTTTTGGAGAAAACTTCCTTTAAGTTACATCTTGCTCTGTTTTTAATTGACATATAATTCTCATGCAGTAAATTGTTTGAATATTTTTAATTTCTTCGATGTCTCATATAGGACTAAAGATAATAATAAGGACTAAAGATGTCTCATATCATGACCCAAACAAGACTCTCACGAATTTACGTTAAAATTTATTTTGTTAGCCCTTTACTCATCCTTGCCCCTTCCTGCTTTCCAACAATACTGTTCTTCTCTTAAAACTTCATCGTTAAGATTTGATTTTGTTAGCCCTTTACTCATCCTTGCGCCTTCCTCCTTTCCAACAATAATGTTTTTCTCTTAAAACTTCATCTTTAAAATTTGATTTTGTTAGCCCTTTACTCATCCTTGCCCCTTCCTGCTTTCCAACAATACTGTTCTTCCCTTAAAACTTCATCGTTATTGCAGTGTCTGAAGATTATACCTGACATTTTTCTTTCTTCTGAAATACTTGCCAAAACAGTTTGCTGAACTGCATTCAAAGGGAGGAATATAAGGGCAATGTATATTCAATCACACTTTTATCACCCAGCCTATATTACCCTGCTGATATTTTCTTTAAGAAAAGCACGGCAAAGGTTTTTTTTTTTCAATTACTTCTAGAGTTTGCAGATATTAGGTACGATCCTTTGGAGTGACAGCGACTTTCACTGTCTTTATCAATAATTCAGTCCTCGCTTCGACCTTTCACCTGAACTAATCTGGAACGTTTTCTACAGTGCCATTACCTCTCTCTAAAATATTAAGGCTTTTCTTCTAATAGTTTTAATTTCTGGTCTAACTTTCCTTCATAACAATACTTCTTCTACCAACAATTTTTTTATTCATTCCACCTGCTTTTAAGTTCAAAGCTCACTAATTTTTATGTTTCAATGCCCTTAGAATTCTCAAATTATCGTCATACGGTTTATTGACGCAACTACTACTAAGCTGTTACAACTGTTCCTGAATTACTACTCCCTTCTATTAGCTGTCCTCTCAGACTCATATGTTTTTCTTATGCAAATCAGGCTTGTACAACATAAGCAGACGCGTAGTCAGCCAGATGCAGACCTTGTTCCTAACTTTTATCTCCAACTAGACTGGAACGTCTTATACGAAGCCATTCTCTCCCTTAACAAGATTGACGCTGTTCTTCCAAAATTCCTATTTGCTATTCTAATTATCCTTCCTAACAATACCTCTACTCCCTAGAAAACTTCAATAATTCATTTCATCTCTCTTCAAATTCAAAGCTCACGGATTTCATTGTAAATATCCTCAAATTCCGATAGTTTATTGACATTACAAATGCCTGGTAAGTTGCAATTCTTCCTGAATTCCTGAATATCCTTGAATTCTGATCAGAAGGTTTAATGACATTAAAAATACCTGGTAAGTTGCAATTCTTCCTGAATTCCTGAATATCCTCAAATTCTGATCAGAAGTTTTATTGACTTTACAAATTCCTGGTGAGTTGCAATTCTTCCTGAATTCTTCCTTCCTTTAGCATTCTCTCAGCTCCAAATATTTTTTTTATGCAAACCAGCTGCATACGACATAAGTAGCGAAAAATGCAGAATTATCCTTGTCAAGGCAGGCTGTTGTACTTATTAAAATACATAATTACTTATTAAAGTACTTATAAAAGTACAACACTAATGGATGAAGGATTTCATTTTTAAAAACGTTCTTCTGTAGCTTCAATTTTGTTATCATATTATTCCATCATGTTGTTATACTGTTATATTCTCTATTTGATTAAATGTGTTATGTTTTGTTATATGTTTCATTTTACTTATTTTTATTCATGTACCTCCAATCCAAAATTATAGAATACGCTAAAATTCAAAAACTTAATGTCTGCCCAAAAACTTGGTTTTGTGATAAGGAATCTCCTCTGATAAGGGTCGTCCGTGGTTGGGGTGGGAGGATGTCATAAGGAAAGATTTAAGGGAAGTGGGAACTTCCTGGGGCAGGATAAAGATGGAGGCTTTGAATCGATTGGTATGGAGGAGTAGCGTGTGTAGCTGTGTTGGCCTCAAGTGGCTTTGTGCTGCGGTCAGTTGTCAGTAGTTTAGAATCTCCTGTGATCGAGTTGTCAGTAGTTTAGATTCTCCTGCTGTCTTGACACTGCAATTCCAAAGGCAGACTCAGAATTTTTCAATCTACTAAGGGCTCTAAAAAAAAAAAAATATCATACAGAGGGGGGGGGGGCGATATAATTGGTTGTTCACAGCCAAAAATTAGTAGAGGAATACTAGAATGACCAAAACGAGTCCATCAGAAAACGAAGTGAAAAAAGACGGGATGAAAATGGACTTCAGAGAGCTTCTTAAAGCAACTCCGTGGCTAATTTGTTTTTCCCTGTTTTTAAGGCAAGTCATTTTTTTGCAATTGAGGATTCTATTTTGCAAACATTCTTGGGTTGCAGTGGTAGCTAGCAACCTAGTAAGAGACGATCACGTCCCTTAGTAAGAAGTACAATAACCCATAAACTTCTAAAAAATACAGTCAGATCAAAACAAGAAGTACACTATTAGAACCACGTTGTCCGAAGCCCCCATATAAGAAACTTACCCTCCCTTGCCTTGAATAACAAGGAAAATATATTGGCTAGAAAATCAAGAAAAGTGGCTGAAACCACGATATTCTGCATATATGATGTCTTTTTTTTCTTTTTTTCTTTCTTTCTTTTCTTCAGAAAGCGGGACACTGGAACATCGTAGAGAGCTGTTTAACGGATTATTTAAAGGAAATTGTCACATCTAGTGCCTTTTGTATTAGAAAAAAGTTAAATATTATAATCAGATCTCAAAAATGCAGGGACTAGATTTTGGTGGAGGAAAGCTGATATATACTTCTTTGTACTTGCCTGTGTAAAACCTTATTTTTCCCATTTCAGCTTGAGTTACTTGAGCAGTTTGGATTAAATATACACAGAATAGATAAAGACGTTCAACGATGTGACAGAAACTATTGGTACTTCACGACAGCAAATTTGGATAAACTCAGAAATATTATGTGCACGTAAGTCCCTTTTTTAACATTCACTAGTTATTGCACTTCATTTTAATAGGGGCAAAGAGCCAGTGGCCAAGGTGTGAGAATTTTTTCTGTGAAGTCATTTATGTTAAGAAGCCTATTTTGTTAAGGAAAATTTAGTTTCATGTTTAGTGGCTCCAATGGAAAATGCTGGGAAAGCAGACCAAATCGAAACAGAGGCTTCTAGAAATAAGACATCCGGGAAACCTCCTAAAAACACACCAGCAGCCATAGGGGGTTGATTGAGTCTATTCAGAATGGGCTGCTGTAGTTTTAGGACAAAGATGTAGACCAACACATATTGAATTGTCAGAGAAATTGTAATATGCACAATTTTGGCTTGTTTTGTTTCATTCTACCCGGTTTCTACCAGGAATATTTCTTAATTCCAACAAATTGGTTTTAAGTTGCTTAGTCACGTTTCAACATCATAAACAAAATTATTAAATTTTTAGCTTCTAAAATTTATGAACCTGAATTTTGTACGTCAATTTTCCCCAAAAATTAACCCCATATATTTGTATCAACTTGCTATTTATGACCGTTTTTTATCTCTTGACCTCAAAGCAGGACTTCCTACTTTAATTTTTTGATGTTGCTGTTTATTTCTTGTTCCTGTTTCTTTTTTTTGTCTTTTTTTTAGTATTAACATGCTTAGCGACGGAGACATTGTGTTAGCAATAACGGTGGATGCTGGTAGTCCTGTCATTTTATTCTTTTATTGCCGTTGAAACTTTTCTTGATTAAGATTGCCTTCTAGTGATAAGCTTTTTTAGATATTTATTTATTTAATTATTTATTGTATTTTTTTCTATTCATTTTTCTTTGCTATGTTGCAAAAAAATAAATCTAACATTTATACAAAACTTACTGTTACTAAAAGTTTTCATACTGGTACCTTTTTTTTAAGATATGTATGGGAGCACCTAGAAGTAGGCTACATGCAAGGAATGTGTGATCTACTAGCACCCTTGCTAGTTGTGCTCGACGATGAGGCTCTTACTTACTCATGCTTCTGCAAGGTGATGGAGCGACTTTCGTCAAACTTCCCACATGGTGGAATGATGGATAAGCACTTTTCAAATATGAAGTAAGCAAAAACGCTTTTTTTTCAGATTGCTAGATAAAAGTTAAGGGTAATTATAAAGGTAAAGGCAATGTAAATGGCAAGAGGTGAAGGTAATGGTAATAAAAGGTAATGTTAAAAGAGTAAGGCCAGTAGGTTTTACTTTACAGGCCTATTGTTTTGCAAACTGTAGAATTATCATCTTTAAGCCTACATGACTCACCAATTTAGCGTATCTGCTGGCTTTGGATACCTCTGTAGCCCTAGTTCTCCTGCGGCGGAGCCAAAGTGTTCTTCCCGTATTAGTCGCTTAAATACAATGTAAGATATATATGCAACTCTATAAATTGCATGTATTACATGCGAAGTCAGTTCTATGTAAGAAAATTTCCTGTTTTTTCACAGAAAACTGATGCTTGGATAGTCTTGCCTCGAAGAAGCTAAAATAAATTGATTTTGAGTGAAGCAGAAATGAATTAGGCCCTATATTCAGTTTCGTAAAAAAATGCCAGAGTTCAGCAGCAAATTTTGTTTCCTGTTAAATTTGTTTATTATTGGAAAACTCTTCTAGTAAGGCATATGATAAACCCCCCAGAGATTCTAGAGAACATTGGAGGGTCTTCTCAAAGTCATTTAAGTCATTTGTATTTTCATTGGTTTTTCAACTAAAAGTCGAGAGAAGCATTGCTCTTCTCTTTGAAAGAAGTCACTTTGCGGGAGTTCAAGGTTGCTGCAGTGATCTTCCATCTGTTGTTTCATCTAACCCTTTCTTCTGTACCTTAACTAATAGATTACTTTGAGCCTTTGGTCAATGTCAGTGATATATTAACACTCAAAACTCAAACTCTAATAGTTGAAGTCACTTTTCATTGGACATTTCATTGAATCTCTCAACAGTTAAACCTAAACTGGGAGCTTTGGAACCCAGGTCAGTCTTCTGTGGATTTGAAGTCTGAGTGACAACTTGCTTATTTTAGCACCCAACAAATTTAAGGGAGCCCAAAATCAGAGGGAGCCCCTCCAGATCAGGAAAATTATGAAGTGATATGGATAACATAATCGTACACACGGTGGGTACCAATGGGATAATTATTTGTAAAATCCGTGTGATAAGAAAACACAAGTTAATACTATTGTCAATAGTATTAATATAAATACTGTAATAAACACTATGATCAATAGTCAATGGAAATCAAGTCAATAATATTATTGTGGCCTAGAAAGCATCCGTGGTTGCTCTGGGAAAGAGAAACATGGACAAGTTTCGTCCCACTCTTTGGAGCTTAATTTAAAGATTCTGAACTGAAATCCTATTTATTGGATTTCCTAGGGTACTATAATAAACAAGATGTTATTTTGACTTGAGATACCTTTAAGTTACAAGGTTAGTAAACTGCTATCCCTGATTTTAAATTCCAAGGATTGCAGGTCTGGGTACTGAAGACACGATTTTGTTAAGAACCTGTTTCAACAGCGGCTTAGGTGGAGCATCAATCGTTTCTTAAGATAAATTTGGTTCTCCAAAGCTGGTATATAAAGTATGTGAACATGCTTAAAATTAGGAAAATTTAAATTCTCAGACAGATCATCTTGAAAAGTAACAAGACTTTCACTGATAAATAAAAAATATTTACTCGTTGTTTTTTAATTTTAAGTACTCCTTTTTTTACAGTTTTACTGTTTACACATCTATTTTCTGTAGTTACAAGTTTCTATTTTTAATGTTTTATTTTTCTTTTAACTGAATCAGTTAAATTCTACTAAATTCTAGTTCTTATTGGGTTAACTTAATCTGGTTAATAACCGTTACCACCTCCACCTGATAAACAAAAAAAAAAATTGCATTATTTTATATTGCATTATCTTACAAAAATATCTTTCAAAGGTAAACATAAATAAAGACAGGGCAACAAGAAATTGATTTTTATAACATTTCCGCGTCTGGCTCATATTGTTTCAGTGAGACAAAATTTTGAAGGGGAAGAAGTATGAATTAAAAACAGGTCAATTATATTGACAACATGCGGTTTTTCAGGTTTTCGTGTAACTAAAAAAAATATTTTATTTCTTTCTGTTTTCCTCAACTAACTATTTTTCAGAACTTTACACTTGGCCTAATTCAGACAAAAAAAATACTTAAGTTAACACCTTAACATAGCTTCACTACACCTCACAACTTATTCAAAATTTAACAACGGTTAAAGATAACTAAATTTAGCTTAACAATTAACAAAGTAATACATGCTTAGTAAACTAAACTTAGCTGTAAAGTTCAAATTAATCTTCTGATTTCTTAAAGTACGATGTTTTGTAAATATGCAATTTCACCTTAGCGCATAAATTTCAAGCCACCTGTGCGGCTCTTTTTGGATATATGCACAGATTGGAATAAGGCCGTACCCAGGGGGGTTAGGGGGTTTGAACACCCCCCCCCCCGAAATGTTTGTCTGACTCGTAAAAACGTAACAAAAATGGATATAAACAAATTGTTTATGCGTTTTTGAGGTTTTTTGTGTAACCCCCCCCCAAAAAAAAAAATGATATTTGCTTACCCCCCCCCCCCTCACTCAAAAAAAATTCATGGGTATGGCCTTGGATTGGATTAGGGCCACTTTGTTCATAAAGGGTGGTTTTTACCAGTGACAACGAAAATTTTTGCCTCAAATAGAAAATCTTCTTTCTTTACTTGATGTTCTTTCAGGATGTTGATTCAAATTCTAGAACCTGAGCTGCATGATGTCATTTTAGGGTCTGAAAATCCACAGCTTTATTTCTGCTATCGATGGTTTTTATTGGATTTTAAACGAGGTGAGTTTTTTTTACTTTTTTGACTAGTTTTTTTTTTTTATTCCTGCTTTACCTTTACGATGAGAAATAAAACATTAACATGATAAAAAAATTCCCCATTTTTGCAGCCAAAAATCGTAAACATTTTTAGATACAAAATAAAAATACTTAATATTCATAATTATAGTTGTGCTGTAGATTGCAGAAATATACGGCTTATTTATTTGATGAAAATATTTCAATTTACGGTTAATGGCAAGGAGCCTTAAGTAAC
Organism: Artemia sinica; assembly: GCA_027921565.1. Lineage (NCBI taxonomy): Eukaryota > Metazoa > Arthropoda > Branchiopoda > Anostraca > Artemiidae > Artemia > Artemia sinica. Next base: position 2,109,988 of record JAPEVW010000024.1, read on the forward strand.
AAGCAACTAGTGCTAATAGTAAAAGGGAATCTAAAAATAAAGGAGTTTTGATTATAAAATATGCATCAAGTTTGTTTGTTATTCCAAATGTGCAAAATTCATCAAAATTGATGTTATCCATGGAAAGCAACAATCCTGAGACAGTTTGGCTATGCCTAGAAAAAAGGGGAAAAAGCCAAAAGAAGGGAAACAATCGTGATTAGAATTTACAACGTCGAATTCAATTTACCGGAAGACCCTCTTTTAGTATTTTCTAGTCCTATCTACAAGAACTCAAGTTTTTCTTTTTCAAAAAGTTGGACATAGATCCGTGTTTTATTGTTTGTTTTTTTCCTCAGGGAGAGTAGTTCCGAACCAGTCGCTCTAAAATATTGAAAGTGCGCTTAATCGAACGGAAAATAAAAGTTGTAGAGCGTTGTTTAATTTGTGTGACATAGTGAAATAACGTTTCCGGCTATATTGTGGTGTATGACAACAATTTTGGCCTGAAGTCTCCAAAATCTATTTACACTAGGCTCCCAAGTTCCAGAGGCACACTGGCGCTCGATCTTTCGAAGAACTCTCACTAAAAAACTTAAGATTGTCCCCAATTTTCTTTTCATATTTTAGATCCCCTACCTGATGAATTATTTACCGCTTGTGCGATTTCAGAGATGATCGAAGCATTATTATGCAAATGTTAAGCTTAAATGAAAAAAGATGGGATCTTTGGTTAAAGATGGGATCTTAGCATCACCTACATTAAAGAAGGCCCTGTTTTGGACAATTCACAGGCATAAACTGTAATTAACCTTTCATACCTATGGTAACCATATGGCTACCGTTTGGCAACAATTTTTTCTCCAGTTACTATTCTAAGTTCCAGCCAGCGTCATCTACCATGCGAAATTACATGTTTTAAAATATATCCGTGATTATTTTCACACCTCTAGATACTATAGGATCCACACAGATGGCCTGCTTATATGGTTTATTTTGAAGATGTCCAGGAAAAGAAAAGACCAATGGTAAAGTGCGAAGACTTTTTATAGCTTATTTCGTAGCGTTAGTCAAGAGCTTCCAATTGGTGCATATTTCGTTCAAGTAAACCTCACTGGAGCTAAGCCACGAGAACTTGAACAAATCAGTAACCAAATGGTTACCTCAGGTATTAATGGTTACACATTAGCATATATTTTACTACGAGTTTTCAGCAGAAAAAAAGGGCAGCCACCTTGTGTCGCAGAAAAAGTTATTCTAATAGTTTGGTATCATCATGGAAATCCATCAGATGGTAATACATCATCCTCAGATGGGTAATACATAAATCATCACATTGATAATACATCACATTGAATTGATAATGCATCACATCAGATTGGTAATACATCAGATGGCCAACGAAGCGGTAACTAGATGGTAACCAGCAAAGCGGTGACGATAGCGGTAACCAGATGGCTCAAAGTTGTTTGGTGGGTGAATGTAATCTAGATGCAACTTTTTTTTTACTCTCATACTGCTTCTAGCTCGCTAATTCTTACCAGTATAATACTTTCTTTACCTACTAAGTTGACGCTTTTTTGGAGGTGACGTACCAAGCATGAGCACCAGAAGTAGTCACTATCTTCGACGTGAAGAGGAGAAGATCTTCCTTGAAAGAAAAAGACGAGCTGCTAGAAAATTTACCACTGAAGAAGCTGTAAAACTCTTGTTCATACCAGACGATGAATCTGCGCCGACCTTTCATCTGATGATTACGATGACCCCAGCTGGATGCCGGATAACCCAGAGAACGAGTTCATGCAGTTGCAAAATTTGCAGTCTGCAGTAGATATAATAACGAAGATTATATTGACAACCTTCCACTGTCAATATGCCGAAGAATTGAAGTAGATAGGGGTGGTGAAAACTTTGCTTTTAATGCAGTACCCGATTTCGACGAGTGAATTTTGAACCAAAGTTGTTTGCTCTCACCTCTGGCCAATTTTTCTCCTTTGCCTTCTCTGAACTCATCGCCAACTTTGTCTGTTTCGCCATCTCCACTCCTGGTGCCAAGAATTTATACAAGAGCAACTAAAGCTGGGAAAATGTTGATGCCTTTGTTTCAAGCACAAGCGTCAGTAGTGGAGGCTCCAGTTGAGCCTCCCGCTGTTTCATCGCAACAGCGAAAACATAATAAGAAGGTACGCAAATACAAGTGGTAGAAAAATGAGCAGGAGGAGAGGGATATAAATTTGAAAGGATCGTTACCTCAGTGTGAAGAAGAAGAGCTACCAATAGAACTTTTTCGAAAGTTCATCACTGAATAGATTCTTGTGGACTTTGCGGATCAAACATACCAGAACTCCCAACGAAAGAAGGGTGTAGCCCTGAAGCTCACCATCGAAGAACTCCATAGATTTCTTAGTGTAAAATTGCTCATGAGTGTAGTCAAGCTACCCGCCTAAGAATGTACTGGAAGACAGGCATAAAGTACTCTTCAATATCGGAAGTGATGAGCAGAGATAGATTCTCGGCAATCAGATCTTTTCTACACGTAAATGACGATGTCTTGAAGATTCCCAAAGGACAGCCGGGGCATGATAAGCTTTTCAAAATCAGACCATTTTATGATGCCTTTATAGACAATGTTCGGAAGATTGAAAATGAAGAGATTCATAGTGTGGATGAGCAAATGATCACGTTCAAGGGAAGAGAAGCTTTTGTCAATAATTGAAAGACAAGCCACACTCGTGGGGAGTGAAAGTATTTTCTAGAGCTGGTGTCAGTGGAATTGTGTATGATATTGAGATTTACACCGGTAAGGGAGCAGTCGAAATTTTAGATCAAGGACAAGGAGCAGATGTCGTTCTTCGCTTAGTCGAGGGCTTGCCAAGGTTCATGAATTTCAAAGTGTTTTTTGATAATTTCTACACTGGCAACTGACCTTATCAGATAATTACGCGATGAGTATGGAATAGAGTCCTGTGGGACCATACGCACTAACAGAATGAGAGGAGCAGTGTTCGAAACTGACGCTAACATGAAAAAAAACCTGGGATCAATTGACTATCGTTGGGACGAACTACAAACGTATCAATCGTAAAGTGGTGTGATAACAAGCTGGTGCACATCGCTTTATCATACTGCTCGGTGAGACCAGTAGATTTCTGTGAACGTTGGGATGGTATTTCAAAGAAATACGTTTCAGTTGAGTGGCCTCGAATAGTGAGGGAATACAATAATAGTATGGGAAGAGCAGACCTTGCCGATATGTTTCTGGAATTATAGCGCACTCATATACGGTCGAAAAAGTGGATATGCGCATTATCTACTACTTCCTTGATCTGGCCGTAAACAATCCGTGGCTGCTACACAGACGCCAATGTGTCCAACTCCAAAAGACCACATGTACCTAATATTACTCGTGCCCTCGCCGTCGTTGGGAAAGTAGCAACACCGCGATCGGCAAGCCCGTCACAAGCAAGCGCATCAGTGTTACAACGATAGTAGGAATGCCCCCCGATTCTGTAAGATACGACCAAATGAAACTACCTTCCAGGCACAATCGAAAAAGGGAGATGCCGCTTTGAATAGTGTGGATTTGACAACACTACAAGAATTTTCTGCATAAAGCGTAAAGTCCGACTATGCTTGAATGAAAACCGAAATTGCTTCATAAACTTTGTATTTTGTTTTGTATTTGTTTTGTTTTGTATTTAAGTATTTTGTTTTGTTATCGAGCAAAAATTTTGAAAGCTATTGAAAGGGTCTTGATTAAGCTTCCCAGTTTCAGAGGCCATAGTGGCACACGAACGGTTGTCCCAGGACATGTATGACGTTTTTAAAAATCTATCGCTATTATAGACCTTTTATCCAATAAATATAACCGTTATAGAGAATTGGTTAGTTGTGAACTAGCTAAAGGAGTGTTTTTCCCCAAAGCATTTTTATCCAGAAGTTAAACTTTAATGTAAAGAGTTGTAACTGGAGAGGGATTTAACATCCCTCATATTTAGACGAAACCTAGATATGACACTAAAACATAAAGAAATCAGATAATTTTTCTCAAACGAAAGTAAAAAGCCATATTCTTACAAAGAATAGAAAGAGGTCTTTATATGAGAGAGACTACCCTCTTCCAGTTCTGATTTTTATGCTAAAGTTTGGCTTATTTTTCATATGCTTCAGAAATAAACATATGAACAATAGGAATGAAATAAAAAATATATCTCGTAATTTTCAAAGAATGTAATGAAAATATATTTCATAATTTTTCAAGAATAAAATAAAAAGAAATATGAAATAATATATATATATATATATATATATATATATATATATATATATATATATATATATATATATATATATATATATATATATATATATATTATATATATATATATATATATAATATATATATATATATATATATATATATATATATATATATATATATATATATATATATATATATATATATATATATATATATATATATATATATATATATATATATATATATATATATATATTATGTATATATATATTTGATGAGTATTAAATAAATATGAAGTGAAATATATTTAATTAAATAAAAAAAAATTTCTCTCACAGTGCCCCAAGAATTGAAGGGTTCATTGAAGTACATTTACTTTAGAAATAAAGTTTTCAGCTTTCTTGTTAAGTAAATCATGGATATCGATAAGTAAAACACTTTTTTTATTTTTATTTTAACTGGCTACATTTGTTGCTTTTGGAAGTTTTGGTGAATAGAATACTAGTAAAGCTGAGTATTTTCTCCTCATTTACAGAATAATGTATGTTCTTTAAGTTTTAATGTCGCTCTTTATTTTTTGTTGAAAAAAAAAAATAGAACTTCACAATTTATTTAGGATATGGCATCCCTTTAATTGTTAATACTCATAGTATTACGTGTACAAATATACTATTTTTACCATCCGTATAAAAGGAAAATGAAAAAAAAATATATATATTATGAATACAGTTGATTATGAGTATCATGCTGAACTATGTTTTTTTTTTTGTATTTCTCAAATTCATCTGACCCACAGCCTTCCATTTCCTAGCCTTCAACTTAATTTAAGAGTAAGTTTACTAGTAAAGTAGAACATCAAGTATTGTCATTCTTTTTACCTCTTTAAAATTTCACACAGGACAATTGATCAGGTAGGATTTAACTATTCATTTATTATACTGGCTCAACTTTCACACAAGAGGTTTTAAAATCGATCAAATTTTTATCGTCTGAATTTTTTGTCTCTCCAAAAATAAGGAAGATATGACTGATGTAAACCAATGAAACTAAAGAACAAACGAGATTACAGTAAAGGGATTTGTCTTTTTCTCTTAAATTTTTTCTTCTTTGTTTAAGTAATTATATCTATGAAATAGCTAATAGATGGTTATTTCTTATTAATTAAATTATCGTCGTAGTTTAGTTCAATAGTTAATTTCGGCCTCTTTTAGCATTGGTGGCGGCCGCTTGATTCCCCCCTCCCGCCAAAAGTTTCATAACTGAAAATTTCTCCTCCCCTGCCAGGAAATTCTCCCCTAGAAATGTCTTCTGTGGAAAATTATCCTCCGGTGAATTTACCGTATAGTCCTCCCAGTAGAAAATTCCCGCCAGACAATTCCCTCGGAAAACTCCCCCGGAAAATTCATCCCCGTAACAATTTTCGCCTACAACCCAACACCTGAGAAAATCTAGATATTGCTGGTCGGATATCAAAATTTACGTATCTCCAAAAATCACGATTTTCACGTTTTGATTGATTCGGATCCTCCGTTCAGAGTTACGTATGTTTCCTTTGTCGTAACACTATACTACTACTACTACTAACAACTCACCGCAGCAACAAACCTCCTGAGGCCAACACAGCTACGCATGCTCCTCCTCCACCCCAATATATTCAAAGCCTCCCTTTTTACACCCACCCACGAAGTTCCCATTTCTTTTAAATCTTTCTTTATGATGTCCACCCACCCAGACGGGGACGACCTGCTTTCCGTTGAGCCCTAGATGGTTAGCCGAAAAGAACAATCTTCGGCAATCTGCCATCCTTCATCCGCACAACGTGCCCTAGCCACCTCAACCTTTCTTTCATTATAGCCCTAGAGAGCGGTATTGAACCACATTTTTCGTATAGCCTATTGTTTGAAATACGGTCAGTCAGCCGGGTACCCAGAACAATCCTTAAGCAATTTCTCTGGAAAACATCTAGCAAATCTTCATCCGCTTTTCGGAACGTCCACACTTCAGAACCATATTTGACCACTGTCATCACTGTGGCTTCTAATATTCTAATCTTGGTTTGCAGACTTATCTTTCTATTCTTCCAGACTTCTTTTAACTGTGAAAAAACACCCTGAGCCTTGGCTATTCTATATTTAACATCTTCACTGCTCCCACCATCTTTACTAATAATACTACCAAGGTAAGGGAAGCTGCCCACCTGATCAATCTTTTCATTACCCAACGTCACATTTTCATCTTCACTTATTCCTAGCCTTAGTGACTTAGTCTTCCTAACATTAATTTTCAAACCAATTCTAGCACCCTGAACTCGAAAAAACCTCTAAAACTTCATTCATTTTGCTCACACTTTCATCTAGGATGCTTAAATCATCAGCATAATCCAAGTCCAGGAGACTTTTTCCTCCCCATTTGATTCCGTGGTCTCCCATTGCCTTACCTGTGATCCTTAAAACAAAGTCCATCAAAATAATCCATACAAAGGGGGATAGAACACAACCTTGCTTAACTCCTGATTTAACACAAAACAGCTGCTAACCTCATTTCCTACCTTAACCACAGCAGTGTTAATCTCGTACATAGCACTAATCACTTTAATGTATTTGTCTGGTATACCACACAAGGATAAAACCTTTACTAGTGCTCTTCTATTGACAGAATCGAACGCTTGCTCATAATCTATAAAACTGAGGACCAAAGGTGTTTGAAAACTCAGGCACTTCTCAATTATTAGCCTAAGAGTGAAAATTTGGTCGACACATCCTCTACCTTTTCTAAACCCGTACTGCTCTTCTCTTAAAACTTTTGTCTACGGCATCTCTCAGTCTAAAAAGTATCATATTACTAAGTAATTTGCTACCTACAGAGACCAAACTAATGCCTCGATAATTACCACACTCACTTTTATCACCTTTCTTATAAAGTGGCTTAATTAAGGTTTTCCTAAAATCGTTAGGTACTTCCCTTTTTTCAAAAAATCATATTCATAATCTTCAGTAACTTATTTCTAACCTCAGAGCCACCATATTTAAGAAACTCATTTACCACCCTATCAGCACCCGGAGCCGTATTATTCTTTAATCCTTTTAGTACTGTTGCTAATTCCTCCTCACAAAACTAATCTTCCTTCACATCCAAGGTCGTAACACTATCTTGCTTATGTAAGAGTGCCATCTATTTGAGAAATTAAAAAATATGTATTAGAGGTAGTGGTTCAGTTGGTATATCAAAAATACGTATCTGGAGATACGTACTTTTGAACTGGTACTGCGCTCCATAATTGGAGATACGTTTTCTTTGAAACTTGAACTACCAACTTTGTTTCAGGTATGGCGATTGCTTTTTGGTTTTTCATGGAATTTAGCGTAGAGACATGTTTTCCTAGCTGCTAAGACTCACATTTCTTTTATATTACAACGGTTTTATAGTTGGTTTTATCTTAAAAATGCTTATTTTCTCCCGAGCTATAGAGCGCAAGTCTCATTCTGTCTACAATTTTTGTACCAGATTGTCTAATTCGAATTTGTGGCTTACCTTGGAAACTTATGCTGACGTTTGCTTTACTGGCGTTTTGTGCTAAAAATAAATGCAGACAGGCCCAGAAGTATTATAAAAATAAACTTTTTTCAGAAAAAATAGCCGAGCCACCTCGAGCCTTACGTCCCTGCGTCATCAGTGTTGGCGCAGTAGTAACTATGGTCACTTGCGAATCCAGTTCAGACAAAAGCCATGATATACCTGATTTGAGCAATAGCAAGGAGGATATGCATGCAAGGTATATCCCATCCGACTCGGAAGGTGAAAAGAAAATGGTATTTCATATGAAAAAGAAAGAAAAAGAGTTATCAGCTCCAAACGCAAGGAACGAAGTCACTGAAGAAGTTAAATACCACACTTCTGCATCTAATCACTCAGATCATTTACAAGTTGAATTTACAGCCAAACAATCCGACGCCGACAGCGAACACCGGCACCGAAAATATTTCTGAGACAATCACAGCCAGGACAAATGGATCTGATCAACCTTCGCCTAAGTGGAAAGCAGTCGGTTGGAGAACTGGGTTAAGAACAAAACAAGAGACTGCAGACCCACGGCAAAGCCCACAAATCTTATCGAAAACGGGGTGATAAGAGGGAGCTAGGAGGCCGACCTGCTACTCAGTAGAAACCGATTTGTGCTTCCGAAAAGTGCAGGAAATGTGCGCTTTTCTTTTGTTTTACTCTGTCTAACGAAGAAAGGACACGTATATTTCAGTACTTCTGGGAGATGGACGACATACAGAAGGCCGCGTACGTGAACTCTCTTGCACAGGCTAGCCAAAGTGTGAGAAATCGGAGCAATGTTGAAGTTGACTTGCCTCGACCTTCATTGTATTTTTATCACTTGAAAAGCGAGACGGAAAGCTCTTGAGGGTGTTCAAAGTCACGTTTTTTAATTCTCTGGGACTGCGTGAAGGTAGAGTTTTAAGATGGCTTTCTCAGTTCAAAGACTGCCATGGTACTTCCCAGCCTGGAGGCATGTCCTCGAAACTTTGAGGCAGTGGTGGTGACAAAGCAAGGATATCTGAAGACATCAAAGAGTGTCTGGATAATTTTATTTAGGAACTACCGAAACTTCCTAGTCACTACTGCTGCTCATCCAGTACCAAGCAGTATCTTGAGCCTGTTTTCAGGAACAAAGTGGATGCATATTCCCGGTACAAGAAACATTGTGAAGAAAAAGAAAAGGCTGCTTTGTCAATGCGGTACTTCTTCAATGTTTTTGAACGACAGACAATTGGTATTTACCACCCTAAGAAAGATCAGTGTGACACTTGTGTTGAATATGAACAAAAGAACGTTACTGAAGAGACGTGGCTTGTACACAAACAGCTTAAAGACAAAGCCCGTCTTATGAAGTCTTTTGACAAAGAGCTCTTTAGCGACACTGTTGGTGTTTACACCATGGATCAGCAAGCTTTAATTCAGTTACCAAAGAGCCAAGCAAGCATGATGTATTATAAGTCGAAATTAAATGTGCACAACTTCACATTCTTTGACCTGGTCTGACCGCTTCGGCTATCAGAACCGTAATTCTGTTCTCTCTAATGCCCTTCTTCAACTAAGTGCAGAAAAAGATGTTACCATCTATCAAAAGTATCTAGTTGTCGAGCATAAGCAGATGGAGTGCAATACAATGCGCTCTATCATTGAAAGGAAAATAAAAAACCAGTCCCTGTTCGTCCCTTTCAAGCTTCTCAATCAAATTCAGTTTGGCGCAACCATCACAACCTTACGTCTGCTACATGCTTGGGCATAAGTTCTTCAAAGACTTCAAGCAGCTTAGCTATGTTGACTCGACCCGGCAAGGAATAAAGGCAGGTATTTCGGAAGTAAGGGACATCCGAGGTTTGAAGTATGCTAACAGAACCATTTCCTACACCTTTTCATTTGATTATGAATGGTCACTTCTACCCCAAAGAGGGAAGAATGTTGAGGCGAAGGAGCCAGACCAAGTTTACAGCAGGAAACTTTAGCTCCATCCACTAAAGCAGACGCATCTTAAAGAACTCCATCAGATTATACCAGACGAGGTTTGACCAATTTATTTGGCACTGATGGATGCAAATTAACCGATGCGGTGTCGACTTTCTTATCTTTCCGTATTTTTTTTAGGTTGACCAGTCATGATTTGCCCTGTTCTCAACACACGGCTCAGTTTTATAATTATTTTTTTAATAAAAATGACTCAGAAGAATCAAATTATATGAACCGTTCTAATTGACGTACCTCCATTCAAACCATCATTCGAATTACGTATCTTCATTTTTCGGCTTCCGTGATCAAAGAAGAAAAATCTGATGACGGGAACGGGATTCCCTACCTCAATTTAACTTTCAATGATTTTTCCAGATTTTTTTTAATTTTTCCAGAGATGGCAAAGTTTTTTTTCTTCTCCTGAAACATAGAAAACATGGAGATACGTAAATTTGATATCCAGCCGACGATATCCTTCGTACGTCTCATAATCAGTTTGTGTTTGAATCTTTAATAAAAGTCATTAATTATCGCATCAATTTATTGGCATTAATTTCACCCAAGCTAACGGATTACTTCAAATAACCCATATACGTCGTCTAAGACGTATTTTTAATTCCAAGCAATTATTATCCAAGCAGTAATTCCAAGTCAGAATTTTTAATTTTAACATACTGGCAGCGCATCGCCTTATATATATATTTAAAATGAGCCATTGAACAACTCTCTACGATGTTCCAATGCCAAGCTATTTGTCGAAAAGAAGAAGAAGAAGAAGAAGAAGAAGAAAGAAAAAAATATCCCGTTTGTGGAGAATAACGTGGTTAAAGTTATTAAAGCCAAAATTGTTATTCAAGCCAAAGGGCGGTAAGTTTTCTTTATAGGGGTTTCGGACAAGGCGGTTCTAATGGTGTACTTTTTTTTGATCTGACTGTTTTTTTAGGAGTTAGGGGTTTTTATATTTCTTAACATTGGACGTGATCGTCTCTTACTAGGTTGCTAGCTACCGCTGCAACCCGGATAAACTGAACCATTAACCATTAATAATAACCTGGTTACAAACAAGAAAAAGCCTACGGCTTTTTCTTCTTTCAAATATTAAGAGACGAACCTCAAACAATCAAGTGGCTAACTGGTTCCAATGTACACAATTGTTTGATATTCTAATGATAGTCTTTTAATATGTTTTCAACACATTGTAAACAGTAACCTTTGATTACTGTAAGCATCATCTATATAATGTTTCTTTAATGTAAAAATTACAAACAGGAAAAAGCCTACAGCTTTTTCTTCTTTGGAATAGTAAGAGACGATCCTAAAATAATCAGGCAGCAAACTAGGTTTATAATTTGTTCTTTAACATAACTTCACTAATCGGATATTTTTAATATATCATATATATGGTCTACAGGTTTGGAAAGCTCTCACCCAGTAGGCTTGAGTTCAATTTCCGTATGGGAAATTTTTACTTATGATGATTTCTTAAGGAACATAATTAAAATTTCTTAATGTAATAAAATAATTTGTTTTAATTACGTAAAGTTTTTAACCCCATTAATTTTCTTTAAAATGAGCCATTGAACAACTCTCTACGATGTTCCAGTGCCATGCTATCTGTTGAATTACTAACCTATACTATAATAAGGTGGCATATAAAATTTAGTATAGGTTTTATAAATTTAATTATAGGCAAGAGGTCGTTCTTTATTATAATTTTCTTTTCGAGATACTATCTCTGTTTTTTTTGTAGTACTGTTTTTTAACTTGCGTGTAGCTTGCTTTGATCTAACCATTATGTATTCATGAATGAGACCATTTACAGTTTGACGTTTCTTATATAGTAATTATGACGTCACGGCGTAATGATTTTATTTTATGACGTCATGGCGCAATGGTATTATTTCATGACGTCTTCAGAAACAACAATATAATTTCGTGTTTTTCTTCACGTCATAGCTCTAATATAAAACTATGATGACATTCATTATTTATCTAGTAGGGTTTCAGACAAGGTAGTTCTAATGATGTACTTTTGTTTTGATCTGACTCTATTTTTAGGAGTTTTGGTTTTTTATATTTCTTAGCATTGGACTGATCGTCTCTTACTAGGTTGCTAGCTACTGCTGCAACCCAAATTCACATATATATTTATTTATGAGAGGGCAGCCTGGCCGAGTGGTCTAAGGCACTGGTGTTAGCCACCAGTCTCTTCGGAGGCGTGGGTTCAAATCTTACGCTGGTATACGATTATGTTTGAAAGACTGCAGTGTGAAAAGACATCAAAAAATGCAGTTTTTGGTGGAAAAATTTATTCTCTTTTAGAAATAATTTATTTTAGTTACTATAGATTTTTACCCAATTAATTTCCTTTAAAATGAGCCATGAACAACAACTATCTACGATGTTCCAGTGCCAAGCTATCTCTGGGAAACAGAGAAAAAAATATCCCGTTTAGGCAGAATGTTGTAGTAGCTGCCACTTTTCTTGATTTTTGCAAGCCAATATATTTCCCTTGCTGTTCAACCACAAGGGACAGAAATTTTACTATACAGGGGTTCGGACAAGGCGGTTCTAATGGTGTAGTTTTTATTTTGATCTGAATCCCTTTTTAGGAGCTATGGGTTTTTATATTTCTTAACATTGGACGTGATCGTCTCTTACTAGGTTGCTAGCTACCGCTGCAACCCGGATATGTATATATTATATATATATATATATATATATATATATATATATATATATATATAGTATATATATATAATATATATATATATATATATATATTCATATAATATAATATTATAGATATATATATATATATATATATTATATATATAATATATATATAGATATATATATATCTATATATTATATATATATATATATATAATATATATAGATATACTCTAATATATATATTATATATATATAATATATATATGATATATATAGTATATTATAAATATATATATGATATATATATATATATATATTATATATATATATATATATATATATATCTAATATATATATATATATATATAATATATATCTATCTATATATATACATATATATATATACTATATATACATATATATATATATATATATAATATATATATTATATATCATATATATATAATATATCCTATAGTACCGGGACCCGGCACGCGGCAGGCTTCTATATATAGATTTTCACTGTCGCTTGTCTTCTAAACGCAGACAATTTGAGCCTTTTCTTGATATCATCACGTCCAAATGGACCTTAAATTAGAAATGGTGCCTTTGTGCAATTACAATTTTTTTATGGACCTTTAACATTTGCCTCGGATTGTCTTTTGTCATTATGAAAGAAAAGGCTCAGTCCAGGATTTTTATTTTACAAGGTATGGAAAACATTGACGACTAGCTGTGTTTCTTTTAATTGTTCAGGTGGTGGGACAAAAAACTTCTTCTTTTACCTTGGCATGTCTTTTGTCATTTTGAAATACATACCGCCGAACCTTTTTTTCTAACAAAGGTATGGTGGCATGATGGCCTTATCCATGTCAAAATCTAAAACCCAATCGTCATCGCTATCATTTTGAATTTGATACGTTTTGACTCTCGTTGCTTAGGTTGATTTTCATTGACTCGGTGCTCTTCATTTTCATTTTTGACTGCCTAACTTGTTTGTTGTCCGTATGTCTTCTAACTGCGTGTGTCTTGCTCTTCTTTTCATTTTTAACACGCTCTAATTGTCGTTTTCGCATATATCTAACGCCTGTGTCTTTTGCTCTTCATTTTCATATTTGGCATATTAGTGTAGGTGTTGGTTCCAAAGAATCATCATTTATAGTAACTGCAACTCCCAATTTTCGTTTTTTGGGCCTTCCAACAGACATTATATTATATAAATAACCGTTACGTTCGAAACTCAACAATCTTATTGATGCTATGCGTGATGTCATACAAGAAAATACTTAAATGATGCCATATATGATGTCATAAGAAATGATTATATGATGCACTAACACAGTACATGACGTCATTTAAAAAAAAACTAAATTTCGGCTCTTAACGATTTTTCTCAAACTTCTAACCTATCTAATAGTTTTTTATGCTAAAATATTCCTAGATACCATTTTTCCGGAAAAAATATGGACTGGCCACGCGGCAGGGCTTCTATATATAGATTCTCACTGTCGCTTGTCTTCTAAACGCAGAATTGTGAAGTAAACCGCGCATTTGAGCCTTTTCTTGATGTTATGGCATTTGAATTGACCTTAAATTAGAAGTGGTACCTTGGTATAATTAAATTTTTTTCTCGCTGCTCTTTATTTTCATTCTTGACTCCCTCACTTGTTTTTTGTGGTATGTCTTCTAACTGCGTGTGTCTCTGCTCTTCTTTTCATTTTTAACACACTCTAATTTTTTTTTTCATATATTCTAACCGCCTGTGTCTTTGCTCGTCATTTTCATTTTTGACACGTTTAATTTAGGTGTTGTTCCAAAGAATCATCATTTATAGTAACTGCAAAACTGCAAATTTCGTTTTTTGGGCGGTTCCACTGACACTATGTTATATAAATAACCGTTGGACATTCGAAAACTCACAATCTTTATTTTAATACTATGCAAGATATCATACAAGAAATTACTCAAATGATGCCATATATGATGTCATAAGAAATGCGTATATGATGCATTAACATAGTACATGGCCGTCATTTTCAAAAAACTAAATTCAGGCTGTTTCTTTGCCTCTTAATTTTTCATTTTGACGTTAGTTTTGGGTGTCTAACCGCCTGTTTGTCTTTGCTCTTCATTTTCATTTTTGACATTTGACACGTTAGTTTTGGTGTTGGTTCCAAAGGATAATCAATTATAGTAACCGCAAACTGCAAATTTTCGTCTTTTTTGGGCCTTCCAGCTTCCAACAGACATCATATAAGAAAATACTTACATGATGCCATATATGATGTCCTGGACATAAGAAATGCATATATGATGTTCTAACATAGTACATGACGTCATTTGCAAAACCCAAACTTCAGGCTTTAACGATTTTTTCTCATACTTCTGACCTATACTGGATCTTTTTTATGCTAAAATATCCCTAGATACCAATTTTACCGAAAAAAGATGGAGCCATTTTCGAGAAATAGAATAAATAGTACACATACACAATTATTACTCACATATAAAGATAGTGTATACTGTCGTTATATGGTGGTAATAATTGTGTATGTTATTTATACATGTATGTAAGTTCTCGAAAACGGCTCCATATTTATTCGGGAAAATTTGTATTTTGGATATTTCTCGCAAAAAAAACGCCTTGTCTTTGAATCTGTCATTTCATTTTTGAACACGTTAGTTTTGGTGGTGGTTCCAAAGGATAATCAATTATAGTAACCGCAAACTGCAAATTTTTCGTTTTTTGGGCCTTATCCAGCTATCCAACAGACAGCATCATATAAGAAATATACTTACATGATGCCATATATGATGTCATAAGAAATGCATATATGATGTTCTCAAACATAGTACATTAGACGTCATTTGTTCAAACCCAAACTCAAGGCTCTTAACGATTTTTCTCATACTTCTGACCTATCTGGATCTTTTTATGCTAAAAATATGCCATTGCTAATGTCTAAAGATACAATTTTCCCGAAAAAAGATGGAGCCCATTTTCGAGAAAGAATAGAATAAATATAGACACATACACAATATTACTCACTATAAAGATAGTAATTACTGTCCTTTAACAATATGTGGGTAATAAATTGTGTAGTATTTTGATATATCTGTATGTAAGTTCTCGAAAACGAAGCTCCATATTTATTCGGGAAAATTGTATTTTGGGCCACCCATTCCGCATAAAAAAATTTTCTAGATAAGTCAGAAGGAAAAATCGTTAAGAGCCTTAATTTCAACTTTATGTCAATGATCTCATGTGCTATGTTATTGATAGATCATATAAGTATTTCTGAATAAAATCCTGTTATGGCATCAATGTATATATTTCTTATATCATATCATGCATAGCATAAAATAAGATTGTTCGAGTTTCAACCGCAACAGTTAATTATATAATATAATGTCCCTGTTGAAGCCCAAAAAACGAAAATTTGCAGTTGCAGTTACTATAAATTATGATTCTTTGGAACCAACTACTGAACTATCAAACGTGATAATATGTAGAATTTTGCAACCTGGACCATCATATGTGACAACACCAGTGCGGACAGCTTAAAGCAAAGGCCATTTTGCTAAATTGTATGAAGTAATCAAAATCCAAAAAAGACCTGTTTCAAAAATGAAACTAAAGATCAAGTCTTACCACGGTTTACGGTTAGAAGTATGCGAAACGTAAAAAAAACCTAGAGCGTCTTAAAATGAAAACGAAGCTCAAAGACACACGCGGTTAGAAGACATACGACACCGAATCAATTATATGCAGTCTGGAGTCAAAAGGAAAATGAAGAGCTTTTCGTTGCTCAAAGAAAATTACCGGACAGAGAGAGACAAAGCTGTTTCCCAGAAAACTGAAAATGACAGCGATGATGAATCCGACTGTGTAGGATTTTGACATATGATAAGGTCCATTAATTACTGCCTATACCATACTTTGTTTAAAAAAAACAAAGTTTCGGCGATATGTATTTTCATAATGACGAAAAACTATCAAGAGGTGTAACGAATGCATGCTCACCAAATTGAAATTTATGACAGCGATGAACTGACTGAGTTTATATTTTGACATGATAAGGTTTTATCAATACCTACCACCATATCCTTCTGAAAAAACTGAAAATATTTTACTGGACTGCTTATAGTTGGAGTAAATAGAAAAAAAAGGTTTTTGTCATCCACCTGCTCAACATATTTAAAAAAACAAAGGTTCGGCCAGATAAGTCACGAAGCATAATTTTAGACTGACAAAAGGCAAGCCGATTGCAAAAGTTCGATAGGTCAATTTAAAAAAAAAGTAATTTCAGAAAGGCACTGTACTCTAATTTAAGGTCTATGGACGTCTCATAATACTATCAAAGAAAATAGGCTCAAAATTGTCTACGAACTTAAACCACAGTGTATATATGAAGCCTTGCAAATGCCGGGGACGTCACGCGTGGAAGCCCCAGGATGTCATTTTTCATGGAAAAAAATGTATATGAAGCTTATATTTAAATACAAATAAACATCAGCTAAAAATGTCATATTAGTGTAAAACAGAAGATATCTTATGACTGAAAAATGGGCGGCAATCAAACAGCTCGCTGCTTTACTTCAAAACTGTGTAACGAAACTGTAAGTAAGAAACGAGCGACCAACGGACCAATAATAACCGAAACTCTACAAAGCGGAATCTTGATATCCAATAATACCATGTAGTGGTGTTTATATCGAAAAAGAACCTCACGTTTATGCTGATTTAAATATATGTGTGTACCAGTACAAAAATCCAAAAACATCATTATGAGGTCCGGGAGTTTTACCCATCAAAAGTTACGAGCCTTAGGTAAGAATATTTGCTTATTTTCGAAAAAAAGGGGGAAACACCCCTAAAAGTTATAGAACCTTAATGAAAATCACACCATCAGATTCAGCGTATCAGAGAACACTACTGTTGAGGTTTTAAGCTCCTATCTGCAAAATGTGGAATTTTGTATTTTTGTCAGAAGAAAAATCAAGGATGCGTGTATATTTGTTTTTTTTTGTCATAATTAGTGTTGCTGTTGTTTTTTTTCTTGATCTCCCATGGGTTATCATATTGGTCCACCCCAGTGGTCCTGGAATATCGCCAGAGATTCAGGCACATTCAAATGGAAATTAAAAGTTCTAAGGCCCTTTTTCAAGCGACCAAAAAAAATTGGAGGGTAACTAGGCCCCCTCCCACGCTCATTTTCCCAAAGTCACCCAATCAAAGTTTTGAGATAACTATTTTGTTCAGCATAGTCAAAAAATCTAATAACTATGTTTTTTGGTATAAAAACACCCCCCACAATCCCCGGGGGAAGGGCTACAAGTGTGAACTTTGCCCATTGTTTACATATAGTATTTGTTATTGGGAAGTATACAGCCATTTTTGGGGAGGGGGTGTGTTTGGGGTGGATTTCTATGGGTAGAATTTTACTTAGGGATGGAAATATTTCTGGGGAGTGAATATTCCAGGGGAAATGCTACACTGGGGTGGTTTTTGACAGAATTACTATACGAAATTCTTTTTTAATTGTCTTACATTCTCTTTGCCAAATTTTACGTGAAGATGTTCCGGGGTTTATTTCTGCGTGGTTTATTATCTGGAAATAATTTCCACGGCAGGGGGCATTTCTGGAATAATCGAAAAACCGATAAGAGATTAAAGTCTTATTCAATGAAAGAATGCTAAGGAGAATTTTTCAGAGTGAATCGTCCACAAGCAATTTTACAGGGATGGAGGATTTTCAGCGAGGATTTAAACTGTCTGGAGGGAATTTGATGGGGGGGGGATGCACTTTATGTTGGATGAAGTTTCCACGGAGAAGTTTTCCGTGAGGGGGAGGATTATATTTCATAGAGGATGAGCCAGATTTACCGGCATTATCTGAAAAACGAACAGAAATTATGCCATGTATGAACGGTTGCCCCCTCCCCAACAGCTTACTATTTACGCTAAAGTTTGACTGTTTACTAAAATTGAAACACGGGGACCGTTTATCGTAAAGAGCAATGTATTAAGGAAGGGGCAATCCTTCATATATGGAATAAATTTGCCAAAATTGATATGCGAATTTTGTTTTAATTTTGCATGGACGGTGAGCCAAATTCGAACCTGCATTAGCTAAAAAACAAAATCAAATTAAAAAAAAAACAAGTTTTTTTAACTGAAAGTAAGTAGCGACATTTAAGATTAAAACGAAAAGCAATTGTTCCGTATAAGAAAGGGGATCTCTCCTCCTCAAAACACCTCTCTCTTTACGCTAAAGTATTTATTGTTTTAAAAAGTACAGTTGTGACAAAGAGTCAAGCTTTACCGTAAAGAGCGAGGCGTTGAGGAGGGGATAGCCCCTTTCATATACAGAATAATTTCTATTCGTTTTAATGTTGCTCCTTTCTTTCAGTAAAAAAAACGGTTTTTTTTATTTAATTGCTATTTATCACCAAATAGAAATCGTATATAACTTAAAGTTGTCAGGGAGTAGCATTAAAAACTTAAGTTAACTGTTCCTCCGAAAAGATATGACCAGCCAAAATATAGGGAGAATTCAATATAAAGTATCAATTAGCCAGTCAAGTTAAAGGTATCAAAATAACACTTGATGAGCTTCCCAGTTCCCTGGAAGCCATGCCGCACGGTGGCGCATTTTCTTCTGAAGAGTCAAGTAGTTCATACAAAAGAAATGGTTAATATGGAAATTTATCTTTATTATTTACTTAACTAAGTTAATTCATTTGATTTATCATTAAATTAATTTTAGTGATGCTTAATTGCGCGTCAGCTATTCTGAAGGAGGGATGGTGTAGGCGTGGGGATTCCTAAGAGAGTGCTAAACGTAGAAAAGGTTATAAGGGGATGGGAGTTGTAGGAATTCATCTCTCATTTCCCTCCATTTAGACTGAGCATGAGGAATGATGTTGCGGAATGAGACCCGTCTCTGTATTGCAGAAAAATGATTTTGACATTTGTTTTAACTGAACTGATTTGCTGTATATTTAAAAATTATATACAAGGATGTTTAAGTGCACATCAGCTATTAGGAAGGAGGAACAGTGGGTCATTTTGTAGGTGGGGGGGACAGATGCCTCAAAGGATGCATTTTAATGCCAAAATATCTTTGCCTTGTTGAGGCTTCAGATAAATAAACAAGCTTTCGGGAAAGGAAGGTAGAAGTTTATATCTAATCCCTCTCGATTCCCAATGGTATTTTTGATCCTAACCTCTTTTTATTGTTTCTTAGGAGGGGACTCAATAGCGCCCCTCCCATTGTAATAATCTTTTTTTATATCATAAAATATTACATTATACTGCCTACTGGCACACGAGTCGGGTTATCGCGTATTTGACCAGGAAATTTTCTTGAAGAGGGGGGGGAGTGATACCAAGACCTTTGTTCTCGGCAATTTTAACATAATAATATTTATCTTTTCTTATTTATATACGAAGGCTCAGAGTATTTAAACATATGTATGCCACGTATCGAAACATCAGAGAACCCTATTGTGATGGTAGCAAGGGCTCCAGCCCGCAGAAGCTCAAAAGTCACCCAGAATTTTCATGCATATGAAAATTAACACCCCTCTCCATCCACCCGAAATTCTGTTACGAAAATGATAATAACAACTTATTCAAGAAAGCCACTTTTCATCTAAAATTTGACTAAATATTTGAAGCTTGTCCAGAATTTAGTTGGAAGCCAACATTTTAATATTTAAGCAGTGAAAATGGAAAAGTGAAACGCTACCAATTATTTCAAATTTATTGATATGTACAATCTAATAGCTAGATTTCGACGATTTATGGGGCTGGTAGCCCGCGTCACTGTGAATTCGAATTTCAAGATCAAGGGATAAAATTTTTATCCAATCCTCAAGAGAGAGTATACAGTGTTTTTTTATCCTTGTTGACCCGGGTGTAGCTCCAGCATTTTTACTGGGAGGGGGAGCAAGAAGGGTTAACATCCAGATAATCAAGGGGAATGGGCCATATAATAAGTTTTTTCTTCAAATTATTGGTAGGAGGGAAAACTGCCCCCCTCCCTAAGCGATGCCACTGTTGTTAACCGACAGGCCTCTCCAATAGTTATGTCATAAAAGACGACAGATACTATGCATTTTGGCAAGCTTCTTGAACTTTTTTTTATCCTTTTAAAACACTATGAATACCAATGGGGTGTAAAGGCAAGGAGTTCGGCTCATAATAAAGAAACCTCTAAGTTTTAATTAGGTTAGAAAGCTATTAATGATAGAAAATTGTTTTGCTCACTTTGTGACCAAAAAGCAAAAGGTGTCAATTACAATCGTATATGCGTCTATGGAACCGACTGATGGAGATGACATTGACTCAGAGAATTTTACCAACATGTACAAGAACAAATAAAAAACAAATAGTTAGAGGATAAAAAACTAATGTTTCAGGTTAGCTAATACTGAGTGAAAAATCTAGACTAATAAGGAAACATAATTTCTGGAGAGACACAAATAACTCCGTCTTTTTAAAAGCAGATTTGTTTAGTTTAGTCACAATATTTTTTAAAAAAAATAAACTCTGTTTTTTCTCTGTCGGATGTCCAATGGCTGTTTACCTGTTTGCGCGTTGCAATAGTTTTCTTTATTGTCTGGTATCTATGTTGGTAATAAATCTATGCTATTAGAATGCATGGTGATTTTTCAATGGGTTTGAAGATATTTTATCTTTTAGAAATGGCGGAGAAACATAATGCTGTCCAAGTGTTAATGAAGAGTCGACAGATTGTCCAAAGCATTCAAAAAGTTGTGATTGAAAAATAAAAACAACTTTCGGTTAATATGATACAAGACGTTTAAAAGTATTTTTCTATGTGGCATGGGAAGCTGAGATATTTCGTTGAAAAGAATCATGGATGGTAATTCTTGAATCACGGATGGTAATTCTTGAATCACGGATGCTGATTCACAGATGGTGAAACAGAAAATGCAGGATAAGTGACTTTACATGCAAGCAAAGAGTTCAATTAATTTAAGAAAAATGTATGAAATTGTGTGCAAAGAAATAAAAGGGAGATTAATAGTGAAAAGTGGCACACCTTCACGTATTTTAGATAAGCTATAATTTACAGTAAACGTGATGAATGTTGTTGTTAGCCTAGTTGTCCATATGTGTTTCAGCTAAGACATGCCAGGATGAGTTTTAGTTTTTTTTTTTTTTTTTGTTACCTTGTAAAAACTACATCCGTTAGGGCAAGACGAACAACTTTGTTAAGATAAGCTTGAACACCGTCAAAAATTATTCGAATTGCCTTTTTTTGTGCCATCTATTTCTTTCGTTCTAAATAATAGATGCCAGATATTAGTTTCAGTTTACTTATGAAGATGTGCAACTTTACCTTTTTAGATGGCGTACGTAAAAAGCAAGCAATTTATTAAAAACGATGGATTATGTAAGTTTAACGTCTTTAGCCTACCATTATAATGCTTATCAGCTACTGCGATAGGCGAAAGACAATTAAAAATATAACTGAAAGATCACATCCATACAGGAAGAAAGAAAAAAGAAAAAAAACAAAGGCATTCTACAAATAATATATAAAAAAAAACGTCAAATAGCAATGAAAATGCTCGAAAAAACAAGCGGGTGACACGCCACAGGGGATAAGGCAGTGTTAAATCCATGATATTGGCAATACTAGCTACAATAGCAACAAAAACAACAAGGAAAAGAAAAAATTCGATAAACATGATTTGAAGTATCTTTGACAATCTTCAGCAAGCTCCTTGGGGTGGGTGGATGTATACTTTACACTTTCTGTAGTGAAAACTTAGTTACAAAAAAAGGTCAGTCTGGAATTTTCTTGAAAAATTCTCAAATTATTTTTATTAAATATATCTCAATGCAACGAGCTCTCCTACTACTGCCAATGCTACTATAACTATAATGCCACTATACCACTATAACTATGCAACTGCTACTGCCACTATAAGACAATTCGAAAGACAATGGAAAATTAAATTAAAATATCACGTCCACACACCATAGGAAAGAAGAAAAAGAGAAGAAAAACAATGTCTGAAAACCGTGAAATAGCAATAAAATACTGGAAAAAAAAATCAGGTGACAGGCATCAGGGGATAAAGCAGGGGATAATTTCATGATAATGGCAATACTAACTAAAAAATAGCAAAAAAAAAAAAAAAACAACAACAAGGAGAAGAAAAAATTCGATAAACATGATTTGAATCATGCTTGACTATCTTCAGCAAGCTTTTTGGGGTAGGCAAATATATACTTATACATTTCCTGTAGGGAAAAGTTAGTCACAAAAAAAGAACAGTCTGGAATTTTCTGGAAAAATCCTCAAGTTACTTTTATTAAATATATTTTACTGCAATGAGTACTACTGCTACTGCAACTGTAACCAAGAGTTTCCTTTGCTACAATCTCTAAAGGTAGCCCTCTTTCTATCTTTTTTTATAGGTGCCAAAGGAAAGTCTGAAGCCACAAAGACATGGGAGCCATAGTCTTCCTCCGGAAGGAGGATCCAGATTGATGCAAAAAGGATTTTTAAATGGGTCGCTATACCCAGGTTTCAACAGCAAGAGGGTCAAATCTGATTAATGTCAGCACATCGTCATGTCACAGATAGAACATAGGGAAACAGGTTGCTACTCAGGATGCAAAAAGGATTTTTAAATGGGTCCTTATACCCAGGTTTCAACAGCAAGAGGGTCAAATCCGATTAACGTCAGCACATCATCATGTCACAGATAGAACATAGGGAAACAGGTTGCTACTCAGCTTGCATTCTTAGAGGCTCCAGTCATCAGAAGACGGTATCTCAACCGGGTCTCTATGGGAGTAGGCTCAGCATTGATATGTAATCGTTTTAAGCTGGAACAAGAATGTTCAAAAACGAATTTCGTCAACTTTCTTCATCATTGTTAAAATGAAGCTAGGACCAAACATTATTTTAGTTTTAAAGAGAAACAGCAATAATAGAAGATGATTTTCAAGACCTGACAAGAAGAAATAGGTATTTCAGAAAACAATAACGAGAAATAACACGAGGAGGGTTGGGCAACTTTGATAGACGAAGAACAATCCGAAAAGGTAACGGCTTGCTTCCCAGGTTGCTGATAGCACAAAAATACGCTTAAATGAGATTGAACCCTTATCGGATTGATCAGCATCAAGAAAAAAACACAGTTTTCACGGAATAGCTGAGGACTGGTAGGTCATAATTAGACATTTTTTCGTCTTGGGGGAACAGTCGAAGCAAATTTCAGTCTTCTTACTTTTAGGAAGTTATCTTGACATTTTGTGTTGTCTGCAAGGTGTTGTCAAAAATCCAGTATAAGTATTGGCAGCATGCATGGAAATTTTTGAATTGGGTGCTACCTGGGGAAATTCTAGTCGCCGTCCAGTAGTTCCGGAAGATCCTCTTCTGGACTCTGATGAACTCTCATGGACTCATTGACTATTTAAGAAACTAACAACAAATGGCTAGTCACCACCGGTTTTATATGTCTTTGCCTGATCCATTAAATAGCCTAGAAATATTCAAAATAGTGGCTTCATCTTGACGGTAGGAGCTTGCATAGCTTGCCCTCAGCAAACATTTCCACATGTATCCCTTTTTGTTGCACTTTTTTTTATGAAATCTATGTCTGCAATTTATTTGGTAAACGAAGCTCGCTAGGAAAGGTCTCTTTAGTAAAAAGAAATAATTTTATAAATATTTATGTTTAATAAGTGTATAATTAATAATCTTGTAAATTATAGCTTGGTGACGCAGAGGGTGAAGGCCGAGCGTATTTTCTCCACAACAACAGCTCCCTTTAGAAAGCTATCAATCACAATGATTTATGTTACACGGTTGTTAGTATCACAAGTGATTCTAACATATATATATATATATATAGATATAATATATATATATATATATATATATATATATATATATATATATATATATATATATATATATATATATATATATATATATATATATATATATATATATAATATATATATATATATATATATATATATATATATATATATATATATATATATAATATATATATATATATATATATATATATATATATATATATATATATATATATATATATATATATATATATATATATATATATATGTAACATATATGTAACTATATATTACTAAACATATAGATATGTTTAGTACACAAAATAAAATTTAAGTTAACCATTTTGGAATGCATCTATGTTCTTAAAAAGTAAACGATAAAAAATGTATTTATCCTCTCCTTAGTAGAATGTTTAATCACAATAAATATGTACATTAATTTGAAAGCAGTCCTATTACCTGCTGGTAAAATTAAGCTCGGATTATATTTAACAAAAACCAATGTCACTAACTTCTTGATATTGAAATTTGCAAGGATACAAAACAAGAAAACTAAGAAAATTTATGTCTGTCTTCTTAAAACTACATTTTAAACTGCATAATTTTAAACTAAATTTAAACTACATTTAAATGCATACATCGAATAAAACAAATTATAAACATTCAACAACACATGTAAATTCTTTCTATCTGTGTTCTATTTGTGTATAAAAAATTAGGCCTATATTTATAAAAATGTACTATTTGATTTCTTTATTTTGACACAGATTATTAATGAAAAAACTGTTTGTCGTCTTTTACAGCTAGTACGGGGTTACCGAGTTATCAACCTTGAAAGCCAATGTTGACATTGAGTGTTCAACCTTAGTAAGCATCAGCCTTTTGAGTTAGGGGGAAAATAAGAGAACCGTGTATAAGGCTAAATAACGTAAGAAAATATAAAAATAAACGAACAAAAAACAATTTCAGTCAATGAATAACAAGAATTGCACAGATATTTTGGCTGAGGCCTTTGCTTAGTTTTCCCAAAGCAATATATATATATATATATATGTATATATATATATATATATATATATTATATATATATATATATATATATATATATATATATATATATATATATATATATATATATATATATATATATATATATATATATATATATATATATTATATATATATATATATATATATATATATATATATATATATATATGTGTGTGTGTGTGTGTGTGTGTGTGTGTATGGTTTGAGTAGTTATTAGCACATATGATGCTCAGGTGTCGTGGTAAGCTGTTGTAAATAGGGGTAAGTAGACGGAATAAAAAATAGTAAAGAAGATGCAGCCAATGGTTACAAATTTGAAAGATTGAGAAAGGATAATATTTATTTTTAAAAAGTGACTATTACAATGCCTGGTGGGACCAAATCCGCATTTCAGATTTAAAAAAAATTAAATGAAAACAGAATAACACCGAAAAAAGCTTTAAAACAATCAAATACGTGAAACTGACAAAGCAAGGCACTCTTAATTCTAAATGGGAACAAATATGTTAAGTAGAAATTAAAAAAAAAATATGAAATAGAATGAAAATACCAATTATGTATGCAATGAAATTAGTAAAGAAGATACTGGCAAATGGTTACAAATTTGAAAGATTGGACCGAATATATTCAGTTTTGGTAGAGCAGACAGTAGAAAAGGAGACCATCCCCTACATGTGGATTAAAGGCAAATATTTGCGTTATTTCGGTGTTTCATTGACTGAAATTGCTCTCATTTATCTTTTTTATATATTTTTTTAACGTAATTTAGCCAGTATGGTTTTAGAATATATTTAAATTGCTAAAAATATTTACTTGCTAAGTTGCAAGTGTAGAAGAATTGAAATATTTAGTTTTATTTTATATGTTTCAAAGAGTTCGTTTTTTAGTCAAAAAATATTACGGTATACGATAATGTGTATTAAAAGAAATTATGGATTATGACGATGTAATTCTAAAATAATATATTTTAGTATTTATTTTTTGTCTCGTTTATTGTATATCAAGCATGATATTCGAAAATAAATTGTTCCTTGAAGTTTTTAGCTTTTCATGTTTTTTCAAAATAGCGGATCACCCAGACATAAATGATCCTTTTCTAAGGTTTGAAATTTTCTCTTCAGCTTATTAGGTACTAATTATAAGGATAATGAAATAAAAGATAATGAAAGAAATTAAATGAACAAAAAATAAAACTAGAGAAAATGAAACAATAGAATGAAATAAAAAAAAAAAACAAAAAGAAAATGATTTAGCATCCTGGAAAGGTTCATTGTTGGGAAAACACAGAAAGGGGCGAGAAAAAAAAAACGGTGAAGTTCTTAATCGCTGTAAACTACGACTAGAACACTGAAAAAAAATGACTAAATATAAAAACTCTTTGAAATGAAAATATGTGTAATATTATCGAAAGATATGAAACCTAATGCCTTAAAAGTATTACCTTGGAGCTTTACTACAAGGGAGTATGGCGATGAAAGCATTAAAATTGGCTCTAGATCAAGTTATTACCAGTCTAGTAGCCTGAGGATACATTTCGTTTTTCAGATATCTTGCTTTATAATTAATGTCTAAAAGCAATTTTAGATTTGGTATCTATATGGTTGGGCAATAAGATGTATATGGTTGGGCAATAAGATGTATATGGTTGGGCATAAGATGTATATGGTTGGGCAATAAGATGCATATGGTTGGGCAATAAGATGCATATGGTTGGGCAATAAGATGCATATGGTTGGGCAATAAGATGCATATGGTTGGGCAATAAGATGCATATGGTTGGGCAATAAGATGCATATGGTTGGGCAATAAGATGCATATGGTTGGGCAATAAGATGCATATGCATAAGATGTATATGATGGGCAATAAGATGCATATGGTTGGGCAATAAGATGCATATGGTTGGGCAATAAGATGCATATGGTTGGGCAATAAGATGCATATGGTTGGGCAATAAGATGCATATGGTTGGGCAATAAGATGCATATGGTTGGGCAATAAGATGTATATGGTTGGGCAATAAGATGCATATGGTTGGGCAATAAGATGCATATGGTTGGGCAATAAGATGCATATGGTTGGGCAATAAGATGCTATGGTGTTGGGCAATAAGATGCATATGGTTGGGCAAAGATAAATAAGATGCATATGGTTGGGCAATAAGATGTATATGGTTGGGCAATAAGATGCATATGGTTGGGCAATAAGATGCATATGGTTGGGATGCATATGGTTGGGCAATAAGATGCATATGGTTGGGCAATAGATAATGGTTGGGCATAAGATGCATATGGTAAGGCATATGCAATAAGATGCATATGGTTGGGCAATAAGATGCATATGGTTGGGCAATAAGATGCATATGGTTGGGTAATAAGATGGGTTGGGCAATAAGATGCATATGGTTGGGCAATAAGATGCATATGGTTGGGCAATAAGATGTATATGGTTGGGCAATAAGATGCATATGGTTGGGCAATAAGATGCATATGGTTGGGCAATAAGATGCATATGGTTGGGCAATAAGATGCATATGGTTGGGCAATAAGATGCATATGGTTGGGCAATAAGTATATGCAAATATGGTTGGGCAATAAGATGCATATGGTTGGGCAATAAGATGCATATGGTTGGGCAATAAGATGCATATGGTTGGGCAATAAGATGCATATGGTTGGGCAATAAGATGCATATGGTTGGGCAATAAGATGCATATGGTTGGGCAATAAGATGCATATGGTTGGGCAATAAGATGCATATGGTTGGGCAATAAGATGCATATGGTTGGGCAATAAGATGCATATGGTTGGGCAATAAGATGCATATGGTTGGGCAATAAGATGCATATGGTTGGGCAATAAGATGCATATGGTTGGGCATAAGATGCATATGGTTGGGCAATAAGATGCATATGGTTGGGCAATAAGATGCATATGGTTGGGCAATAAGATGCATATGGTTGGGCAATAAGATGCATATGGTTGGGCAATAAGATGCATATGGTTGGGCAATAAGATGCAATAAGATGCATATGTTGGGCAATAAGATGCATATGGTTGGGCAATAAGATGCATATGGTTGGGCATAAGATGCATATGGTTGGGCAATAAGATGCATATGGTTGGGCAATAAGATGCATATGGTTGGGCAATAAGATGCATATGGTTGGGCAATAAGATGCATATGGTTGGGCAATAAGATGCAATAAGATGCATATGGTTGGGCAATAAGATGCATATGGTTGGGCAATAAGATGCATATGGTTGGGCAATAAGATGCATATGGTTGGGCAATAAGATGCATACGACTGAATTGATTAAATACATTGAATTCCCATAAATTATCCAGGAAAGATGAAGGGATTGAACTAGGAATTATGGCCAAGTTCTTTTGCATGTATTTAGTGCAAGGGTTTTGTACGGGGTTGTGTTTGAACACTGCTCGGGGGAGGGAGTCTTTTATATTAATTTGACAGCGTCCTTGTTTTACGCATAGTGCTTTTTTGTCAGCTACTTGTATAGCTTGACTTTCACCTGAGTTTCTTCATTAGATCTTGTGATACCAAAATGTATGGGTCTTGTCTCTCTTGTAGCCCAAGGGTTAGTCCTTGAAGATATTGCTTATTACTAGAAAATTTGCCTAGAAAAGTAACTAGATCTCAGAATTTGCGATCGAATTGTCCCTTTCTTAACTTTTTCTGATGATTTGTTCATTATGATGCATTCGGGGAAAGAACTTCAAACTCCATGACTCTTTCTCCATTAATCCTTAGTCCTAATTGGAAATATCTCCTGTGCCCTTAATAGCACCTGTGTAAATCAAAGGACGTTATATACAACTGAGTTTTCAAATTATTTTTGTTCCTTTGTTTGATCCTATGTTTGTTTCTGTTTTCTTAGTTTTAACAAGCTTTGACCGGGTTTGGTCATCATGTTAAATATTAGCTGTCTTGTCTTGAAAATTTCAGGTACCATATAAAGCGTGAATCACTATTATTAATAAGAATATTGAACGGCATCGCGCGTAATATAGATACTGAAACGCGTAAGATACTAAGAATTTTTTTTTTTATTGCTGCTTACTTCAACTAAATCCCTTTAACTCTTAAAAAGGATACAAGAACTTTTAATTTCCGTTCCAATGACCCCTCTACCGATATTTTCCACCGTTGGTAAGATACAATAACCCTGGGAAGAACAAAAATAAACACACATTTGTGGTCTTTCTTCTGGAGGGAAAAAATGCAAAATTCCTATTTTTTGTTTATATGAGCGTGAAACTCTTGCAATAGGGTTTTATTCCTTAATTTAACACATTCTGAATTTGATAGTGAGATTTTCTTTAATAATACTTGACTTTTTGGATATGTTTCTCTTTTTTTTTTGGAAAATCAGGCAAATTTTCTGAGACTCATAGCTTTTGATCCGTAAATTCAAAGTTAATGAATTTCATCAGCATAAAAAGACGATTTTTGATGTATTAAATGCTATTATGATGAACTCGAACATAACTTAGTCCAGAAAACTAACTTTTTGTAAGATAACAGCTGCAGTATATAATTTTATCATGATACTTTTTTTTTATATCGTCTTGTGATTGATGTATGAGATACGTTTAGATGTATGTTTTACGTTTTTTTTTGTTTACGATGCAGTTTTTGTCAAAAAATGCATTACTTTTCTTTCAATTTGCCCATAAACATTTGTCTTGTCACATATCATTGCCCTACAAACAGCAAAAAATAAAAAGAAGATGATGAAGGAGGATAAAAAAATGAGAAAAAAGAAGATGATGAAGGACGACAAAAATGAGAAAAAGAAGATGAGGAAGGAGGACAAAAAATGAGAAAAAAAGAAGATGAGAAAGGAGGACAAAAAATGAGAAAAAAAGAAGATGAGGAAGGAGGACAAAAAATGAGAAAAAAGAAGACGAGGAAGGAGGACGAAAAATGAGAAAAAAGAAGGCGAGGAAGGAGGACAAAAAATGAGAAAAAAAAGAAGATGAGGAAGGAAGACAAAAAATGAGAAAAAAGAAGATGAGGAAGGAGGACAAAAAGTGAGAAAAAAGAAGATGAGGAAGGAGGGCAAAAAATGAGAAAAAAGAAGATGAGAAAGGAGGACAAACAATGAGAAAAAAGAAGACGAGGAAGGAGGACGAAAAATGAGAAAAAAGAAGGCGAGGAAGGAGGACAAAAAATGAGAAAAAAGAAGATGAGGAAGGAAGACAAAAAATGAGAAAAAAGAAGATGAGGAAGGAGGACAAAAAGTGAGAAAAAAGAAGATGAGGAAGGAGGGCAAAAAATGAGAAAAAAGAAGATGAGAAAGGAGGACAAAAAATGAGAAAAAAGAAGATGAGGAAGGAGGACAAAAAATGAAAAAAAGAAGACGAGGAAGGAGGACGAAAAATGAGAAAAAAGAAGGCGAGGAAGGAGGACAAAAAATGAGAAAAAAGAAGATGAGGAAGGAAGACAAAAAATGAGAAAAAAGAAGATGAAGAAGGAGACAAAAATGAGAAAAAAATATGAGGAAGGAGGACAAAAAATGAGATGCATCACTGCTTTCCATTAAAAAAAGGTGATTTTGTCAAAATCACTCAAAAGTGAGTTACTCAAGATGGAGGACTGTGTTTGGACTGTGAATGGTTCTGATGGTTCATTTTTTATTTTCATCTGACACCGTTTTTAATGGGTCCGGGGCTATTCTTCGAAATTCCAAATGATTTGGTTTTGCAGTAAACTTATACCATAAAACTTACCCAAAATGTAATTATCTTTATTGGATTATCTTTATTATCTTTATTGGCTTCAATGGCACCTTTTCCTTACCTTTTGACCATATTTTTTCAAAATGTGTTTTTTAGACTTTTTGCTACTACGGGATAAAGATCGTTCAGTACTAGGTTACGGTGGGTACTACAACCATGATTTCAAAGATAAGAACTTGGTTAAGTTTAAGTCACCGAAAAATAAAGCTAACAGTCTTAGATAAATCGCTCCGTTCACTGTGTTTTTTCACTTGCGAATTTACCATAGTTTTTAAATTCATCCTAGCCTTCTTCTCCCATTTAATCAGGAGTTAAGAAGGGTTGTGTTCTATCCCCCATTATACGGATCATTTTGATGGATTTTGTGTTAAGGAGCACAGGAAAGGCAACGGGAGACGACGGAATCAAATGGGGAGAAAAAACTCTCCTGGGCATAGATTATGCTGATGATTTAAGCCTCCTAGATGAAAGTGTGAGCAAAATGAATGAACTTTTAGAGGTTTTGCGAGTTCAAGGAGCTAGAATAGGATTAAAAATTAATGTTAAGAAGAGTAAGTCTCTAAGGCTAGGAATAAGTGAAGATTAAAAGGTGACATTAAGTAATGAAAAGAATGATCAGGTGGACAGCTTCGCTTACCCTGGTAGTATTATTATTAAAAATTGTGAGAGCAATGAAGATGTTAAAAATAGAATAGCCAAGGCTCAGGGTGTTTTTTCACAGTTAAAAGAAGTCTGGAAGAATAGAAAGATAAGTTTGCAAACCAAGATTAGAATATTAGAAGCTACAGTGATGGCAGTAGTCAAATATGGCTCTGAAGTCTGGGCGCTCCGAAAAGTGGATGAAGATTTGCTAGATGTTTTCCAGAGAAATCGCTTAAGGGTTGTTCTGGGTACTCGGCCAACTGACCGTATTTCAAACAGTAGGCTGTGCGAAAAGTTGGTTCAATCCCGCTTTCTAGGGCTATAATGAGAGAAAGATTGAGATGGCTAGGGCACGTTCTGCGGATGAAAGATGACAGATTTTCGAATGTTGTCCTTTTCAGCCAATTGTCTAGGGATAAACGGAAATCAGATTGTCCGTGGTTGAGATGGGAGGATGTCATAAAGAAAAATTTAAAGGAAATGGGAACTTCCCGGGAGGGTGTAAAGAAGGAAGCTTTGAATAGATTGCGATGGAGAAGAAGCGTGCGTAGCTGTGCTGGCCTCAAGCAGCTTGGTGCTGCGGTGAGTTGTCAGTAACTTTAGGTCCTTGTCAAACAGTTCCTGGTAACGAACTGTAAGTAAGGAGCGATGTATCTCAGTAGTAACCAAAACTCTAAGAAACAGAGTCTTGATAAGAAAAGTTACATAATAAGAATTAAATTTTGATACTTATAAATTAAAAAAAACTTTCTGAAAAGAAGTTTTCTGAAGAAAAGTAAAGGGATGCGTTTGAGAAAAAAGGGAGTGGGGGGGGGGGTTTAGTTTCCCTCTGATGTCTTTT
Organism: Artemia sinica; assembly: GCA_027921565.1. Taxonomy (NCBI): domain Eukaryota; kingdom Metazoa; phylum Arthropoda; class Branchiopoda; order Anostraca; family Artemiidae; genus Artemia; species Artemia sinica. The sequence continues at coordinate 2,142,590 of JAPEVW010000024.1, forward strand.
GACCCTTGAAAACTAGACTAAAACTTTCAATTTCCAATCAAATGAGCCCTCTCTGAAGTTTATACGAGCATTCCTTTTATAAGAGCCATATATGCCCCCATGGCATAATTTACAACACCTGCCCCCGGACCCAGGGGTGTTGTGTCGACAGCCTATTTTTTTATACGATTTTTGAACATTTTTTTAACAAAATGGCTATATCAAAATTTTTAAACGGATGCCTTTGGGGAAAAAGGGCGTGGGGGGGGGCTACTATCCCCTCCGATACCTTTTGACTCCTAAAAAAGCACTAGAACTTTAAATTTCAAATCGAGTGAGCCCCCTTCGAAGTTTATGTGACGACCCCTTCCATATTAAATGCCTCTGGTAAAAAATAATAAAAATTTGGAGCCGTACAACCTTTACTATAGGCAACGCTACAGCGTTGCCTCTGAAGAGTCAACTAGAACTTTCAATTTCGAATCAAATGAGCCCTTTTTGAAGTTTATGTGAGCGTCTCTTCCACAAGAACCGTATATACCCCCAGGATATTACTTACAACGCCTGCCCCTGGCCCTGTGGGGTTGTATCGTAACTGAAAATTTCGTTATCTGACCTTTTGAACTCTTTTTAACAAAATGACTATCTCAAAAAATTTTTCTGATACATGGGGGGGGGGGGAAATAGCGGGGGGGGGGAGGCTAGCTGCCCTCTGATCACTTTCAACTTTTTATCGTAAACTACAACTTTCAATTTCCAGTCAAATGAGCCCTCTTTGTAGTTTATATGAGCATCCCTTCCATAAGAACCATATATACCCCTAGGGCATAACTTACAACGCCTGCCTCCGAGCCCTGGGGGACTTTTTCTACACTGGAATTTTTGTTATATAATCTTAGAACTAATTTTAACAAAATGGCTACATTGAATTATTTTTGGATGTATTTGGGGAGAAAAGGGGCCCCGGACCCGGGGGGTTGTGTCGACACCGAAGTTTTTGTTATCTGACCTTTGAACTATTTTTAACAAAATGGTGATCTCAAATTTTTATCTGATGCCTTTGGGGAAAAAAGTGCGTGGGAGGGGGGGGGAGGGGCTAGTTGCCCTCCGATATAAAAAAAAAAGAACTAAAACTTTTAGTTTCCAATTAAATAAGCCCTCTCTGAAGTTTAAACGAGCATCCCTTCCACAAGAATCATATATGCCCCCAGGGTATAACTTACAACGGCTGCCCCCCGGCCCTGGGCAGTTGTGTCGACACCGGAGTTTTGTTACATCATCTTTGAACTATTTTAACAAAATAACTGTCTCAAATTTTTTATCGGATATATTTGGGGAAAAGGGCGTAGAGGAGGGGGGGGGGGTGTTCAGTTTGCCCTCCGATCACTTTTGATTCTGAAAAAAATGCTTTTAATCTTCAATCAAATGAGCCTCTCGCTGAAGTTTATACGAGCATCCCTTCTATAAGAACCATATTTGCCCCCAAGGCATAACTTACAACACCTGCCCCTGGGCCCGGGGGGTTGTGTCGACCCCGGAGTTTTTGTTATAAGATCTTAGAAATATCTTTAACAAAATGGCTACCTCAAAATTTTTATCGGAATTGGGGAGAAAAGGGCATGGCAGGGGGGCTGGGGCTTGTTGCCCTCTGAATCACTTTTGACTCTTGAAAAGGGCACTAGAAACTCTCGATTTCCAATCGAATTAGCCCTCTTTGAAGTTTAGACGATGATCCCTTCCATGTGAAGTGCCTCTGGGAAAAATTAGTAAGAATAATAATAACAAAACGTTGGAGCCGTTTGGCCTTTACTATAGGCAACGCTATAGCATTGCCTCTGATTAAAAATATATAAGATCCATGAAGTTCAACGTTACCCATCAAAAGTTAAGAAAATATGCCGAATCACCCCCAGACATGAAGTGATCGTAGTGAAAATCACACCATCAGATTTAGCTATCAGGGAATCCTGCTGTAGAGGTTTTCAAAACTCCTATATACAAAAATGTGGAATTTTAAACTTTTGCTAGTAGAAAGGTCACGGATTTGGTTTTATTTATTTTTTTCCAGGGATCGCTTTATCGTACCAGTGGTTCTAGAAGATCGGGAGAGGGCTCATTTGATTGGAAATCAAAAGTTTTAGTGGGGGTGCCCTTTTTATGCGACGAAATATATTGGAGGGTAGCTAGTCCCCCTCCGACGCTCTTTTTTTCCCCAAAGTTGCCCGATCAGAATTTTAGACAGTCATTTTGTTCACCATATTCGAAAGATCTAATTACTATGTTTTTGAAGATGATTTGACCCCCCCCCCCCCCCCTCCCTATAGTCCCGAGGGAAGGACTGCAAGCTATGAACTTTACCCATTGTTTACATGTAGTATTGGTTATTGGGAAGTAAACAGACATTTTTTGGGCAGTATTTTGTGGAGGAAGGAGGGGGAGATTTTCTAGAGGGGGGAAGGGTTGTTAATTGGGAGGATCTTTTCATGGAGGAATTGTTCGTGGGATAAGGGATTTTTTAATGGAGGTGGAGCCAGATTTCCCGGCATTATTTGAGAAACAATCAGAAATTAAATAGAAAAAAACATGTTTTTTCAACTGAAAGTAAGGGGCAGCATTAAAACTTAGAACGAACCAAAAATATTACGTATATGAGGGGAGCTGTCCGTTCCTCAATACATCGTTCCTTACGCTAAATTTCTTAGAACTTTTAATATAGCTTATTATTCTAATTAAACGACCCTTGCGTTTCAGGAGTCATCCTTAAATGATTGGAACAAAAAGTCAAACATTAGTGTATTGAGAAAAAGAGTTAGGTAAAGAGGAGGGACAAACCCCCTTATGTAATTAATAATTTCTGTTCGTTTTAGGTTTTAATCTTGCTCCTTACTTTCAGTTGAAAAACTATTTGTTTTTATTGAAGCTCATTGCTATACAAAAGAAATTGTGCCAGAGAAAGATATGGAACATCAGACAGATTTTCCAGTGCGATGTAGGCCGTTACAAATCAATTTACAAGTACTGATACATCCAATTTGACAACAAGCAGTAGGGAGTTTATAAAAGTGGTAGCCCCTATCCTTCGAAGGATAGTCATTGCCATGATTTGAAAAACAATAAGAAATTAAATTAAAAAATAAATTTTTTATTCAAATGAAAGTATGGTACGAAATTCAAATTTAAAACGAAAAGAATTTATTCCATATATTAGGGAAGTTTCCACTTGTGAATCACCAGATCTTTACGTAATTAATTAAAAAACTTTTTCCACAAAATATGTTTTTCAAGAAAAGTAAAGAACTCTATTAAACAAAAAATGAACAAAAATAAAATCAAATAATCTACCAAGCGTGAAACTACCACAAATCAGCATCGATAAATAAATGAAACCCAAAACGAACAGAAATTACAATAAATAACCGAGTAAAACTCAAAACGAGCAGAAATTAACATAAGTTGGGCGCAAAATCCTACGCCTTCCCAAGGCCAGAACAAAATTTGCACTTTACTGAAAAAATACAAATGAATGTGCATTGTCAGTTTAATATACATATACTGATATTTAGTAATCAAAATGTTAAGATTATTTGATTTATTAAAGTTATAAAAGTAAAAAACATTTATATTTTTTTCAGTAAAGTGCAAATTTTGTTCTGGCCTTGGGAAGGCGTAGGGGTTTTGCGCCCAACTTATGTTAATTTCTGTTCGTTTTGGGTTTCATTTATTTACCGATGCTGATTTGTGGTAGTTTCACGCTTGTAGATTATTTGATTTTATTTTTGTTCATTTTTGTTTAATAGAGTTCTTTACTTTTCTTTGAAAAACTTATTTTGTGGAAAAAGTTTTTTTTTTAATTAATTTCTGTTGGTTTTATATTGACATAGTCTTATCGGGGAAAAAGAAAATAGTACTTTAAATCTTTTCGTTTTTTAAGACTTTATAGTTTGGCCTGCTATTTGCATGCTGGAGAAAAATTTTCAGCATTTTTTAACAACATACAACCTTTTATAAATCTGGACCCAAATAGTACTGTTTAATTTAGATTCATACCTCCTCTAATTGACCTGAAATGGAAAACTTGATACCATTCGCAAAAAAATCTGTTTACTTTCTTTGATAGCTTGGATACACTTACGCTATTTTGATTTGGTTAAATTTTAAAAGCAGAAGTAGCCCGAAAGTTTGAACATAATACCCTCAGTCGTTCTTGGTATACTGCTGAGATGCCTTTTTGGGAATTTGCATTAACACAGTGCATTTTGATTTAATCTTAAGGCAACATTTAGTTTTTAAAAATAATGGGCAAATGGGAGGGTGGGAGTGGAAGGGGGATTAGTTACCCTCCAATCACTTTCGACTATTAAAAAGGGAATCAGCCCTTTCTATTTTCAATCGAATGAGCCCTTTTCGAAGTTCCTGCGACAACTCCTTCGATACGAAGTGCCCTGGTCTAAACAACAACCAACAACAAAAAAAAATATCACTAATCACTTTCGACTATTAAAAAGGGTACTAGCCCTTTGAATTTCAAATTGAATGAGCCCTTTTTCAAGTTTCTACGACAAAGATTTCAATAAAAACCTTATATACTCCCAGAGCATAACTTATAACCATTGCCCTGAGGGTTGTGGGGGAGTGTCCTCCTCAAAAACATATTTTCTATCTGGAAAATAACTACGCTGAACAAAATAGCAGTATACTTCATCCTTTTAAAGACATAGGAAGAAACCGAAGACGACGGTGACGGCAACGTTCTTCTGGTCCAAACAAACAATCGCGATGAAATTTCCTACGTCGCCGCACTTGCCAGCAAGTTATTGTCTATTCCTGCGACTAGTGTGACCGCAGAAAGACTTTTTTTGGTGGTAGGCCTGATAGTTACTATGATAGTGACTTGGAAAAGAAATGGCCTCAGTCTATACAGAGTGGATAAGTTGATTTTCATCCACGATAACTATAGCCACATCCCGCATTTCTAATACACTTCTGAAGTTTGCCTGAAGGAGTTTTTTTTTTTTTTCGACGCACTAATATTGAAAGATAAATGATGAATACGGTAATACGGTATTCGAAGTTTTGTATACAGTAAATTTTCAAGGAATAAAAATAATAATAATTTTGATAATTAATTCTGTTAGAAAAACAAAGCTCTTGGATATTTCAACTATTCTGCAAGGATTGAAATGCCACAGCCATTTCGTTTTTACCAGATTTCTACTTCTCTTGATGAATAATGAAGAGGACCAGCGTCCAGCCAGCGAATCGCAAAGTTTCTACCTCATGAATAGGTAGAATATCTTGTAAATAAAAATTGTATTTGAGGAAGACTAAAATCTATTCTATAAATCATATACAACAACTTTCTAAATAAACCTTATATTCCCCCAGGGCATAACTTACAACCCATGCACTGAGGGCTCTGAGGGGGTTATCAGCCTAAAAGACCTAATTTCCAGAACTTTCAACTACGTTGAACAAAATGAATATCTCAAAATTTTGATTGGATGTGTTTGGGAAAATGGTGGGCGTGAGAGGGGCGTTAGTCGCTATCCAATCTCTTTCAACTATTAAAAAAGGCACTAGCCCTTTCAATTTCTATTTGAATGAGCCCTTTTGAATTTTCTACGACAAGGCTTTCAATAAAAACTCTATATGCCCCCAGGGCATAACTTACAACCCTTGTCCCGAGGGCTGTGGGGGGAGGGGTTGTCATCCTTAAAGACCTAATTTCAGAAACTTTCAACTACGTTGAATAAAAGAGCTATCTAAAAATTCTGATTGGATGTGTTTGGGGAAAAGGTGAGCGTGAGAGGGGGGTTAGTTGCCTTCAAATCACTTTCGACTATTAATAAGGGCACTAGCCTTTGAATTTCCAGTCGAATGAGCTTTTATTGAAGTTTCTACGACAACGCCTTCTTTAAAAACCTTATATACCCCAAGGCATAACTAAAAACCCTTGCCCTGAGGCATGTGGGGGGAGTGTCCTCCTCAAAAACGTATTTTCAATCGGAAAATCAACTCCGCTGAACAAAATGGCTATCTCAAAATTTTGATTGGATGTAATTGGGGGAATGAAGGGCGTGGAGGGGGGGCTAGTTGCCCTCCAATCACTTTCGACTATTAAAAAGGGCATTATCCCTTCGAATTTCCAATCGAATGAGCCTGTTTTGAAGTTTCTACGACAACGCCTTCTATAAAAACCTGATATGCCGCCAGGGCATAACTTAAAACCCTTGCCCTGATGGTTGTGGGGGAGTGTCCTCCTCAAAAACATATTTTTTATTTGGAAATCAACTACACTGAACAAAATGGCCATCTCAAAAGTTTGATTGGATGTGTTTGGGGGAATGATGGAATTGGGGGGAGGGGAGGGGGAACGGGGGCCAGTTGCCCTCCAATCACTTTCGACTATTAAAAAGGGTACTAGCCCTTTGAATTTCCAATCGAATGAGTCTGTTTTGAAGTTTCTACGACAACACCTTCTATAAAAACCTTATATGCCCCCAGGGCATAGCTTAAAACCCGTGCCCTGAGGGTTGTGGGGGAGTATCCTCCTCAAAAACATATTTTCTATCTAGAATCCATTACGCTGAACAGAACGGCTCTCTCAAAATTTTGATTGGATGTGTTTGGGGGAATGATGGGCGTGGGGGGAGGGGGCTAGTTGCCCTCCAATCACTTGAACTAATAAAAAGGGTACTAGCCCTTTGAATATCCAATCGAATGAGCCTGTTTTGAAGTTTCTACGACAACGCCTTCTATTAAAACCTTATATGCCCCGAGGGCATAACTTAAAACCCTTGCCCTGAGGGTTGTGAGGGAGTGTCCTCCACAAAAACATATTTCAAATCGAATGAGCCTGTTTTGAAGTTTCTACGACAACGCCTTCTATAAAAACCTTATATACCCCCAGGGCATAACTTAAAACCCTTGCCCTGAGGGTTGTGGGGGAGTGTCCTCCTCAAAAACATATTTTCTATGTGGAAATCAAGTACGCTGATCAAAATGGCTATCTCAAAATTTTGATTGGATGTGTTTGGGGGAATGATGGGCGATGGGGGGGGGGGGGGGGGCTAGTTGCCCTCCAATCACTTTCGACCATTAAAAAGGGTACTAGCCCTTTGAATTTCCAATCGAATGAGCCTGTTTTGAGGTTTCTAAGACAACGCCTTCTATAAAAACCTTATATGCCCCCAGGTCATAACTTAAAACCCATGCCCTGAGGGATGTGGCGGAGTGTCCTCCTCAAAAACATATTTTCTATCTGGAAATCAACTACGCTGAACAAAATGGCTGTCTCAAAATTTTTATTGGATGTGTTTGGGGGAAGGAAGGGCGTGGGGGGGGCTAGTTGCCTCCAATCACTTTCGACTATTAAAAAGGGTACTAGCCCTTTGAATTTCCAATCGAATGAGCCTGTTTTGAAGTTTCTGCGACAACGCCTTCTATAAAAACCATATATGACCCCAGAGTATAACTTAAAACCCTTGCCCTGAGGGTTGTGAGGGAGTGTCCTCCTCAAAAACATAAATTCTATCTGGAAATCAACTACGCTGAATAAAATAGCTATCTCAAAATTTTGATTGGATGTATTTGGGGGAATGATGGGCGTGGGGGGGGGGCTAGTTGCCCTCCAATCACTTTTGACTATTGAAAAGGGTACTAGCCCTTTGAATTTCCAATTGAATGAGCCTGTTTTGATGTTTCTACGACAACACCTTCTATAAAAACCTTATATGCCCCCAGGGCATAACTTAAAACCCTTGCCCTGAGGGTTGTGGGGGGTGTCCTCTTCAAAAACATATTTTCTATCTTGAAATCAACTATGCTGAACAAAATGGCAATCTCAAAATTTTGATTGGATGTGTTTGGGGGAATGATGGGAATGGGGCGTGGAGGGGGGGCTAGTTGCCCTCCAATCACTTTCGACTATTAAAAAGGGCACTAGCCAGTCCAATTTCCAATCGAATGAGCCCTTTCCGAAGTTTCTACGACAACTCCTTCGATACGAAGTGCCCGGTATGGAGAACCAAAAAACAACACATTGTGCCCACATCGTTCTTTACTTAGGCAGCGCTAGCTAGCGCGCTGCCTAAGATTTTTTTTTTATAGAGCTTAAAAAATACTTTTATTCCTGTTCAACGACCTGATTTTTAAGCAGTGTTTCTTAAAGGATTAGAACAAAATATCGAACATTAGAAAACAGGAATGGGGGCTTAGAAAATAGAAGCTCCCCTAATATATGGAATATCTCTGTTCGTTTTAAGTTTCAGGGCCGTTCTTTATTTCTTTTGAAAAACTTGTTTTTTTTATTTAATGCGTTAAGAGAAACGTTTCCCACAACAGGAATTTTTCAACGAAAAGTAAAGAGATACATTAAACCACAGACAAGCATAAATAAAGTCAAATAGCAATTCAAGGTTAAAACGGACATATTGACTATAATAGTTAAATTGAACAGCAATTCCAAAAAAATAACCAAGCATAAATTAAAGCGAATAGAAACTACGGGAAACAAGAGTAGGGATAATGCCTAGAGACCAGAACGTCTTTTGCACTTTATTGAAAACAATCTGTTATTGGAGTCGTACGTTTTAGTTGTCATAGCATCAACAAAAAAAGAATGAAAATCACCAAACTAATCAGAATTACTCAAAACGCGCCAATCAATGGATATTAAGAGTTTAACATATAGTGATATTTATTTCTGAGAGTCGATGCAGTTTTGGATTTATAAGATTTATAAAAGAGAAAATGATTCAAATGTATTTAGTTTCTAGTAAAGTAAACATGATTCTTTTGTCTTTAGAATCTTAGGGGGGGGGGTATTAGTCCTACTTGTTTTTTGTTTTATAATCTTTGTGTTTAAGTTATTGTGAACTATTTTCTGTAGCTTCTGTTCTTTAAGGGATTCATACATTTACTGACAATGATGATGTTCGTTTTAAGCTTGGATCATTTTTGCCTTTATTTGTTGTGCTCGTCTTTAGTTACTGCAACTCTATACGCTTTTTCTAACAACTTTTTTTGGAAATTTGTTTCTTCCTACATGGTTCTCAAGCATGGACAGTATGGCAGGCAAAAAGAGCTTGAAAAGTTGTGGAGAAAGAATGCAACCTTGCAGCACACCCGAAGTTATTACAAACTCTTCAGCTACAAATCATCTAGTCCCAAGCATTTGGCTGTTTTTTTTTTTTTTTTTTTTTTTTTTTTTTTTTTTTTTTTTTTTTTTTTTTTTTTTTTTTAGCGCACTAAAAGTAATATTCATGAATATGAGACTAGGTATAGTAACGCAAAACTTCAACACTAGGTTTAGTAATGCAAAACCCTAGCAAAAACTTCAGTTTTTTCATAAGTGAAGCGTTTCTATTTTGGAAAAAATTTATATTTGTGAATAAACAAACCTAAGTAATCTTTTTATGCTTTGATGTTTTCGAGATATTGAACAAAAACTCTTCTGAAATTTTTGATGTGTATAGTCTTTTGAGTTATTTTTACACCCCCTTAACTTTCATTAAAAGTTTCAACTTAACGCCCTACACCGTAAATGAAATTTTAAAAATATGCCACTTTCAAAACTTCGAAACACGTAGTGCCTTTTGATTCAGTTTAACATCCTTCCCCCCACCTCAACATTCTCCGGAAGCTTCAAATTAATGACCTCAGCGGTTCTTTAGATGTTTGCACTTTGAGTGTTATTATATATGAACATCTCCCTCAACAATCCATGTAAATTTCAACTTAATACCCAAATCCTTTCCAGAGATATTACTTATACGCGCCATTGACAACCTGTGCGCATGTGATGTTTTTCAGTTAGTTCTACACCCCTCCTCCGCGTTAGCATTCCCTTTAAATTTCAACTTAATAACCTTAGCTGGTCCTATGATGCTACAGATACTCTATAAATAATGCTTTTGATTTAGTTCAACACGCACTGAAAGTTTCTGCTTGATACACTTTGCTGGTTCTGAGATATTGCGTGCACTATTTCAAAAACACGGATGCATATAGTGTCTTTTGGTTCAGCATCCTCGTCAACAGGCACTGAAAGTTGCACCTTAATACCCTTAGACTCCCCTTAGATACTGTAGATGCTTCCTTTTGACAACATGGATGCAAATAGTATCTTTCGACCTAGCCAACTTGAATGCACTTGGTGTTTTGAATTAGTTCAATATTCCCGTCAACATACCCTGAAAGCTTCAAGTTATATCCACAGCCTTTCCTGAAATACTGCAGATACATTCTAACTTCTATTTAGTTTTACATCTCTTCTCCTCAACATGTCCTGAAAGTTTCAAAATATTTCCTTAGTCATTTGCAGATATATCCTTTTGAAACATGTACGCACATAGTGTGCTTCGATTTAATTATACTTACTCCCCAACTATCCCTGAAAGTTCTCTTGGTCAAACCAAGGTCTAGGAAAGGTAGTTGCCACCTGCCCCAGGATAAATTATGCCCCTGTAAAGGACCTTCCATAAATTTTGAACAAAATTTTTATCCCAAAATTTTGATCAGATGGCTTCGGGAGTTGAGAGGGGTAGGGCAGGAAAAAAGAAAGTCAGATGAGTGCTGGGTGCCCTCCAATCTCAATTCTTTCTTTAAAAAAGTGCATTAGATCTTTCATTGTAAGTTGAATCAGTCCCAAAAAATTTTCTACGACAACTCCTTCCCTAAAAAGTGACCAGGTGAAAAACACATTGAAACAATATCTCTCCTTCCTATGCAACCTTATTGCGCTGCCTATTATATTACTGGAAATTTTATATGGCATACATGTCCCAAACAGTAAAAACAAAAATTGCGAGAACCAAATCACTTCTTGGGTTTTACTAGCCTTTTTGTGAATGTAGGGTATAACTAAGTGCTGGAAAATATGTAACTGCAGTGAAAGCCTAAAAACGACTCTTATTGTAAATACTACTAACAACTCACTGCAGCTCCATGCCACCTGAGGCCTACACAACTACGCACGCTCATCCTCCATCCTAACCTATTCATCCTCCCTCTTTACACCCTCCCAGTTAGTTCCTATTTCCCTTAAATCTTTCTTTACGAGACTCCGCCCCCCAACGGCGGATGACTTGCTGTCTGTTTAGCCCTAGACGGTTGGCCGAAAAGACAATCTTCGGCAATCTGTCATCCTTCATTCGCAGAACGTCCCCCTAGCCATCTTAGCCTTTCTCTCTTTATAGCCCTAGAAAGTAGGATTGAACAACAGTTTTCGTACAGCCTACTGTTTGAGATACTGTCATTCAGCCGGATATCCAGAACAATCTGTAGGCAATTTCTCTGGAAAACATCTGGCATATCTTGATCTGTTTTTCGGAGTGCCCATGCTTCAGAACCATATTTGACTACAACTGTCATAACTGTAGCTTCCAATATGGTTGTATATAGTATCTAATCATGTCACGCAGGCTCTGTGCTTCAACCTTTCATACCACATTATGATCATATATACTACTATCATTGCGTCTAGACGCTCAACATCTCTGCAAAAAAAAAAACATCATCTCCTTCCGTGTGTTTTCTTTTTCCTTAAGATTCTTTCATTTACGATTTTAAATCTTATAAATTCTTTGTCATGACTAAAATTTCCGAAGTGGTGAGTTTTTGTGATTTAATTTCTCTTTGCCTCTCCTTAGCTCTCTTTGCCTTCTTTGCAGAACGTCCCCTTTCGCAGAAATAGCAAACACGAGCTCTCGCTTAAAATTCAAGTTCCTCGTAGCCCTAATGAAGACCGACAATAAATATATAGCCCAATTTTGTTCATAAACTATTTTATTTTCATCCTGTTTCGTTTTATTTTGTTAGCATTAACGAAACTTCACTTCTCGCGCATTTACCGCTTTCTTAACAAGTACCGGCCCCCTTCTGCGTTCGTCCCTGACCTCGGAAACGTCTCTAGTATCTAAGGTACTTATGCATTATGCGGGCACTGCGAAGAAGTCAAGTTTGGTTAGTGCTAATGAAATAAAATAAAATAGGATGAATATATAATAGCTTAGAAACACATTTGGGCTATATATTTGCACATTAGGGGGAGGGGGTGCTGGTTAAAGCATAGCATATATTAAATACGTAACCTAACCTAACCTAGGTAATTTCTGGAGAGATCAAAATATGATTTGTACTTTTGTGAGAAATATTGTCGGTAGAAATTACGACAACTTTTTAAAGTCCGATTTTTTCAATTTCTCATAACGCAAAAAACATTCTCAGATCCCTTGAACGTCTGTATCCTTTATGATAACTAAGTTGTCTGAAGCGGTAGCTTTTTCGTAATTTTATTACTCCTCCCTATTTATCAGCTGTGAGGTAAACAGCAAAAGCAAGCCCTCACTAGAAAATCAAATTTCTCTTAGCCCTCCTGTCTCTTTCGGTTTGTAAATCACGTCGTTTGCTCTGTAGTAACTCAAAATCAATAGCTTTTGTGTGTGAGGCATCGGAGGTAATTGGTTTAGCTGGAATAAACCTTAATGAAGGGAAGTTTATCCTCTAAAAGGGTACACAAGCGGGATGTAAAAAGCGAATTTAGTTTGACAAATCACTCCCTAAGAAATTTTTTCTTCAAGTCATTTTTCCTAGGCTTCACAGTTGCTACTAAAGTAGTTACTGAAGAGGATAAGATATTGTTCTCATAAAACTATATCGCTATTTGATATGCACCGTAATCACTTTTGTCCAAAAATATTGGAAATTAAGGGAACAAATCCCTTAAAATAACATAGTTATTACACTTGTTAAAATTAGTTTCTCTTCCAAAATTTTATATTTTTTGGGTTTCGTAAAAAGCCTAGCTATTTGTGGTATTTTTTATATTTTCTTAGGAAGATACAAAAGGGATATTTTTTTTTTCAAAAGCTTTGGCCACTGCTCATCAGTAGTTAACGAAATATAAGTCATATTTTGTGGTGTTGTTAAATTCTAATCTTTTTGTCCCTGGATGCACGTTGTCTCTTTTGATTAGGCTCTACTCTTCCAATCTTGTTCTAATTCAGTATACACTTACCCCCCCCCCCCCCCCCCAGTCTAAACACTCCTTAAATTTCTAACATTATTTTCAATGCTGTTTCCAAGTTATTGCAGATTCGTCATTTTAATAACCTCGAAAAAACTTATTATTTTTTTTATTTAGCTTCCTATTTAACTGGATGGAGATTATACGTTCCTTAGGAGCTTATAGTGCAGAATTGTCTTCGTAGATCAGAGAATCTTTTCTTATATTTCCCCTCCCATTAACACAACACTTGCGTTCTGTATCCTCTACCCACCCTCCTTCTTTCTTTCCCAAGCATTGCTCGTGAATTTAGACTTAATTTCCCAAGCCGTTCTCGGGAGATTGTATATATGCTATTTCGACAGACTGAATACACAGTGTGTCTTTTAATTTACATTTTCTTCTTCCATAAATTAAACTTCAAATTCCGCTTAACCCCCAAAGACTCTAAAAGTTTCAAATCGATTCCTAGAAAGCTATTCTTGAGACATGCGGGTAATTCGAAAGCTAGGGTTCATAGGCCACCTTTTAATTTGCTCTTGCGTGCGTCGTCTCCAGAATATACCCTTTGGAAACTCTTTGAAAACTCTCGTTCTAGCAAAACCGTAAGATCTCCTAGGTGATCAGAAAAACAAGACCAAATCTAATAGCCTTTTTTCTACAAAAAACCTTTCTGTGAACTATTTGTAATTTACACAGTTCAGGTTTATTACTCTAAGACTAGAGGGATGATACTGACCCTGGAGGCATACTTATTAGAGCTTTTATTGCTTCAGAACAAAATAAACAATGTATACTTTTTTAACCAATATCAATTTTTTAAGGACAAGGATAGCAGAAAAAACTATAGAGGCAGGCTTGTTGCCCTCAAACCATATTCTGTCCCAGAAACTACACTAGAACTCCCAATTTCATAGGATATGAACCCCCTCTCAAGTTTCTAAGAAAAGTCCTTTCTAATGATTAGGCAGGGAACATATATTTTGTCTCCTTATCCCTAGGACTTAAATATATGAGTTTCGAGCCCATCGGGGTAAAATACTTTAAAACCCTTTTCAATCTTTTTGTTGGAGGGGGGAGGGGAGAGTGTCCACAGACTTTTTTTTTACATTAAGTTCTCTTAGCCCAAGGGCTTATTGCTATAACTTTTAAAATAATCAGGAACAATTTTTTTTTTTTTATTTCTTGTCATCCTACCCTCTGCTCCTTCCCAAAAGAAAAGGATGGGCCCTTTTGAAGTAGCAGCCATTTCCTGAAAGGTTCAAAGTCAATAGCCCACACAATACCAAATAAGCCTCCATGATAAAACTACATGTAAACAACTGGCAATTTGCATTATTTACAGTCCTTGCCCCAGGAAATTTGTCGGTAATACCATCCTAGGAGGCATATTTAATGAAACTTTTAGCAATTTTGAACAACTAACTATCGAGGGACCAGTAGACTATAGAGGGACCAGATAGAAAAAAGGTGTACGAACAAAACAGCTGTCCTCCAATCACCTTCAAATCTGATCGAGGGAAGTAGAACTTTTAACTTACAGTTGAAAGCTATAACCATTCCTTCAAATTAATTAAATAAAAAAAACAAGTTTTTTTTAACTGAAAGTAAGGAGCGACATTAAAACTTAAAACGAACAGAAATTATTCCGTATATGAAAGGGGATGTCCCCTCCTCAACGCCACGCTCTTTACGCTAAAGTTTGACTTTCTCACAACTTTATTTTTTAAAACAATAATAAAAACTTTAGCGTAAATAGCGAGGCGTTGAGGAGGGGACAGCCCCTTTCATATACGGGATAATTTCTGTTCGATTTAAGTTTTATTGTCGCTCCTTACTTTCAGTTAAAAAAAACTTGTTTTTTATTTAATTTCTGATCGTTTTTTAGTTAATGCAGCTTTTATTTTGGCTCACCGTCACTGAATAAGTAAAACAAAATTTGCATATTAATTTTACTTTTCTTGTGCTAAATAGCTTTCCAATAAACCAAAACCAATACTATACAGTAATACCAATACAGAAATTATTCCGTATATGAAAGGGACTGTCCCCTCCTCAACGCCTCGCTCTTTAAGCTAAAGTTTGACTTTCTCACAACTTTATTTTTTTAAAGCAATAAAAAACTTTAGCGTAAAGATCGAGGCGTTGAGAAGGGGACAGCCCCTTTCATATACGAAATAATTTCTGTTCGTTTTAAGTTTTAACGTCGTTCCTTACTTTCAGTTAAAAAAACTTTTTTTTTTATTTAATTTTTGAACGTTTTTGAATCAATATAGGTTTTTATTTTGGCTCACCGTACATGAATAATTACAACAAAATTTTCATATTAATTTTACTTTTATTTGGTTAAATGGCTTTCTCGAAACTTGTTTAATTTTATTTACGAACGTAGCAATAAATATACGTAACTTACGAATTAACTTACGTAACGAACTTCTATATTCATATATTCTTAATACGTATATTAGGGAGTTCGCCCCCTAGTCAATACCTTTCTCTTTAAGCTAAATTTCGAATTTTGTTCCAATTCTTTAAAAATGACCCTTAATCAGAAAGGCCGTTAATCATAGAATAAATAACTCTTATGAAAGCACTAAAAAATCTTTGGCTTAAAGAGCGAGGTATTGACTAGGGGGTAACCCAATCATATACGTAATATTTTCTGTTCGTTTTAAGTTATGATGTTGCTTCTTACTTTCAGTTGAAAAACTTTTTTTTTTTTTATTTAATTTCTGGTCTTTTTTTAAAGAATGCTGGGAAATCTGGCGCACCCTTCATAGCAATGTCCCTTCCCCCATGAAACTTCCTTCATGGAAAGATCCTCCCACAAAGGGGGGCCTAGTTACCCTCCATTTTTTTGTCACTTTAAAAGGACACTAGAACTTTTAATTTCCGTTCCAATGAGCCCACCCACGATATTCTAGGACCACTGGGTCGATACGATCACCCCTGAGAAAAAAAAAAAAACAAAAAAAAAACAAATAAACACGCATCCGTGATCTTTCTTCTGGCAAAAAATGTAAAATTCCACATTTTTGTAGATAGGAGCTTGAAACCTCTACAGAAGGGTTCTCTGATACGCTGAATATGACGGTGTGAATTTCATTAAGGTCATATAACTTTTAGGGGGTCTTTCCCTCTTTTTTCAAAAATCAGCCAAATTTTCTCAGGCGCGTAACTTTTGATGGGTAGGACTAAACTCGTTGAAACTTATATATTTGAAATCAGCATTAAAATATGATTCTTTTGATCTATCTGTTGGTATCAAAATCCCGTTTTCTAGAGTTTTCGGTTACCATTGATCCGGGTCGCTCGTTACTTACGTAGTGAGTGAATTCTATCGAAGGAAGGAAAGCAAAATATCTCTCCGCCTCATCACAGAAAGAAACTGAATATATATATATATATATATATATATATATATATATATATATATATATATATATATATATATATATATATATATATATATATATATATATATATATATATATATATATATATCCCCGCTCTTTCTCATAATTAATGAACGTCAGAGAGATTTGCAAAGCACCATCTGGTCCAATTTTTGATATGAAATTAAGCTCAATCTTCTAGTTGGTAATTTATTTTATCATAAATGTAACACCAAAATTCGGCCTCTGAATAAGACACAAAGGTTGCAATTATTACCTGCTGATTCGGTGCTCTACTTACCCAGCAGGCTATTAATATCTTCATCAACTTTCTGATTAAACTTAGCATATCCAAAGCTAACACATCTACCTGTTCTTGGCTTCCTAGAATATCCTTTCTGTTTAACTTGAATTATTACTGACAACTAATACAGTATTAACGAATTATTCATTTTGTAGCTTTATTGTGACTGTTTAGTTTTATTTGAAGAATACGTTTTTTTTTTTTAATTTATTACCTAAAATTCTTATGGAGGAAAAGCAACGCTAAAGGTGCAAAGGACATCAAATAAAGTCAGTTTTACCCTCTGGGCACATTTTATGTCTAGTGCCATGGTTATTGCCATATTTTCGTTACTGCTGTCACGTTGAAACCATAAAAAACAATTTAGAAAATTTAAATGGTCAAATTTAACAACGGCTGATGTTGAATACAGTATCAAAGAGTTCGTGGTAACGAACTGTAAGTAAGGAGCGACCCGGCTCAATGGTAACCGAAACTCTAAAAAACGGGATTTTGATACCAATAGATCCATCAAAAGAATTATATTTTAATTCTGATTTCAAATATGTAAGTTTCATCAAGTTTAGACCTACCCATTAAAAGTTACGCGCCTGAGAAAATTTGGCTGATTTTCGAATAAAAAGGGTAAAGACCCCTTAAAAGTTAAAGAACTTTAATGAAAATAACACCATCATATTCAGCGTATCAGAGAACCGTAAAGTAGAGGTTTCAAGCTCCTATCTACAAAAATATGGAATTTTACATTTTTTGCCAGAATAGAGATCAAGGATGCGTGTTTATTTGTTTTTGTTTTTTTTCCCCCTAGGGGTGATAGTATCGACCCAGCGGTCCTAGAATATCGTGGGAGGGTTCATTGGAACGGAACTTAAAAGTTCTAATGCCCTTTTGAAGTGACAAAAAAATGGAGGGCAACTAGGCCCCCTCCCACGCTCATTTTTTTTCCCAAAGTCACCCGATCAAAATTTTTAGATAGACATTTTGTTCAGCCATTTGGCTGAAAGTTATGAACTTTACCCAATGTTAACATATAGTATTGGTTATTGGGAAGTTTACAGACGTTTTCAGGTGGGATTTTTTCTGGTAGTGGGGGTAGGGTGGGTCGGGGGTTATGTGGGAGAATCTTTCCATGAAGGATGTTTTCATGGGGGAAGGGATATTGCTATGAAGGGGCGCTGGATTATCCCAGCATTATTTAAAAAAAAGATCAGAAATTAAATATAAAAAAACAAGTTTTTCAACTGAAAGTAAGGAGCAACATCAAAACTTAAAACGAACAGAAAATATTGCGTATATGACTGGGTTCACCCCCTAGTCAATGCTTCACTCTTTAAGCCAAAGATTTTTTAGTACTTTCATAAGAGCTATTTATTCTAAATAACGGCCTTTGTCATTAAGGGGTCATTTTTAAAGAAGTGGAACAAAAATTCAAATTTTAGCTTAAAGAGCGAGGTATTGAATATGGGGCGAACCCCCTAATATACGTATTAAAAATATATGAATATAGAAGTTCGTTGCGTAAGTTAATTCGCAAGTTAGGTATATTTATTACTAATAAAACATTCTTAAATAAAATTATACAAGTTTTGAGAAAGCTATTTAACCAAATAAAAGTAAAGTTAACATGCAAATTTTGTTTTAATTATTCATGTACGGTGAGCCAAAATCAAAACCTGCATTAATTGAAAAACGTTCAAAAATTAACAAAAAAAAATAAGTTTTTTAAACTGAAAGTAAGGAACGACGTTAAAATATAAAACGAACAGAAATTATTCCGTATATGAAAGGGACTGTCCCTTCCTCAACGCCTCGCTCTTTACGCTAAATTTGGACTATCTCACAACTCTATTTTTTTAAACAATAAAAAACTTTAGCGTAAAGAGCGAGGCGTTGAGGAGGGGACAGCCCCTTTCATATGCGGAATAATTTCTGTTTGTTTTAAGTTTTAACGTCGTTCCTTACTTTCAGTTAAAAAAACTTATTTTTTTTTATTTAATAACGGTAGGTTCGATTTCTGGGTATTCTTATTGATCAAAACCTCTCGTTCGAACGTCAGGATGGTTTTATTAAAATGTAGATACGCAAGAGTTTCGTGTTTTAAGGAACCTTAGGCATACTTTTCTTGGACCAAATTTGAAAACCCTTTCTCACTGCTCGATCCTACCTTATGCTTCTTACTGTCAAATAATATAGATGCCAGCTTTCCGCTTTCTTTTAAAACTTATTTCTAAGGTATACAATAAAGCTAGAAACCTCAATAAAGAAACTAATCATTCAGTAGTTCCTTTACTTGATCTCTATTCACTTTATGCTTCTTCACGTGCATGTTTTACTTTTTATCAGCTCCATGGTGACCTCTGCCAAACCCTAGGTGTTCCAAAGACTTTTACCTCTGATGAAAAACAATTATCATCTTTGTAATAAAAACAATCATATCCAAATTGCTTTTACTATCCCTATAAGCTCAGACCAAATAGTATAGGTAGCTTGTAAGACTGGGAACTTGTGTTAGTTTCGGAAAAAAGCTCAGCACCATCTAGCGTTTTGTGGCACTTAACTTTTTTCCACTGTAATAAAATTATTTCAATTTGTGTAGTTGTTAAAATTAGTGTAGTAATAAGTGTCTGAGCTCGATTTCTGACTGAAAAACGATTACAAAACTTGAAAAATGCCAAGTGTCGCCAAACGCCAGATAGCGTTGGCGTTATTTTTGCTGACACTAGTGGCAGTTTCCATCGTTATTAGTAACCCATACTCTTTGGTCAAACATTAATCCTAATAGTTTTTTTTTAACTCAAAGTAAGGAGCGACATTAAAACTTAAAACGAACAGAAATTATTCCGTATATGAAAGGGACTGTCCCCCGTCAACGCCTAGCTCTTTACGCTAAAGCTTTTATTGTTTTGAAAAATAAAGTTGTGAGACAGAGTCAAACTTTAGCGTAAAGAGCGAGGCATTGAGGAGGGGACAGCCGCTTTCATGTACGGAGTAATTTCTGTTCGTTTTAAATGTTAATGTCTCTCCTTGCTTTCAGTTAAAAAAACTAATTTCTTGTATTTAATTTCTGAACGTTTTTGAATTAAAGCAGCTTTGATTTTGGCTCACTATACATGAATAAATTAAAAAAATTTGCATATTAATGTTATTTTATTTTTTCCTTAAATGACTTTCTCGAAATTTTGATCTGACGTAACAGTAGTATAGCATCAATAGATACTGAAGTAACATCGTATAAAGCAAGCAGAAAACGATCTAGTTCCACCTAAAATGATATACAATATAGATAAGAATTATGCAAATGAGATACCTTTTGCTACCTGAATTAATGTAGATCAATTTACCAAAATTATAATGTTACTTCAGTATCTAACATTAAATGGTCTAAAAGGTAAAGGCTTAAAACTGTTTACCAACTGAAGGTAAGTCTGAGAGAATTTTGACTCCCACGCCACGCTAATATAGACAAGAATTATGCAAATGAGATACCTTTTGCTACCTGAATTAATGTAGATCAATTACCAAAAATTATAATGTTACTTCAGTATCGCATAACATTAAATGGTCTAAAAGGTAAAGGCTTAAAACTGTTTACCAACTGAAGGTAAGTCTGAGAGAATTTTGACTCCCACGCCACGCTAATATAGACAAGAATTATGCAAATGAGATACCTTTTGCTACCTGAATTAATGTAGATCAATTACCCAAAATTATAATGTTACTTCAGTAACATTAAATGGTCTAAAAGGTAAAGGCTTAAAACTGTTTACCAACTGAAGGTAAGTCTGAGAGAATTTTGACTCCCACGCCACGCTACAAGAATTATGCAAATGAAATACCTTTTGCTACCTGAATTAATGTAGTCAATGTTACTTCAGTAATAACATTAAATGGTCTAAAAGGTAAAGGCTTAAAATAATTTACCAACTGAAGGTAAGTTGAGAGAATGGTGACTCCACGCACATTATATAAATGTCAGAGTATGATTATAATATATTCATCCTTTCACAAGTTCTTGATTCAATTGACCTAGCTTCACTTCTTGGTGGTCGCTAAAATACACAAGTAGCAAGTGAGGAGTGTGACTAATATAAAATATTGTTTGGTATTTGAGTATACATAAAGTTGAAACTAATAGGGTCGTAGCCACCGAGAAAAGAATTATAATATAGAAATCCAGAACAATCCTTAGAGATCCAATACAATCTTTAGAAATCAAGTAGTGAGGTGGTTATGCATTTGAGCCACCAAGGACCCCGACCATTGAGGATCATAACCATCAGGGACTCCAACAATCAAGGACCCTACGTGACTGTCACAGTGGTACTCTATGGCTGGTTATCGGCACTACCTAGTTTATTGTATGTACTAAATCAGTAACTTTCGTACATTGGAAGTATAAACCCCTACATCATATTCTTCAAAAAAAGTGAAAATGAATTATTCGAGGAAAGTGCGTACACATTATAAAATCATCTCTGCGTTGAATGCTGACAAGGAGATATATTTGAACTGTGAAACAAGCATTAATGAGAATCCTATTAGAAATATATGCATGCGTTGTCATGACAGTGAGAGATTGAATTTCTTTGGTCTACCGAAAGCATTCAACATTGCTGATGGTGAATGTACAAGAGTGAGATATCCAGAGATGATAATGCTCAAAGAGAATGCAAACATAAAAATAATTGTCGATGATTGGGGACAACTTCTTGCTCATGGTTCTTGTAATACAGTACCCATTGATAGATCTTGTTACCATCGTTCTAGTATTAGTATTAAAATGAAAGAAAAGGTAAAAAGAAAGGCCTAATGCTGCACTAATGCCATTAACCATATCTTGTCTATGTGCCAGGACTGTTCCCTGTGTAAAAACAATGTGATAATAGAGAATGAATAGCATGCAAAATAAAAAAGGTATTGGTAGACAAATTCACGAATGAATATAAAGATGAACTGATGGGAAATAAAGGGCATGTGAACATTATTACTGCCACTGATCACATACCAACAGATGTAGTAAATAAAACCACTAATACCATAGACGAAACGCATATTGGATCTTTACTAACACCTCAGTAAAAATAGTGTCTGACTCAAAATTGATTAATGATTATTCTGCTGGTTATGAACTAAGAGAATAGAATTCCTAAACTATTAAGAGATGTATCTCAACCGAGTGTATTCTTATTAGTCAAAAAAAAACTCAAGTTTCTTAAATGATCAAATATTTTTAATAAAGAAGATGTATCTTAAATATTTGCATTCTTATTAATAAAAATGAAACCTAAGTTTCTTAAATGATCATATATATATATATATATATATATATATATATATATATATATATATATATATATATATATATATATATATATATATATATATATATATATATATATATATATATATATATATATATATATATATATATATATATATATATATATATATATATATATATATCTATATATATTTAATAGATCAAATGTATCTTATGTATTCTTATTTATCAAAAATAAAACCCAAGTTTCTTAATGTATTTTTAATAGATCAGATGTATCTTAACCGAGTGTATTCTTATTAATCAAAAATAAAGCTCAAGTTTCTTAAATGATCAAATATTTTTAATAGATCAAATGTATCTTAACCGAGTGTATTCTTTTTAGTCAAAAATAAAACTCAAGTTTCTTAAATTATTAAATATTTACAATAAACCAAATGTATCTTAACCGTATGTATTCTTATGAATCAAAAATAAAACCCAAGTGTCTTAAATAATCTAATATTTTTCAATTGATGAAATGTATCTCAAGCGAGTGTATTCTTATTAGTCACAAATAATGCTCAAGTTACTTAAATGATCAACTATTTATAATAAAACAGATGTATCTTAACCGTGTGTATTCTTATCAATCAAAAATAAAACCCAACTTTCCTAAATGACCAAATATATCTTAACCGAGTGTATTCTTATTAGTTTCTAAATGATCAAATATATTTTGACCGAGTGTATTCTTGTTAGTCTCTACAAGTTTCTTAAATAATCGAATATTTTTCAATAGATCAAATATATCTTAACCGAGTATATTCTTATTAGTCAAAAAAATTAAACTCAAGTTTCTTAATGATCAAATATTTTGTAATAAATCAGATGTTTCTTAAACGTGTGTATTCTCATTAATCAAAAATAAAACCCAAGTTTCTTAAATGATCGAATATTTTTAATAGATCAGATGTATTTTAACCTTAAGATGTATTCTTAATTATCAAAAACAAACCCAAGTTTCTTGAATGATCATTTTTTTAATAGACCAGATATATCTTAACCGAGTATATTCATATTAGTCAAAAATAAAACTCAAGTTTCTTAAATGATCAAATATTCGTAATAAATCAGAAGTATCTTAACTGAGTATATTCTTATTAGTCAAAAATAAAACTCATGTTTCTTAACTGATCAAACATTTATAATAAATCAGATGTATCTTAACCGTATGTATTCTTATTAATAAAAAAAAACCAAGTGTCTCAAAGGATCTAATATTTTTTAATATATCAGGTATATCTCAACCGAGTGCATTATTATCAGTCAAAAAATAAAACTCAAGTTACTTAAATGATCAAATACTTTTAATAAATCGGATGTTTCTTAACCATGTGCATTCTTATCAATCAAAATAAAACTTAAGTCTCTTAAATGACCCAATATCTTTAAAAAATCAAGTGTATTTTAACAGTCTGTATTCTTATTAAACAAACATAAAACCCAAATTTCGTAAATGATCAAATATATC
This sequence comes from Artemia sinica, assembly GCA_027921565.1. NCBI lineage: Eukaryota > Metazoa > Arthropoda > Branchiopoda > Anostraca > Artemiidae > Artemia > Artemia sinica. The sequence goes on from JAPEVW010000024.1 coordinate 2,166,065, forward strand.
TTAACCGAGTGTATTCTTATTAGTCAAAAATAAAACTCAAGATTTTAATGATCAAATATCTATAATAAATCAGATGTTTCTTAAACGTGTGTATTCTCATTAGTCAGAATATGACTTTTAGGGGGTGTTTCCCCTTTTTTCGAAAATGGCAAATTTTCTCGGGCGCGTAGCTTTTGATGGGTAGTACTAAACTTGATGAAACTTATAGCCTATAGTTGAAATCAGTATAAAAATTTGATTCTTTTGATGTATCTACTGGAATCAAATTTCTGTTTTAGAGTTTCGGTTACTGTTGAGCCGGGTCGCTTCTTACTTAAAGTTCATTACAACCAACTGTTTTAAACAATGGGCAAAATTCATAACTTGCAGACCTTCGCCCGGGGACTTTGGGGGATTAAGTCATCCTCAAAGACACAGTTATTAAATTTTTCGACCATTCTGAACAAAATAGTTATCTCAAAATTTCTATCGGGTGACTTTGGGAAAAAATAAGCGTGGGAGGGGCCTAGTTGCCCTTCATTTTTGTTGGTCACTTAAAAGGGGCACTAGAACTTTTAATTTCCGTCCGAATGAGCTCTCCCACGATGTTCTAAAACCACTGGTTCGATACCATCACCCCTGAGGAAAAAAAAACAAGAAATAAGCACGCATCCGTGATCTTTTACTCTGGCAAAAAATACACAATTCTACATTTTTGCAGATAGGAGTTTGAAATTTATATAGTAGGGTTCTCTGATACGTTGAATCGGATGGTATGATTTTCATTAGAATTCTATAACTTTTAGGGGGTGTTTTTCTTCTTTTTTTCGAAAAGGAGAAAAAAGGAAAATTTTAAGACAAATTTTTTCAGGCACACAACTTTTGATGGGTAAGATTAAACTTGATGAAACTTATATATTGAAAATCAGCATAAAAATATAATTCTTTTGATGTATCTATTTGTATCAAAATTCCGTTCTTTAGAGTTAAAGTTACTATTGAGCCGGGTCACTCCTTAGTTTCAACGAAATGTTTAATAACGGTCAGTCATATCGTATGGAATATGACGTTTGAATTTGCTCGAAAGTGCCACTGTTTTAGCTTCTTCAAAATAGTTGAAAAATACGTTTTCTTCTTAGAATTTTCTTTTCTGTTTTTTACGCCGGAATCATTGGAGACTATTTAATATATTTAATCTTTTTCGTTTTTGTATCTAATCTGTTTACTTTTTATCCTTGTGTTGTATCTTTGCTTTTCTCTCTGAGTTGTTGAGTGAGTAATTCGTATGTCTTCTCCCTCCTTTAAAGGGCCAAAAAGCCTTTGTGGGAATTATTATAGTGTGTCAATGTGTATATATTTCATTATGAATAAGTCTTATCTCTAGGGTCGTATCCAAGATTTTTTTTTTGGGGGGGGGGGGGCTACATAAAATAATTAAAGAATGCATCAACAATTTGTTTGTATTCACTTCTGTTACGCTTTTACGAGTCGGACGTAAACATTTCGGAGGGAGGGTTCAAAAACCCCTAGCCCCCCTCCTAGATTCAGCCTTGCTTATCTCATTTATCTATCTATCGTATCTTTTCGTCCGTAAAAGTTTAAGCATTAATTTCCGATTGATTTTCAAAGACAACTACACCTTCAATGGAAAGCTGCATCTTCTCAAACTTTTGGTGGCATATATTACGGCTTCCTTTTGCTAGTTTTTCACGAAGTTTTTTTTTTTATAATCTGGCAGTTGCTTCCACAAAAAGTGCATAATATGTCCAAAAAGTGCATATATAGAGGTCTTACTTTCTTAAAAAACTGAATTACCGATTATTTCCCTAATTTCCTAAGATGTACGTGCATTATTTAAGTTTCCGCTAACACAATAAAAGAGCTAAATTTAGTTTTTGCTGTTCTTGGATTTTTAAATCACTGTATTTCCAGACGAGTCTTTCAATAAAATTCCATACATTATACATTTTTATTTTAAGTTGTCGAACAGTTTGTGCTAACGAACTTTAAGGAGCGAATCGGCCCAATAGTAACCGAAAAAAAAAAAAAAAAAATAATTTTTATAAAACAATTAATACACCAAAAGAATTGGCTTTTTATGCTTATTAAATAAATAAAAAAAAAACATTTTTTTTTAACTAAAAGTAAGAAGCAAAATTAAAATTTAAAACGAATTGAAATTATTCCGTATTTTGAAGGAGCTGTCCCCTCCTCAACGCCTTGCGGTTTATGCTAAAGTTTGACTTTTTCTCGCAAGTCTGTTTTTTTAAAAAACAGTAAAAACTTTAGCGTAAAGAGCAAGGCCTTGAGGAGGGGACAGCCCCTTTCATATACAGAATAATTTATGTTCGTTTTAAGTTTTAATGCCGCTCCTTACTTTCAATTAAAAAAAACTTTTTTTTTATTTAATTTCTGAACGTCTTTGAATTAATGCACTTTTGATTTTGGCTCACCGCACACGAATAATTAAAATAAAATTTGCATATTAATTTTACTTTTTATGGCTAAATGGCTTTCTCGAAATTTTGATCTAACGTAACTTACGAAATAATTTACGTAACGAACTTCTGTAATCGTATATTTTTATTACGTAAATGAGTTGTTCTCCCCCTAGTCAATACCTCGGTCTTTACGCTAAAGTTCAAATTTTGTTCGAAATCTTTAAAAATTGCTCCTTAATCACAAAGGCCGTTACTTAGAATAAATAGCTATTAAGAAAGTATTAAAAAAAAAACTTTAGCGTAAAGAGTGAGGTATTGACTGGTGGGCGAACTCATCATATACGTAATAATTTCTTTTCGTTCTAATTTTTGATGTTGCTCCTTCGCCAAGGCTCAGGGTGTTTTTTTCACAGTTGAAAAAAGTTATGAAGAATAGGAAGATATGCATGAGAAACAAGATTAAAATACTGGAAGGTACAGAGATGAAAGTGGGGAAATTGGATCCTGAAACGTGGCGCTTCGAAAGACGGAAGAGGATTTATTAGATATTTTCCAGAATAATTGTCTACAGATTGTTTTGAGCATCCGTCTGATTGACTACATTTCAAACAGTAAGCTGCACTAAAAGCATCGTTCTATCCCTCTTCTAGGGCTATAATGACAGAGAAAGGTTGAGGTGGCTCGTACACGTTATTTTGATGGAGGATGACAGGTTGTAAGAGATTGTTCTTTTTTCGGGCAACTATCTATGGCAAAACAAATAGCAGGTCGTCCCCAAGTTGGGTGGGAGGAGATCCTAAGGAAGAATTTAAGGGAAATTGAACTTTTTGCAAGGGTGTAATGAGGGGGCCTTTAAATGGATTTAGATGGAGGAAGAGCGAGAGTAGCAGTGTTGGCTTCAGGATGTTTGGTGTCGCAGGGACTTGTTACTAGTAGTAGTAGTAATAGTAGTAAAAGCTACAAGCCTAAAAAAGTTGCCTGATTTTCAGAAAGGGGGGAAAACACCGCCAAAAAATCAAGGGATCGCAATGAAAATCTCGCTATCAGATTTGGCATATAAAAAAAATCTTACTTTAGAGGTTTCAAGCTACTATCTATAAAAAGGTAGAATTTTGCATTTTTCCTAGAAGAAAGATCACGGATTTGTATTTGTTTTTTAGTTGTTTTGTTATATTCCCAGGGGTGATCGTATCAAACTAAGTCCTAGAAGACCAGAAGAGGGCTCACTTGAATGGAAATCGAAAGTTCTAGAGCCTTTTTTTTAGTGACCAAATAGATTGTGCCACGCGAAAGTGGCGTTTTCTTCCATTCTGTTTCACCAAACTACGATTTGGCGCGTAGTCTAATTCATGTACGTTGAATCACAGAATACGTCGAATACGTTGAAAAAATATTAACTGAAAGCAAGGAGAACTTATAAGGGGGAATCATACGGGAAAATTATCTAGGGGGAATTTTTCGCGAGGAGAAAATTTTCTGGAGAAAACTTTCAGGGGCTTAGGTGTTTTCTGCAAGAGAAATTTTTCTTGGGGGGGGGGGATTTTCCTTTGAAAACGTCTTTGGAGGGGAGGGATTATACCGGTATAACTTGAAAATGAGCAGAAATTAAATTAAAAAAATAAGTTTTTTTTTCAAATGGAAGCAAGGTACAGCATTAAAAATTAAAACGAAGAGAAATATTTCGCATATGAGGGGGAATACACTTAAGTTTGACCCTCGCTCTTTATGCTGAAATTTGACTTTCTTTCCCGATTCTTTAAGAACAACTGCTGAAACGCAAGGGCCATTGAATTGGTATAAAAAACTTGTTCTAAAGCACTAAAATACTTTAACGTAAGAAATGGAGATTAAAGAAGGAGTAGCCCCAAAAAGTATAAGGAATAATTTCTTTTCCTTTTAAGTTTTAATTTTCACTGCTTACTTTCAATGGAAAAAAAAAATGTTTTCTTATGTAATGATATGATGAATCGTTTTGATTTTAAAAATATTGTATTCATATCTTTGTGTTTCCATTTATCATCCGGGTTGCTTTACTCCGGTATTGACGATTGTGACAGATCTTGCTTCATCATGGTTAGAATTAAAGGACAGGGTCTGCGATTGGCAGAAGACAATGTACGGTTATACGCTATAATCAGATCTGTTATTGTTAATATACATCTTCAATCGACCTCTGAGCCAGACATACATAAAGGAGGGGATTTTCACATTCAGTTTATCTCCCTCAAAACCTCATAATATCCTAATATTTTTTTGTCTTTCGTATGATTTATGTTTTCTTCGAAATGTTCATTTAACCCCAGCCCCTAGGGTGTACCATCCTCTGTCCTTCTCCTAATGTCGTTTACTCACAACTTAACAAATATCTGCGTACAAACCTGCTCATAACAGAACTAAAGCTACTGAAAACAGAACTCGGAGTAGAATAGCTACTTAAACTCTCAACTAAATAAAAAAAAAAAATTTCAACTGAAAGTAGGAAGCAACATTGAAATTTAAAAACAAACAGAACATACTCTGTGGGTAAGGAGGATGCCCTTTCCTTAACCCTCGATGTTTACGCTAAAGTCTGAAACCCATTTAAAAATGTTTCTCATTCAATTTCGATGGATCTTGGGTTTGAGCAGTCTTTCTAAAGCTATGTGATATAAATTTAAACTTTAGCGTAAAGAGAGAGCGTGAAGAAGAGGCAGCCCTTTCAGATACATAATTATTTTTGTTTAATTTAAGTTTTATTGTTGCTCCTTACTTTCAGTTAAAAAAAAATGCGTACTCGTCTTTGTATTTAATTCTTGACCGTCTTTCAATCATGCCAGAAACCCCCCTTGTGTAAAATTGTCTCTTGAAACTCTTGAACCCTCGATCTTTACGCTAAAGTCTGAAACCCATTTAAAAATGTTTCTCATTCAATTTCGATGGATCTTGGGTTTGAGCAGTCTTTCTAAAGCTTTGTGATATAAATTTAAACTTTAGCGTAAAGAGAGAGCGTGAAGAAGAGGCAGCCCTCTAAGATACAGAATTATTTCTGTTTAATTTAAGTTTTATTGTTGCTCCTTACTTTCAGTTAAAAAAAATACGTACTCGTCTTTGTATTTAATTCTTGACCGTGTTTCAATCATGCCAAAAACCCCCCTTGTTAAAATTGTCTCTTGAAACTCTTGAACCCTCGATCTTTCCTAAAGTCTGAAACCATTTTAAAAATGTTTCTCATTCAATTTCGATGGATCTGGGTCTGAGCAGTCTTTCTAAATAGCTTTGTGATAAAAATAAACTTTAGCGTGCCGTAAAGAAAGGCAGCCCTCTCAGATACAGAATGTTTAATTTAAGTTTTATTGTTGCTCCTTACTTTCAGTTAAAAAAATACGTATTCGTCCTTGTAAATTCTTGACCGTGTTTCAATCATGCCAGAACCCCCCTTGTGTAAAATTGTCTCTTGAAACTTTGAAACTTTCCCGGAAACTTTCCTCTCCGTGAAAAATCCTCCCGTTGAAAATCTTTTCCCACCCAAAAAAAAGAAGAAGAACGAGGCCAACACAGCTTCCCATACTTCACCTTCTTCCCAATATATTCAAAGCATCCCCCTTTACACCCTCCCAAGAAGTTTCAATTTCCTGAAGTCATTTCTTATGATCTTTTCTCTGTCCCATTTGGGGACAAATTTGTTTGCCACTAGATGTATGGCCGAAAAGGAAGGTCTGACAATTTATCATCCTTTATTCTCCAAGTGTGTCTTAGCCATCTTAACCTTTCTGACATCATTGCCCTAGAAACTGGGATAAATTTTTCCTAGGACTTAAAGTTTGAAATAAAGTCAGTCAAACGGGTACCCAAAACTATCAGCAGACTTTTCCTCTGGAAAACATCTAACAAATCCCCCTCCGTCTTCCGGAGCACTCAGGTTTGAGAACCCATGATTGACCTATGTCATCACTGTACCTTACAACATTCTAACCTTGGTTTGCAGACTTATCTTCCTATTCTTCTAAAATTACTTCGACCGCGAAAAAAAAAAACACCCTGAGCCTTGGCTCATCTTTACTGCATCCACCATCTTTGCTAATAAAAGCCTACTACAAAAGCAAACTGAGCTTTCCACTCGATCGATTTTCTCATAACCCAACCGCTTCACATTCATTTATTCCTAGTCTGGGTGACTTAGTCTTTTAGCTATTAATTTTCAAGCCTGTTCTTGCACCCTGAGCTCTAAAAGACTCCAGAAATCAATTTCAATATATAATTTAATATAATTGAATGTAAAAGAATTTTATAATTCAATAAGAATTCCAATATTCAATATAAATCTCAATGTTCAAATATAATTCAATATAAATTTCAATATAATTCAGTATAAATTCAATATTCAAATATAACTATAATTGAATATAAAAGAATTATATTGCTAAATTCTTTATCTAGAGCACCAAAATCACATAAAAAATCTAAGTCAAGGAGACTTTCACCTTACCATTTGATCTATGCCCTCCCATAGCCTTTGCTGCGCTTCTTAGAGCAAAGTCCGTCGCAATCATACAAATGAATGCTCATGGAATGCAGCCCTGCATAATTCCTTATTCAATATGAAACCAGCTACCAACATCATTTCCCACCTTAACGATAGTAATATTGTTCTTGTATGTAGCGCTGATCACTTTAATGTATTTATACATTATACCCACAGTTTATAGAATTAGCAGTATGATCATTCTCTATCTCTCCCATTATAAAACCCGGACAGGGGTGCGAGTGCTCCGGAGAACGTTTTTGCAGATAGAAACATAGGCGTTATTAGATCTTTTCGCGGGTAGCCAAGTCAGATTTCTCTTGGACACGAAACAAGTGGAAACCCGCTATTACGAATAATGCACTTGGTAACCATTTCTCAGTGATTGACGATAAAAGACTAATCCGCTGAGACAGAAACAAGTGGGAGGAGCTTTTTGTTCGCACCGAGACCGAAGACCAGAAATTATCTGCGATAAGCTTACTGTCTATAAACTGTGATTATACCGTACAAAAATGGGATCTTCACTACAGCTTATTTAGCTTTATTATTAATAATAGTTTTATATTATTAATCTAAGAGTAAAATTTGGTCGAGGCATCATCTCCCCTTCCTAAAATTAAATTATAAAAAAACAAGTTTTTTCATCTGAAAGTAAGGAGCAACATTAAAACTTAAAAGAAACAGAAATTATTACATATATAAGCGGGGTTGCTCCTCCTCAACACCTCGCCCTTTACACTATTAATTAAAAAAACTTTTTCCACAAAATGAGTTTTCAAAGAAAAGTAAAGAACTCCATTAAACAAAAAAATGAGCAAAAATAAAATCAAATAATCTACCAAGCGTGAAACTACCACAAATCAGCATCGGTAAATAAATGAAACCCAAAACGAACAGAAATTACAATAAATAACCAACTCAAACTCAAAACGAGCAGAAATTAACACAAGTTGGGCGCAAAACCCCTATGCCTTCCCAAGGCCAGAACAAAATTTGCACTTTACTGAAAAAAAATCTCCCCAACCAAAAATTAGCCCCCCCCACCCACCCGAAAAATGTATATTACTTCCCATAACAAATGCTATACGTGAATAATGGACAAATGTTATAACTTTTAGACCTTTTCCCGGGGACTGTGGGGGTTCATCGTATCTCTAAAGGCATAGTTATTCTTTTTTCATCTATGCTGAACAAAATGGCTATCTAATAATTTTGATCAGACGATTTTGAGAAAAAAGCGGCTCGGGAAAGGACCAAGTTGTCCTCCAATGTTTTGGATCGCTAAAATAAGGTACTAGAACCTTTAATTTTCGTTTAAATGAGGTCTCTCCGGATATTCTAGGACCACTGAGTAGATACAATCACCCCTGGGGAAAAATAGAATAAATAAAACACGCTTCCGTGACCTTTCTTCTGGCACAAACAACAATATTCCACATTTGTGTAGATAGTAGATTGAAACCTCTACAGTAGGGCTCTCTGAAACGCTGAATCTGATGGTGTGATTTTCATTAAGGTTCTATGACTTTTTGGGGGCGTTTTCCCATTTTTTTTTTGAAAAACAGGCAAAGTTTCTGAGGTACGTAGCCTTTGATGGGTAAGATTAAAGTTAATGAAACTTATATATTGGAAATCAGTATAATAAGTTGATTCTTTTGATATTTCAACTGGTATTAAAATTCAGTTTTTTAGAGTTTTGGTTACTATTGAGCAGGGTCACTCCTTACGTACAGCTTGTTACCACGAACTGTTTGACCACACTTTTCTTCTCTTAAAAGCTTATTCACAGCATCCTTAAGTCTAAAGAGTATCATCATGCGAAGTAATTTGCTTTCTACAGAAACCAAGCCAATAACTCTAGAATAACCACTCTCACATTTCTTATAAAGGGGTTTATTTAAAGTTTTCCTAAAATCCCTACATATTTCCCCTTTTTTTAAAGTCATACTCCAAATCTTCAGTGGCATATCTCTAACTTCACAACCACCATACTTCAAAAGCTCATTTATCATGCTATCAGCACCTGAGGTCATATTATTTACTATTTTTAATTCTGTTTGTACTGTCTCTAATTCATCTTTGCGGAATAAATCTTCCTTCACATACAAAGTGTCCACAACTTTTTGATCTTCTGTATATAATCCTCTTTAACTTATATAATGATTTAACACATTCTCAAAATGTTCTGCCTATCACTCTTTAACACTTTGTTCATCAATCAATGAAACCCCTTTTCTATCTTTAACCAGGACAATTCCAGATGACTTCTTTCTCTCTGTTTCTAAACATGCCAGTCCAGTATTTTATTATTACGCCCTCTGGCTTTATTATCCGGATCTTTATCCATGGCCTCCATTTTACGCTTCCTTTATTTCCTGTTTTAATGCTTTCTCAATACCCTTCATTACTCTTATTCTCATATGATCTATCATTCAAATACTTTCTGTACAAACCCCTTTTCTTTTCTACTAAGCTTAAAGCATTTATATTAATATTCCTCGCTGCATTTCTGATTTTGCCTTTATAAGACACTCCTTTTACACGGTCAAAATTTAAACTCTCCAGTTTAGTATTCAACTATTCCCGGAAAATATCTTCAAATTCTCTCCCTTGAGTCTTGCAACGTCATAATTTCCCGGAAGGTAGTTATCCTTCCTAAGTTTCAGCTTTTTATTAACCCTAGACGCTAATATATGGTGATCTTTACTTTGAACACTAATAAGAGCACTCTTATAAAAGCAAAACTCTTATAAAAAAACGAACAATTATCGGAACTTAATTTTTTTGTTAGGAAAGTGAGAAACTGACACGATACGCAAAAAAAATAAAGTTTTGCGGTTACCTAGAATGTTCAATTTTGGATATGTTATTCAGCTATTTTTTCTCTAAAACATGGTGTAAAAATCATTTCTGTTGCATTTTGTTTTTAACAACAATCGACGAATTGGGGGACAATAAGTGCTAAAAGAAACATGTCAAATGAAAAAAAAAAAAATGCCTGTTAATGAATATGAAACGGGTTTTCTAGTAGACATTACATACGGTTAAATTTGATTTTTGGGCTCAGCTCATAATTTCATGTCAGAATAGTTGCCTTCTGATAGTGTGGTGAAAAAGAGGTCACGACCATGAAAAGAGTAAAATCATATATTTATGAATACGAAACTTTTTTCTGGTGCATTGTAAATCAAATTTTCTTTCATTTTCGGGCTCAGCTCTTCATTTTACATCAGGACGGTACTTCATATACAGAAAAACGAATATTTTCCGACAGTTCATTGTTTTAGAAAAAAAAAATGAAAAAATTTACATGAAAAGCAAAAAAAAAAAAAAAAAAAAACAGTTTTGCTTCGACCTAGAATGTGCAACTTTGGATATTTTTTTTAGCTTTTGTTTTCTCTACAACATCGTATAAAAATCATTTTTATTGCAGTTTGTTTGGGGTCGACCCATATTTTTGGCTAGTTTTGCCTGTACTATTCATTATGTATTCATACCTACAAATATTATACTACAATTGGTAGACAATAAACAATTATTATTATTATAATAAATAACTTAGCTAGGAACAAGATATTAAGCCCAAAAAAGCCCACCAGAACAAAATAAAACCAAGAAGAATTATCCATTAATCGAAATAAAGCGCAATGCTGCATCATTTAAAAAATAAAATGTAAATAAACAAATAACAAACAAATATATATATAATATACAATATATCTATATATATATATATATTATATATATATATATATATATATATATATATATATATATATATATATATATATAGATATATATATATATATATATATATATATATATATATATATATATATATATATATATATATATATATATATATATATATATATATATATATATATATATATCATATATATATATATATATATATATATATATATATATATATATATATATATTATATTTTATATATATATATATATATATATATACATCTATAATAACGCAAAGGAAATAAATAAGATCGTCTAAATAATAAACAAGATCAAACGAGATAAAAAAAAATGAACACAAAGAATGCTTATATTTTTGTTCAGGGACGCAGGTAAGGGGGGATAGTACTAAGGACCTGCCCCCCCCCCCCCCCCCCGAAATAGTATTTTTTGGAATTTCTGGGTACTTCTTATTCACATTATTAAAAAAAAATTTTTTTTTAATAGATTCCCGAAATGTTTCATTACTACCCTTCCCCTCTCTCCCCGACCAAAAGAATAACCTCAGAATGTGTCAGTTTCCGTTCTTATTGCTATCAATACTACAAACAAACATTAACCTGGTTCACACGATCAACAAATCTGGCTATCACTTTACTCTGATGTATTACATCCCCCGACCCCCTGCCTTCATAAAATAAGAATACCCATGTAGTCTACAAACTGTTCAACAATGTGTCACCTCGAACCGCTTTATCAGGGGCTTGCAAAAGCTAATGGACCCAGCTGGCTCTGTCGAGTTCATAAATCGACTTTCTTTGAAAAGAACTTGACAGTACGAAGATGCATTGTAGTTTTTTCATATCATGGACTGGTGGTTTTTACGGCGGTGGATCTTGAACATGATTTGGTCATATGAAAAACTTTAATAGCAGGTGTGAGTGCTGCATTGAAAAGGACAATAAGCGGAAGGGGGCTTTTTGACATGGCATGACATTCGATTTGTTGTTCAACTATTCCTTTCTTCTAAAACAAAAGCATGAAGAAAAGCCGGCAATATAAAAAGGATGTCACGGCCAGGGTATACTAATAACAAACATGCACCTTGTTGGGGAGCCATCCCCCGAATACGAGCCCGACACTGTCCAAATAAGTTTTATTTTTGACTGGTTTGGTATTTTCAAGAATTATTTACAAAAGAGCGTTAGTGAACTATTGAAAAGAACAATGAGCAGAAGGGGGCTTTTTGACATGACACAATATTTGGCATTTGATTTACTTTACATTCATTCGTTTTTGCTATACAACAAGCATAGGGAAAAGCTAAAATCATAAAAAGAATATCACGAGCAGTGCATAATAATAAAAAACATGAACTTTTATTAGTTGAGGCACGGGTACTTCAAATAAGGGACCAAAAACGCTACATGAAACTCTATTTTCAGACTAGCTTGTATCTTTTAAGAATCGTTGCTTAGAACTAGAAACCATAGTTACTTTGGAAGGTAGAAGGGTGTTGAAGGAGCCGAAGACTGGCCGAAAAATTCATTTTCCGAGGTAAGTCTGAACTTACCACTATTAGTGGTGTAGCCAGGAAGGATCTACTGCTAAAAAAAACTAGTTTAGGGGGCTGGTTCCTCCCAAAATTGGGGCCCAAAACGTAACACTTAATTAGGTGTTATGTCGAAAATACGTCATACATATGGGGAAATGAGAACAACCCAGTAAACAACTATAAACTCAACACTTGGTATGCAATTAAAAGACACGGAAGGCTTTGTCACCTTCATTGGAAATTTGTTTTACATTTGAACAAGATTAAAAAAGAAAATTTACATCAAGACTTTGAATAAACTTTGTCAATGAACTCTCTCTAAAAATAACCTAGTGAATAATCCGGAAGTTCATTATTTTGTGAATGACCCGAAAAATTATTTATTTTGTTGTGTATAAATATGCTAGTTTCAATTTATTATTTTAGTATTTCTACTGAAGACGGTCGCTGTATATATGATCGAAATATTTGGACTCTTGTACCTGTGTTTTCGCTGTCTAAATAAATGGATTTATCCCCATTTGAAAATTTATTTGTTGTTCGTAGAACGGCAGTGTGGTCTAAGAAACAGCACCTGATTAAAGGTGTTACGTCGAAAACGTATTGTTTCTTATTTTATAAAAAATTATATCCTGATGTACTGAAACCAAGAGAAGCAGACCGACGGCGGTTTGAGTGAGAGGATGTCATAAAGAAAGATTTAAGGGAAATGGGAACTTCCTGGGAGTATGTAAAGAGGGAGGCTTTGAATAAATTGGAATGGAGGAGGAGCATACGTAACTCTGTTGGCCTCAAGTGGGTTGGTGTTGCGGTGTGATGTTAGTAGTAGTAGTAGTGTAACAGAAAAGCTCAGAAAAGTACTTCAAAATACGTTGCATAGCCTTTATCATACAAAATACAATGAAGTCGTACCCCCTAACCACATCCAACAAATAAAGTGCTCTAATTGGTTCAAAATATTTTGTCCTATCTTGTTTGATTGCTTGTAAATTTATAAATTGCTCCACTTTACAAAATAGGACATATTATTGCTGTAACCAACCCTACTTTGGATGAAAGGCTAGAAATCTTTTCTTACTAATGATTTCTTTAAATATTTAATTAGACAATTCATTAATAAGTCAAAGTTAATATTTTCTAACTAGTTTTACTCCCTCCCCTCCCTAAATCTAATTTCAACTGGACATAGGGCTTATTGAGAAGCTGGGAAACCATTTTCTAACTAAAGTAGTCCTCAAAGCCACATCGAATAAAAAATACGGCGGTGGCGGACGCAATTGTGCTCGGCGGTGGTGCACCGTCAGAGCCTGATCGACGGCGTGCCGTCAACTGATGGGTGTTTCTTCTATTTTTAGAATTGTTTTGCTTATTTTTTAAAAGTTTCAAGACCTGCATTAGTATCAGTTCTTTATGGAATTCCTTCTATGAAAGAGTTCTTGGTCCACCATTCCCTTTCATCTTCATTACCATGATCGAATCCCGGTCAAAATGAGGACGAGACCTCTATTTTTATTTCTCCCAAACATTCTTTTAATCCAAATGATCGACAGTGATACCTTAAGTTGTCTGAAAATTGAGCTAATCCGACAAAATAGGGAATTGAGAATTTTTTAAATTTAATTTAGATTGAAATATAAAATTTAAGTTAAGATAAATTTACTTGTCCCATTTCTGGTGCAAGTCACATCTGTAACTGTCGCATTTTCACATTTTCTGGCTAAGCATACAGAATCACACCACTGACCCCAGTTCCAAACCAAATAGCCAACGACATAAGGATTCAAACCATTTTCCTTATGGACAAAGGATTTCAAGTCTAGTGGGCTTACCGCTTGGATAGGATGGCTCAAAATAGAACTAAACCAACTTTTTGGACTTCAGAGCTCCAGTTGAAAGAAGTCGAGCATTACCAATATCTCAATTTTAGAGGTCTCCAAGAATTGTTCAAAACAAGACAATTTATTTCCTTCCAACAACGATAACTAACTGTCACATTTTATAATCACACCTTATAGAAGTTAATAAAAAAGTTAATTTTTTAATGAAATAAATACAGAAATCAAAATTAAAACGCAGAGAAATTAACCAAGTTAAAAAGCAGGATGAAATCCCTAAAAAATGTTTTACTATATTATAATAAATTATGCAATCTACAGAACACACAGAAAATATATAAACCCTGCCTTCAGACCTTCAATTACAGTTAATACGAGAATTATATCCATAGTAGTGGTAATAAAGAAATACAGCGGCGAAAATAAGAAAAAAAAAAAAAAACAAAAACAAGCAAACAGCACCGCGAAATTCCAAATATAATACTTTCAACACAATATAATTACTAAACCTACTTCCATAGTCTAATAGCTCCGATTAACTTATCAACCGAAAATGTTGTAAGAATTAACTCAATCAAGCTAACTTTCAGTTTTCCAAGTTTTTTTTTTTTTACAGTTAGCAGAATAAGCTGTAATTTTCTGAAACTAACAAGAGCTATTATTGCTATTTAATAATGGAACGTTGTAATTATAATACCACACATGTTTTCACTATCATTGCTGCTCCGACAATAACAAAATGTTAAGCAGTAAGACACGGCTCAAGTGACCGGAGCGTAAGTCAACTGTTTTTTAAACAGTACTCCAATGAGTTTAAGTTACCTCTCCCAAAACAGATGCTTGTCTTCACAAATTTGAATAAATTCAACACATCCAACATTTAGAAATTTCGGCCACAAAGAGAAAACTATATACATATGGCTTGCTCTATTAGTAATCGAAACTCTAGAGAATGAAATTATGACGACAATAGTCATAGGCAGCGCAAAGTAAAGAGCGATGTGGGCACAATGTATTATTATCTTTTATTGGTTTGTTTTAGACCAGGGCACTTCGTCTTGAAGGAGTTGTCTCGAAAAGGACTCATTCGATTGAAAATTGAAAGGACTAACGCCCTTTTTAATAGTCGAAAGTGATTGAAGTGCAACTTACCCCCCTCCCACGCCCACCATTTCCCCAAACACATCTAATCCAAATTTTGAGATAGCCATTTTGTTCAACACATTTGAAAGGTCCAGAAATTACGTCTTTGAGGACGACACCCCCCCCCCCACAGCCCTCAGGGCGAGGGTTGTAAATTATGCCCTGGGGTATGTAAGGTTTATATAGAAAGGGTGATCGTACAAATTTCGGAGGGGGGCTCATTGGATTGGTAATCAGAAGTTCTAGTGTCCTTTTTAAGATTCAGAGTAATCGCAGGGTGGATACCCCCCCCCCCCACACACTCGTATTTACCCGAAATGTATCGTGAAAGGAAGGCAATCACCCCCTCCCCCAAGCCTATGGTTCCCCAATGCATGTCCCATCGAAATTTTAAGAGAACAATTTTGTTCAGCATTGTTAAAAGGTACAGTAATTATGTCTTTGGGGATGTCAACCTCCCCACAGCGTTCAGGACAAGGGCTGTAAGTTTTGGATCGCATGGAACTCATTTGATTGGAAGTCGGAAGTTTTAGTGTCCTTTTTAAGAGTCAAAATGAATGGAAGGCAATCCCCCTCCCCAAGCCTATTATTCCCCAATACATATCGTATATGTTATTGAGAAAGGTGTGCATGTTTGAACTTCAGTTTTAAAGAAAACAAAGGGTATTCAGTTGAGCCTTTCAGAAAATGTTGAGGGGAGTATCGAATTAAATCAAAACACATTATGTGTATAAGGATTTTCAAAAGGGTTTAACTCAGGAACAACTATTGCCTAGTGACCAAAAGGCAATAGATTAGTACTACTGCTGCTAGTGGTGCTACCGCTATGCAATACTACTGTTTCTAATGTCAATGCTTCTATTGTGACAACTATTACAGCTATGCCTAAGGGTAAGAAGGTGAAATTTTCAAGAAATTTTGAGGGGGGAAGATGAACTGAATCAGAAGACGCCCTCAGTATGCAGGTTTTTAAAAGGGTGTAACAGCAGTATCTTAGGAACAGTGTGTGAAGTTGAAACTAACAGGGTTTGTTGTGAGGGATGTTGAACTAACCAAAAGAAAATATTTGCATCCTAATGCTGCTGCTTCTACTCATACTACTGCTACTGTTACTATTATTACAACTTCTATTGCTACAACCGACACTAAAGCTTAGGCTACGACAATTAATTCTATTGCTACTACTACTACTGCTATTAAAACTAAGGATATTAAGGCGCAATTTTTGGAATATCTAGAAACTTTAGGGAACTAATTCGAAACACACTATGCCCACACAGGTTGCCAAGCGGATGCATCAGAAATGCTTCTGGAACGGTTGATGGTATGTATTATGCTGAAACTTTCAGCGTGTGTTGAAGGGATGTTGAAGAAACCAAAAGTACTATGCGCATACTGCTGCTAATGCTGCTACAACTATTGCTACTGTGCAAGCTCAGGGTATTAGGTGAGGCTTCTAAGAAATATTTAGGCATATGTTGAACTAAAGCAAAATAAACTATGAGCATGTTGACTTTCAAAAGGTAATAAAGCAATATCTGAAGAACCACTTATATTATTAATTTAGACCTTTAAGGGTAAACTGTGGGGAATTTTGAACCAATCAGAAGGTATTATATGTATTCTTTTAAAGCTACCACTGCAGAAACTGTAACTGATGATGCCAGGGGTATTAAGATGAAACTTTTAGGGAACTCTTAGGAGTTTCAATTAAACGAAAAAACCTGTATGCATGCAGGTTTTGAAAAGAGCATATAAGCAATATCAGAGGCAGTGCCACTCTACAATAGCTAAAACTATCATTGAAACTTTTAAAGAAGCTAATTCAATTCAAAATTAAAATTTACGAACCCCTTTTCACAGCAGCGCAATAGCGCTGCCTAAGTAAAGAACGATGTTGGCACAATGTATTATTTTTTTTTTTTGGTCTTAGACCAGGGCACTTCATATTGAAGGAGTTGTCGCAGAAACTTCGGGAAGGGCTCATTCAATTGGAAATTAGAGTGGCTAGTGCCCTTTTTAATAGTCAAAAGTGATTGGAGGGTAACTAGCTTCCCCCTAACGCCCATCATTCCCCCAAACACATCCAATCAAAATCTAGATATAGCCATTTAGTTCAGGGTAGTTGATTTAGATCAACTATGAAGAAAAAATGTTTTTTGAGGAGGTCGATCCCCCACAACCCTCAGGGCAAGGGTTTTAAGTTATGCCCTGGGGGCATATAAGAACGATGTTTGCACAATGTATTATTTATTATTTTTTTCCTTTAGACCACGGCACTTCGTATCGAAGAAGTTGCCATAGAAACTTCGAAAAGGGCTCATTCAATTGGAAATTGGAGTGGCTTATGCCTTTTTTAATAGTTGAAAATGATTGGAAGGCAACTAACACCCCTTCCACGCCCACCATTTCCCGAAACACATCCAATCAAAATTTTGAGATAACCGTTTTGTTAAGAGTAATTGATTATTACATAGAAAATATGTTTTTGAGAAGGTCACTCCCCCACAACCCTCAGGGCAAGGGTTTTAAGTTACGCCCTGGGGGCATATAAGAACGATGTTTGCACTATGTATCATTTTTTTTCCTTTAGACCTGGGCACTTCGTATCGAAGAAGTTGTTGTAGAAACTTCGAAAAGGGCTCATTTAATTGGAAATCGGAGTGGCTTGTGCCCTTTTTAATAGTCGAAAGTGAATGGAAGGCAACTAGCACCCCTTCCACGCCCACCATTTCCCGAAACACATCCAATCAAAATTTGAGAGAGCCATTTTGTTCAGCGTAGCTGATTTCCAGATAGAAATTATGTTTTTGAGGAGTACAATCCCCCACAGCCGTCAGGGCAAGGGTTGTGAGTTATGCCCTGGGGGGCATATAAGGTTTTTATAGAAAGTGTTGTCGTAGACACTTCAAAAAAGGCTCATTCGATTGGAAATTCATATGGCTAGTGCCCTTTTTAATAGTCGAAAGTGATTGGAGGGCAACTAGTCCCCCCACGCCCATCATTCCTCCAAACACATCCAATAAAAATTTTGATATAGCCATTTTGTTCAGCGTAGTTGATTTCCAGATAGAAAATATGTTTTTGAGTAGGTCACTCCCCCAAAACTCTCATGGCTAGGGTTTGAAGTTATGCCCTGGGGGTATATAAGAACGATGTTTGCACAATGTATTATTTATTCTTTTTTACTTTAGACCAGGGCACTTCGTATCGAAGAAGTTGTCGTAGAAACTTCGAAAAGGGCTCATTCAATTGGAAATTGGAGTGGCTTGTGCCCTTTTTAAACGTTGAAAGAGAATGGAAGGCAAACTAACACCCCTTCCACGGCCACCATTTCCCGAAACAACATCCAATAAAAATTTTGAGATAGCCATTTTGTTCAGCGTAGTTGATTTCCAGATAGAAAATATGATTTTAAGTAGGTCACTCCCCCATAAACTCTTATGGCAAGGGTTTGAAGTTTGCCCTGGGGGCATATAAGAACGATGTTTGCACAATGTATATTTATTATTTTTTCCTTTAGACGGGCACTTCGTATCGAAGAAGTTTCCGTAGAAACTTCGAAAAGGGCTCATTCAATTGGAATTGGAGTGGCTTGTGCCCTTTTTAAAGGTTGAAAGAGAATGGAAGGCAACTAACACCCTTCCACGCCCCCCCATTTCCCGAAACACGTCCAATCGAAATTTGAGATAGCCATTTTGTTCAACGTAGTTGATTTCCAGATAGAAATTGTGTTTTTGAGGAAGACACTCCCCCACAGCCCTCAGGGCAAGGGTTGTAAGTTATGCCCTGGGGGCATATAAGGTTTTTATAGAAAGCGTTGTCGTAGAAACTTCAAAAAAGGCTCATTCGATTGGCAATTCAAATGGCTAGTGCCCTTTTTAATAGTCGAAAGTGATTGGAGGGCAAGTAACCCCCCTCTCACGCCCGCCTTTTCCCCAAACACATCCAATCAAAATTTTAAGATAGCCATTTTGTTCAACGTAGTTGAAAGTCCTGGAAATTAAGACTTTGAGGATGACAAACCCCCCCCCCCCTCCTCCCACAGCCCTCATGACAAGGGTTGTAAGTTATGCCCTGTGGTCATATAAGGTTTTTATAGAACGCGTTTTGTCGTAGAAACTTCAAAAAGGGACTCATTCGACTGGAAATTGAAATGCCCAGTGCCCTTTTTAATAGTCGAAAGTGATTGAACGGCAACTAACATCCCTTCCACGCCCACCATTTCCCCAAACTCATCCAATCAAAATTCTGAGATAGCCTTTTTGTTCCTCGCAGTTTAAAGTTCAGGAAATATACCTTTGAGAAGAGCACTCCCCCCAAAGTCTTCAGGGTAAGGGTTATAAGTTATGCCCTGGGGGTATATAAGGTTTTATTGAAATCTTTGTCGTAGAAACTTGAAAAAGGGCTCATTCGATTGGAAATTCATAGGTCTTTTTAATAGTCGAAAGTGATTTGAAGGGCAACTAACCCCCTCTCACGCCCACCCTGCCATTTTGCTCAACGCAGTAAAAAATTTCTGGAAATTAGGTCTTTAAGGATAGCAACCCCCCCCCCCCCCCCCCCCCCCCAGCCCTAAGGGCAAGGGTTGTAAGTTATGCCCTTGGGGCATTTTAGGTTTTTATAGAAGGCATTGTCGTAGAAACTTCAAAAATGGCTCGTTCGATTGGAAATTGAAATAGCTAGTGCCCTTCTTAATAGTCGAAAGTGATTGGAATGCAATTAACACCCCTTCCACGCCCACCATTTCCCCATAAATATACAATCAAAGTTTTGAGATAGCCGTTCTGTTCAGCCATTTTGTTCCACGCAGTTTAAAGTTCAGGAAATTATACCTTGATTAGAACACACCCCCCACAGTCTTCAGGGCAAGGGTTATAAATTATTCCCTAGGGGCAAATAAGTTATTATTGAAATCTTTGTCGTAGAAACTTGAAAAAGGGCTCATTCGATTGGAATTCAAAGGGGCTAGTGCCCTTTTTAATAGTCTCGAAAGTGATTTGAGGGCAAATAACCCCCCTCTCACGCCCACCTTTTCCCCAAACATATCCAGTCAAAATTTTCAGATAGCCATTTTATTCAACGTAGTTGAAAGTTTTGAAAATTAGGTCTTTAAGGATGACAACCCTCCACCCCCAGAGCCCTCAGGGCAAGGGTCGTAAGTTATGCCCTGGGGCATATAAGGTTTTTATAGAAAGCAATGCTCTAGAAAATTAAAAAAGGGCTCATTCAACTGGAAATTGAAAGGGCTATTGCCTTTTAATAGTCGAAAGTTATTGAAGGGCAGCTAACCCCCCTCTCACGCCCACCATTTCCCCAAATACATCCAATCAAAATTTTGAGATATCCGTTTTTTTCAACGTAGTCGAAAGTTCTGGGAAATTAGGTCTTTTAGGATGTAGAAAGTTGTTGTAGAAATTTCAAAAGGGGATAATTTGATTGGAAATTGAAATTGCCCTCTTTAACAGTCGAAAGTGAGTGGAGAGTAATCAACCCCTCTCACGCCCACCATTTCCCCAAACCACACCCAATCAAAGCTTAGAGATAGTCATTTTGTTCAACGTAGCTGAAAGCTCTGGAAATTATGTATTTAAGAATGACAAACTCCCCAGAGACTCCAGGGTAAAGGTTGTAAGTTATGCCCTGTGGATATATAAGGTTTTATAGATAGAGTTGTCGCAAAACTTCAAAAGGGGCTCATTCAATTGGAAATTGAGAGGGCTAGTGCCCTTTTTAATAGTTGAAAGTGATTGGAGGGTAGTTAAACCCCTCTCACGCCAACCATTCCCCCAAACACCTCCAATCAGTAGTGTGCATGTATAAGGTCCGGGACGAGATTGCATAAGCGACCAAACATTCTATATTATGGACCTATAAAGCGACCAAAAACATGATATTTTGGAAGTAGATATTCAGGGACGAGATCGTATAAAGCAAACCAAACAGTGTTTCTGTGTCAAAAACCATTTGCTGGACCAATCAGAGACAACGAATACAGAGGCTACTTAATATACAGTGCAGTTTCAACGGGACCGGACTTACGACAGACATGCATCTAGTACTACAGAAGGTACATGGTTTGTCAGGCGGGTTTTTCTAGGTTCAATAGCCATAACTAAAGACCTTGGTATAACGTGTTCAAGGGTTTAATGGACTTTCAATAAAAATACTGATTTCAGCCAAATGGTAATATAATTATTTTTTAATATAAAATAATGCTTTTACTAAAGATACAGCCAAGCCGAACGTGTTTCTGAGTCAAAACTTGTCAAACACTCTAATAATCTCTAGCCTGAAGGTATCTTGCATCTCGTCAAGAATTGATTGCATTATTAGCAGGTATCTAATAATGATAAAGAGTTATATCATTTTCATATATCTAAATCAATTTGCAAGAAGGTATTCCATTTGCGTAACTCTGCTCTGAATGATCTTAATTGGTGATTGAATATTAGGGGTGAAACAGAGCTCGTTAATATTTTTAATTGGATCGTATGAAAGGGGTAAAAAGAGTTAAACTGCTTACCAGTTAAGTAAGCCTGAGGGGGTGGTAACTCTTACGCAATTTAATATAAATTTGGAATAACATCATTGTTATCAATCTAAGGAAAAGGTTACGATGACAAGGTGATTATGGCACTTGACTTAGCTTTACTCCTTGCCTATGTTCTTTTATAATACACAAGTACCATTTGAGCAGTGCTATCAATATGAAATATTCAATAACATTTTAGTAAATTAAAAAGTTGATACTAATAAAGATGTAGATACCAAGAAAAGAATTTTAATAAAGAAATTCAGAACAATCCTTAGAAATCCTTAGAAATCAACTAGTGAGATGATTATGGGTTTGAACCATCAAGGACCGCAACCACCAATGACCCTAATCACCAAGGACCTCAACCTCAAAGGGTCCCTATCCTAACATCCAAGGCCCCCCTCCCTCCAACTTTGCTCTGAATGATCCTAATTGGTGATTGAATAATGGGGTGAAACGGAGCTCGCTAATATTTTAATTGGATTGTATGAAAGTGGTAAAAAGGGTTAAACTGCTTACCAGTTAAGGTAAGCCCGAAGGGGGGGGGGTGGTAACTCTTACGCAATTTAATATAAATTTGGAATAAAATCATTGGTATCAATCTATGGAAATGGTTAACGATGACAAGGGGATAATGGGACTTGACTTAGCTTTACTCCTTGCCTGTTTTCTGTATAATACACAAGTACCATTTGAGTAGTGTTTATCAATACAAAATATGCATTATCATTGTAGTATACTAAAAAGTTGATACTAATAAAGACGGAGATAACAAGAAAAGAATTTTAATAAAGAAAATCAGAACAATCGTTAGAAATCCTTAGAAATCAACTAGGGAGATGATTACGGGTTAGAACCATCAAGGACCGCCACCACCAATGACCCTAACCACCAAGGACCTCAACCTCCAAGGGTCCCATATCCCCAGCCTCCAAGGGCCCCCTCCCTTCCACTTTTTGGGCCCCTCCCCCCATTTAATTTTTTTAACTTTCTTTTATTTTTTTTAACATGGTATATTTTTTAAACTTGTTTTTTACATGTCTTAGAATGATATGAAACATACTTAAAAAATAAGAAATTCACATTTAATATTTTCTAATTCAAAATGAGAATGATATAATATTTTAGTCGTGACCTTTACTATTAGAAAAATAATGTTTGTAGTAGCACTTTTTTAGGCTGAATTTTTTGGACATAGAAATTATTCTACTTTTTTTATATATCTTAAATTGAAATGAAATATGCTTGCAGCTGTACCAATCGTACTCTATGCTTGCTCATAGACACGACGGGGCTTTCCCACTGGTACTCTATAGCAGGTTATCGACACTACCTAGTTTATTACATGTATTAAATAAGTAATTTTTACGCAGTGGAAGGATAAACACATAAGTCGTATCTTTAAAAAAGTTAAAATGAAGCATTTTAAGAAAGTGTGTTCACATGATAGTGTTATTGCAGCATTGAATGCTGAAAAGGAGGTATTTCAACTATGAAACAAGTACAAGTGGTAGCACTATCAGAAGTATCTGCATGCATTTTCATGACAGTAAGGAATAAATTGCTTTTGAATACCAAAACAATTCAACTCTTATGATGGTGGATATGCGAGATTGAGATCTCCGGAGATTATTGCGCTCAAAGAAAATGCCAACATAAAAATAAAAGTTGATGAAGAGGGTCAAGCTCTTGCTAGTGCTTGTGGTAACATGCTACCCAGTGTTAAGCCCTATCGTCAGCTTTTAGGTATTAGCTTTCAACGGCAGATCAAAAGAAGACAGGCGTACTCTTCTACAAATATCATAAACCATATCTTGTCTACATGCCAGAACTGCGTAGAAATAATGTGGCAATAGACTGTGAAATTGCCGGGAAATAAAATGGGCATTGGTAGAAAATATCACTAAGGAATAAAAAGATGAATCGATAAAAAACAAAGTGCCAGCAAATGTTACTACCATCAATGACAATATAGTCAATGAATCTAATAATAGCAAAGATCAAATGCATATTGAACATGTGAATGACCCCCCAGTAAAAATGAGTTCAAATGACAGTGTTATTGTAGCATTGAATTCTGACATGGAGAAGTTTTTGAACTTTGAAAGAAGTACAAGTGGCGCACTATCGGAAACGTTTGCGTGTGTTGGCATGACAGTGAGAGTTTAGGTTTCTTTGGAGTACCCAAGAATTTCCATTATACAAATGCTGGATATGTGAGAGTATCATTTCCAAAGATGATTGCACTCAAAGAGAATGCCAACATAAAATAATAGCTGATGAAGAGGGGCATCTTCTTGCTAATGGTTATGGTAACATGCTACCTATAGATAGATCCTATCGTCAGCTTTTAGGTATTAGCTTTCAAATGAAAGCAAATGGGAAAAGAAAGGCCTACTCTTCTACTAATATCATAAACCATATCTTGTCTACGTGCCGAAACTGTTACCTGTGTAAAAATAATGTGTTAATAGACAGTGGAATTGCCGGAAAAATAAAAATTGCCGGAACCAAATAATAGCAAAAATGAAACGCATATAGAACCTGTCGGTGACACATCAGTAAAAATTGTGTATGACTCAAAATGGAATAATGATTATTCTACTGCTTACGATTTAAGAGAAGAGAGTAGCCACAATATCAAGAGAGAACATAATGAATTATTTTATGGAACAGATTCAGAATATCCGAAGTTGTTCAATGATATTAATAATGCATAATAATATATTTTTTGTATTAATATTCTGCATGTTATTATTTCATTAAAATATATTATGCAATAAGTTGTTATGTGTTCATTATTTTTAGAGTATTTTAGCATATAAAACGTTTAGAAAGTCTATTTAAAACATCGGAGATGTAAGAAAAGGAATTTTCATACATCATATGTCGGATAGATAGGTTAAAATGGACAAAATCTAAGTATCAGAACGAATAAATTCTGTATCAACATCTTTTGTCGGATAGGTCAGGATAAAATTGATAAAATATAAGAATCAGAATGAATAGATTCTCTGTCAACATCCTTTGTCAGATATGTTGGTTAAAGTTATCTAAACCTAAGTGTCAGAGTGATGAGATTCTGTATTAACATCTATTGTCAGATACATGGGATAACATTGATAAAATCTAAGTATTAGAGTGAATAATTTTTTCTATCAACGTCTTTGTCAGATACATCGGATAAAATTCACTAAATCTAAGTATCAGATTGAATGAATTCTTTATCAACATCTTTTGTCGGATGCGTCGGATAAAATTGTCAAAATCTATGTATTAGAGTGAATAAATTTTTATCAACTTCCTTTGTCTAATACATCAGATAACATTCACAAAATCTAAGTATCAGAGTGAATGAATTGTTTATCACCGTTTTTTGTCAGATATACTTGATAAAATTGAAAAATCTAAGTATCAGAGTGAACAAATTGTTTATCAATGTCTTTTGACAGATAAGTTTGATAAAACTGACCAAATATAAGTATCATAGTGAATAAATTCTTTATCAATATCTTTTGACAGATACTTTTGATAACAGTGATTAAATTTAAGTATCAGACTGATCAAATTCTTTATTAACATTCTTTATCCATATCATTTCTCAGATACGTCAGATAACAGTGACAAAACCTATATATTAGAATGAATAAGTTCTTTATCAACATCTTTTGTCGGATAGGTCGGGATAAAATTGATAAAATCTAAGTATCAGAGCGAATAGATTCTTTATAAACATCCTTTGACGGAAATGTCAGTTAACATTATCAAAATCTAAGTGTCAGAGTGATTAAATTCTGTATCAACATCTTTTGTAAGATACGTGAGATAACATTGACAGAATCTAAGTATCAGAGTGATTAAATTTTTTCTATTAGCACCTTTGTCGGATAAATTAGGTAAAATTGACAAAATCTAAGTATCGTATTTAATAAATTCTTTATCAACATCTTTTTTCGAAAACGTCGGATAACATTGTCAAAATCTAAGTATGAGAGTGAATTAATTCTTTATTAACTTCTTTTGTCTGTTACATCAGATAACATTCACGAAATCTAAGTATCAGCGCGAATAAAATTCTTTATCATCTTCATTTGTCAGATATGCTTGATAAAATTGAGAAAATCTAAGTATCAGAGTGAATAAATTCTTTATCAATACAATTTGACAGATACGTTTGATAGTATCAGAGTGAATAAATTCGTTATCGTCGTCTTTTGTCAGATAGAATTGATAAAATTGGGAAAATCAAAGCATCAGAGTGAATAAATTCTTTATCAATGTCTTTTGACAGAAAAGTTTGATAACACTGACCAAACCTAAGTATCATAGTGAATAAATTATTTATCAACTTCTTTGTCGGATACATCAGATAAAATTCACAAAATCTAAGTATCAACATGAATAAATTCTTTATCATCGTCCTTTGTCAGATATGCTTCATAAAATCGGGAAAATATAAGTATCAGAGTGAATAAATTCTTTATTAACATCTTTTGTCGAAAACGTCGGATAACATTGTCAAAATCAAAGTATGAGAGTGAATTAATTCTTTATTAACTTCTTTTGTCTATTACATCAGATAACATTCACACAAAATCTAAGTATCAGCGCGAATAAAATTCTTTATCATCTTCATTTGTCAGATATGCTTGATAAAATTGAGAAAATCTAAGTATCAGAGTGAATAAATTCTTTATCAATATAATTTGACAGATACGTTTGATAGTATCAGAGTGAATAAATTCTTTATCGTCGTCTTTTGTCAGATATGATTGATAAAATTGAGAAAATCAAAGCATCAGAATGAATAAATTGTTTATCAATGTCTTTTTGACAGATAAGTTTGATAACACTGACCAAACCTAAGTATCATAGTGAATAAATTATTTATAAACTTCTTTGTCGGATACATCAGATAAAATTCACAAAATCTAAGTATCTACGTGAATAAATTCTTTATCATCGTCCTTTGTCAGATATGCTTAATAAAATCGAGAAAATATAAGTATCAGAGTGAATAAATTCTTTATCAACATCTTTGGTCGAAAACGTCGGATAACATTGTCAAAATCTAAGTATGAGAGTAAATTAATTCTTTATTAACTTCTTTTGTCTATTACATGAGATAACATTCACGAAATCTAAGTATCAGCGCGAATAAAGTTCTTTATCATCTTCATTTGTCAGATATGCTTGATAAAATTTAGAAAATCTAAGTATCAGAGTGAATAAATTCTTTATCGTCGTCTTTTGTCAGATATGATTGATAAAATTGAGAAAATCAAAGCATCAGAATGAATAAATTCTTTACCAATGTCTTTTGACAGATAAGTTTGATAATACTGACCAAACCTAAGTATCATAGTGAATAAATTATTTATCAACTTCTTTGTCGGACACATCAGATAAAATTCACAAAATCTAAGTATCAACGTGAATAAATTCTTTATCATCGTCCTTTGTCAGATATGCTTCATAAATCGAGAAAATATAAGTATCAGAGTGAATAAATTCTTTATCAATGTCTTTTGACAGCTAAATTTGATAACATTGACAAAATTTAAGCATCAAAGTGAACTAATTCCTTATTAACATTCATTATCGATATCATTTTTCGGATGCCTCAGGTAACATTGACAAAATCTATGTATTAGAATGAATAAATTCTTTATCATCATCTGTTGTCGGATACGTCGGATAAAATTGAGAAATTCTAAGTATCATGGTGAATAAATTCTTTATCAGCATCATTTACTGGATACATCGGTTAACATTATCAAAATCTAAGTATCAGACTGATAAAATTCTATATCAAAATCTATTCTCGGATACATAGGATAACATTGAAAAAATCTAAGTATTAGAGTGAAGAAATGTTTTCTATCAACATCTCTGTCAGTTACATCGGATAAAATTGACAAAATCGAGCAATCAGATTGAATAAAATCTTTATCAACATCTTTTATCGGATACGTCGGATAACATTGTCAAAATCTAAGTATCAGATTGAATAAATTCTTTTATCCACTTCGTTAGTCGGCTAAATGAGATAACATTCACAAAATCTAAGTATAAAATCTTTATCAGTATCATTTAGTGGATACATCGGTTAACATTATCAAAATCTAACTATCAGAGTGATTAAATTCTATATCAACATCTATTCTCTGATACATAGGAAAAATCGACAAAACCTAAGTATTAGAGTGAATAAGTGTTTTCTATCAACATCTCTGTCAATTACATCTGATAAAAGTAACAAAATCGAACTATCAGATTGAATAAGTTCTTTATCATCATCCTTTGTCGGATAGCAATGTTAAAATATAAGTATCAGAGTGAATAAATTCTTTTATCCACTTCCTTTGTCGATTACATCAGAGAAAATTCACAAATTCTAAGTATATGAGTGAATAAATTCTTTATCATCGTCTTTTGTCATATACGCTTCATAAAGTTCAGGAAATCTAAGCATCAGATCGAACAAAATCTTTATCAATGTCGTTTGACGGATACGTTTGATAACATTAACAAAATCTAAGTATCAGAGTGAATTAATTCTTTATTAACATTCTTCATCAGCATCATTTGTCGATACGTCAGATAAAATTGACAAATTCTAAGTATCAGAGTGAATAAATTCTTTATCAACATCCTTTGTCAAAAACATCGGATACAATTGACAAAATCTAAGTATCAGATTGAATAAATTCTTTATCAACATCCTTTCTAAGATACATTGGATAACAATAAAAAAAAATATAAGTATCAGAGTGAGTAATTTTTATCATCATGATAAAATTGATAAAATCTAAGCATCAGATTGAATAAATTCTTTATCGACATCTATTGATGGATTCATAGAATGACATTGAGAAAATCTAAGCATCAGAGTGAATCAATTTTTTATCATCATCTTTGTCAGATACATCGTATTAAATTTACAAAATCCAAGTATCAGAATGAATAAATTCTTTATCAACATCTTTTATCGGATATGTCGTATAAAATTGACAAAATCTAAGTATCAGAGAGATTAAATTCTATATCAACATCATATGTCGGATACATTGGTTATCCGGATAAAACTGACAAAATCTATCAGCATCCTTCGTTGGATACATAGGATAATATTAAAAAAAAAATCTAAGTGTCAAAGTGAATAAATTCTTTATCCATATCCTTTTCTGGATACATCGGATAACATTGTCAAAATCTAAGTATCAGAGCGATTAAATTCTATATCAACATCCTTTTCTCTGATACATAGGATAAAATTGACAAAATCTAAGTAGCAGAGTGAATACATTTTTTTTTTTATTAACATCTTTTGTCAGATACGTCGAATAAAATTGACAAAAACCTAAGTATCAGAGTGAATAAATTCGTTATTAACGTCTTTCGGATACATCACATATAAAATCTAAGTTTTATTAATTTTGACTTTATGCATCGTTGCGTTGATTTTAGGTTAGACTGGTTATGGATGGCAGCACACCCGCTCAGACACGCAGTCTTAGTGAGAGAGACATACAAAAAATTAGGCTAATTTAGGCTCACTTAGAATGGTGCGCCACTATAAGTGAACCAAAATTAACCTAAATTTTTGCAAGTCTCTCTCACTATGACTGCATGTCTGACCGGGTGTGCTGCCATCTATAACCAGTCTAGCCTAAAATCAACGCAACGATGCATAGATCAAAGTTAATAAAACTTAGATTTTATGAATCTTATCTGATATATCCGATAAAGACTTTGATAACGAATTTATTCACTCTGATACCTAGATTTTGTCAATTTTATCCAACGTATCTGACAAAAGTTTTTGATAAACAGAATTATTCACAATGACACTTAGATTTTGTCAATTTTATCCTAATTATCCGATAAAAGGATGTTGATATAGAATTTAATCACTCTGATACTTAGATTTTGACAATATTATCTGACGTGTCCAGAAAAAGGATTTTGATAAAGAATTTATCCACTCTGATACTTAGATTTTGCCAATATATCCTATGTATCCGACAAAGGAGGCTGATATAGAATTTAATCAGACTGATACTTAGATTTTGATAATGTTATCCGACGTATCCAGCATAGGATATTGATAAATTATTTGTTCACTATGATACTTAGATTTGGTCAATGCTATTAGACGTATCTTTAAAAAGGTATTGATAACGAATTTATTCACTCTGATACTTAGATTTTCTAAATTTTATAAAGCGTATCTGACAAATGACGATGATAATGAATTTATTCGCACTGATACATAGATTTTGTGAATGTTATATGATATCCAACAAAAGAAGTTGATAAAGAATTTATTCACTCTGATTATTAGATTTTGACAATGCTATCCGACATATCTGACAGAAGATTCTGATAAATAATTTATACAATCTGATAATTAGATTGTGTCAATTTTATCCGGATAACCGATGTATCCGGCATGGGATGTTGATAAAGAATTTATTCGCTCTGAAACTTAGATTTTGTCAATTTTATCCGACATATCTGACAAAAGATGTTGATAAAGAATTTATTCATTCTGATACTTTGATTTTTTAAATTTAATTCGATTTGTCTGACAAAGTTGGTGATAAAAAATTTATTCACCCTGATATTTTTATTTTCTAAATGTTATCCTATGTATCAATCAACATATGTTGATAAAGAATTTAATCACACTTATACACTCTGATACTTAGATTTTGTTAATGTTATCCGACGTAAACCAACAAATGATGTCGATAAAGAATTTATTCAATCTGATGCTTATATCTTATCAATTTTATCCGATGTATGTGACAAAAAAAGAAGATGATAAAAATTATTCTCTCTGATTCTTAGATTTTGTTAATGTTATCCAATGTATCAGGAAAGGATGTTGATAAAGAATTCATTCAATCTGATACTTTGATTTTGTCAGTTTTATCCGATCTATTTGAAAAAGGATGATGATAAGGAATTTATTCACTCTGATGCTTAGAATTTGTCAATTTTATCCAACGTATCTGACAAATGATGTTGATAAAGAATAATAATAAAGAATGTATTCACTCTGATACTTAGATTTTGTCAATGTTATCAAATGTATCCGTCAAAAGACATTGATAAAGCATTTGTTCACTCAGATGCTTATATTTTCTCAATTTTATCAATTGTATCTGACAAAAGCCGATGATAAAGAATTTTTTCAATCTGATTTTTATCTGATGTAACCGTCAAAGGAAGTTGATAAAAGAATTTATTCACTCTGATACTTAGATTTTGACAATGTTATCCAACGTATCCGATAAAGGATAATGATAAAGAATTTATACAATCTGATAGTTCACTTTTGTCAATTTTATCCTTGTAATTGACAGAGATGTTGATAGAAAACATTTATTCTATCTATTACTTAGATTTTGTCGATGTTATTCTATGTATCCGAGAATATATGTTGATATAGAATTCAATCACTCCGATAGTTAGATTTTGATAATGTTAACCGATGTATCCAGTAAATGATGCTGATAAAGAATTTATACTTACATTTTGTTAATGCTATCTGATGTAACCGACAAAGGAAGTTGATAAAAGAATTTATTCACTCTGATACTTAGATTTTGACAATGTTGTCTGACATATCTGACAAAAGATGTTGATAAAGAATTTATTCAATCTGATAGTTCCATTTTGTCAATTTTATCCAATGTAACTGACAGAGAGATGTTGATAGAAAACATTTTATTCACTCTATTTATGATTTAATCAATGTTATCCTATGTATCCGAGAATAGATGTTGACATAGAATTTTATCAGTCTGATACTTAGATTTTGATAATGTTAAACTGACGTATCCAGTAAATGATGCTGATGAAGAATTATTCACTATGATACTTAGAATTTCTCAATTTTATTCGACGTATCCGACAACAGATGATGATAAAGAATTTATTCATTCTAATAGATAGATTTTGTCAATGTTGCCCGACGTATCCGACAAATGATATCGATAATGAATGTTCATAAAGAATTTGTTCACTTTGATGCTTTTATTTTTTGTAAGTGTTATCAAACGTATCTGTCAAAAGACAACGATAAAGAATTGATTCATTCTGATTCTTAGATTTTCTCTATGTTAACCTATCTTTATATGCTCCCAGGGCATAACTTGCAACGCCTTCCTCTGGACCCTTGGTGTTTGTGTCGACACCGGGCTATGAATCCCCGGAGTTCAGTTATGAATCAGCTATCAGCCGGTTAACATCTATAGGTGCTTGCTATCGCTTGCTCTGTGAGTGACGTCACAAATGAATATAGTTTAATTAATGCTAAACTCAGGAAATCGTTTGCAAAATAATAGAGGTTAATTGAGGAAATACATTGCTGTCTGAAGGAATATTTGCTGTAATCAGTTGATGCGCGGAAAGAAAATTTGGATCTTGAATTCAATTGAAGGCAGATTAAGGTGTTTGCCGTGCCTAAAGGCTAAGATTACAGCACGTTCGCACCAACGTGGGTAGAGATTTGGTATTTTTTTCCGGTAAGACAGTTTAGCTTATACAGTTTTGTTATTATTTTCAACATCAAAATGGATAGGAAAAAGAATAAGAGGAGTCATCAGGATGAGGATTTATTAAGTGAGAATATGACGACAAGCACCCCAATACGTCTGAAATTACTCGGGAGTCAGCGAAAACTCCGGCATCATTACAGACCTTGTCAGAGGATTTTGCGAAAATGATGGACATTTTGCGAGATACTCGTAAATCAGTCCATTCGATCGATCAGCGATTTACTGAACTAGAAAATAAAACACAAGCAATAGAATCGGAGCAAATGACTTTACGTTCTGAACTTCCAGGGTCGAGTTCACGTATGACTGCTGTGGGAAATGAAGTTTCTATGCTGAAAACTCAAGTTGTTAGCCTTCAAACGGAAGTGAAGTATTACAAAGGAAAGACTTCGCGTATGTCCGGTAGGATTATGGCTACAGAGCATCAGCCCACGGAAAATAATGTGGTTGTATGGAAGGCAGTTTTTGAAGACGAAGATCAGGCTAAACGAATGTTTACTGAGATATATACAGACGGTTTGGCTTTACCAGTGATACCAAAGTTTTTGGTTATTGCGATTAAAAAGGATAAGAAACATTTCAAGGTTAATGTAATCAACCGTGGGATGAAGATCGAAATACTCAAGAATGGAAAAAAGCTTAAGGTAAAAATGATGCGAAACCAGCAAAATATTTATTTGATTGATGATGCCCCGCTTTCTGTGAGAGAGGCGAGCAAAAGACTGTATGAAAACAAAACGCGTCTTAGTTTGATCGTTATTACATCATGGGTATCCAATACAGTGCCACCGTAGCTCCAGTTTGAACGACAGGATAGTCGAAAAGTGAAGTTTACTTGCGATGAGTGGATTGATGAATCAGTTTATGTACTTCCCTCCTCTGCGGCTCCCGGGGGCCCTAAGGAATGATTGATTTGATATTTTTTTTGTTTTTTTTTTATGTTTTTTTTTTGGTTTTGTATATGTTTGGCTGTTTAGAAAAATTATGAAAAGTTTAGCTTATGAAAAGAAAAAAAAAATGTTTTATTGTTTTTTTGTTTGTTTGTTTAAGAGTTAATATTTTTTTGGTTTTAGTTTAAAGGATAAATATGAGTAGGTGGTAGCAGGCTCCTATGTTGTTGAAGGGGTGCGCTTATTATTGTGGTGGAATTTCCTTTC
Organism: Artemia sinica; assembly: GCA_027921565.1. NCBI lineage: Eukaryota > Metazoa > Arthropoda > Branchiopoda > Anostraca > Artemiidae > Artemia > Artemia sinica. Next base: position 2,199,486 of record JAPEVW010000024.1, read on the forward strand.
GCTAGTTTTGTGTTAATTCGTTTTTTGTTTTTTTTCTGTTCCATTTTTCTGTAATTTATTTTTTAATCTTTTTTTCTTTTGTCTTTTTTTTTCAGGTTTATTTTCTTTTTACGGCCGGCCTGTCTTCGATTTGGTGTGAACCAGGAAAAGTAATTGGTAAATTAGTAGTTTTTGTTTCGCCGTTCTCTCGCTACTCCTTCGATGAATGGTTATTATTCTAGTGGTTGATTTGGAAAGATTGAGATGACTTGAGAGAGATTCACTAAATTTTCAGGATTTACAAGGTGGTATTCTCCATAGAGACCTAGATCAGGATTTTTGTAAGGTACCCCCTAAATCATATTATAAATGCCCTATTGAAATTAATAATGTGTTTTCAGGACCCAGTGGACTGAATTTGTTATCGTGGAATTGTCAAGGTCTAGATAGCTCATTGGATTATTTAAAGGAATTGTGTCGGTTTTCGAAATTAGATCTGATTGCTCTGACAGAAACGTGGTTGAGAGATCATACGACAAGTTTATTAGATATATTGGATATAAGTGAGCATCGACTTCATGTTTAAAATAGAGAGAAAAGGCAACGTGGTGGACTGGCAGTTTATGTTAGGAATGGTCTCGATATTAAGGTGAGGAATGAAAAGAGTGTAAATAAGCAAATGGTATTTGAAAGTTTGGCATTAGAATTATCTAAATCGGGACAGAAATTTTTTGTGGTTTTAGTGTGCCATCCGCCATCAGGTTCTACTGAGGAATTCTTGCAGCTCCTAGAAAAACAATTGAATGAGCTTGCTGATGATAATAAACCTTTGTTAGTGCGTGGAGATTTTAATCTGGACCTAAATAGAGTGAGTGCTAATTCTAAGATTCGTAGATTCCTGAATTTGATGTCTTGTTATGATGTGTTTCCTGTGGTGAATATTTGTACTGGGGTAACTGCTAATTCTGAGTCCCTCCTTGATAATTTTTTTATGATATTAAGTATGATTCAGTTTTGGTTGTGATTAATGATGTTTCTCATCAAATTGGTGTTCTGCTATGTGTGAATAATTTGTGCACACCGAAGAGTAAGAATTCAAAATCACATAATGATCGATTGAGAATTGATGGAGATGTTTTGGTTCGGTTTAAAAATGAATTAGAAAAATGTTAGTTTCACTTTCTTGAAGATAGTGAACTTGATGTATATATGAAGTTTTGTTTATGGTATGGTAAAGTGAATAAAGTATTGAAGTCATGTTGCAAAATGTCAAGGCAGTCAGTTCAAACCGAGACACCAGTTACGCCTTGGATTTCTAAAGTACTGATGGCTGCGATAATGAAAAGGAGGTGGTTATTTAAGTATTCTAATACATCACCATAAGCCCAAGAGAGGTACAGAAAATAATAATAACGAATTGAATAAGCTACTTTGAAAAGATAAAATAGAATATTCAGAGAAGAATTTAAAAAGTCGGAAGGAAATCCTGATAAGACCTGGAAAGCAATCAACTCGGCAATCCTCCCAACCCAAAGTTCTGTTACCCAGTTTGTACCTCATCGTCACGGGAAGCAGCTGATGAGATGTGTGACCACTTTTCAAATATTGGAAAAATATAGCAGGTACAGGATCCTCCTCCTTTGTAGAAGAGTCTTTTGTTCAGTTTTTACCTGTGGCTAGTGATGTTTCTGCTCTTTTGCGTCCGATTAATGTTGAGGAGCTCCGAAAGACAGTTTGGGAGCATGAGGAGTAATACCGTAGGTAGTGATTATTTTTTCTCTGAAAGTTTTTAAGCATGTATTTGCAGTTGTATCAGAGCATTTGGTGTAACTATTTGATCAGTGTATGAAATGTGGTATTTTTCCTGATTGATTAAAGTCGGCTAAAATTATTCCGTTATTTAAAGGTGGTGATAAGAATTCTCTTTCCATGATTATAGACCTATATCTCTTCTCCAAGTATTAAGTAGAGTGTTTGAAAAGATGGTAAATTCTAGAATGGTTGATTTTCTAGAATCGCGGAGACATCTAAGTCCAACCAAGTTTGGATTCCCAGGAGGAATGTTGACGGATCAGGCCGTTCTGTTTTTGGTGACATTCGTAAATGATGCCCTGGATGCTGGTTGGAAAGCGGCTTCAGTTTTCCTCGATATTGTGAATAACTTTGATTCGGTTGCTCATGGTATTCTGCTTGCAAAACTTAATAAATGTGGATTTCATGGTACGTTCTTGAGCCTTTTAAAAGTCTTTCTTTCATAATCGTTCTTTGTATATGAGTGTTGGAGGTGCCGTATTGGGTACAAAGAAAGTTGAATATGGTGTGCCACAAGGGTCTGTGCTCGGGTCTACACTGTTTTTAATTTTCATTAATAATTTGTGCGGAGCTGTGGAGGGTTTGTAGTTTGACCTGAATTTTTCCGTTAGCGAAACCATAAAGTTAATTATTGCGCTATTTGCGGATGATGCGCATTTTATAGTGGCAGCGAAGACGGAACTGCAACTCATGGATAAGCTTATTACGGGTATGAACCAAATTGGGAAATGGACTAGAGCTAACAAACTTAGGTTAAATAACAATAAATCACAGTTTCTAGTTTAACGGAAGAAACCACAATTACTATTCATGGATTAATGAGCTTAGACTTGTTGATACTTCAGTCCAGCGACTAATGACTGTCAAGTACCTTGGTGTCCTGATAGATGAATGTTTAAGTTATAAACCCCATATAGAGTTGTTAAGTAATAAGATTGCAAGGAATGTTGGGATTATGAGAAAGCTGAAGAATTTTTTGCCCTGTGATGTAATAAGGTCTTTGTATTTTTCTACTGTTCATTCTCTACCTTTTGCACTGTAATGCCGTTTGGTCGAGAACTTTCCCGACACATCTACTTCCCCTTCGTGCGATTAAGAACTCAGCTATTAGAGTGCTTTGTGGTGATAAAAAAGGTGCATCAGTGAGAAAGAGATATGTTGAACGACATATTCTGCCTTTCCACGGAGTTTCTAAATTCTATTCAGCTTTGTTTTTGTTTAAATATGAGCGTGGATTGTTGCCATAATGTATCGGTCAAATGTTCGTGGCTGGATGTAATGCCAATGAATACTCAGCCAGAACAGCATCCCAGATAAGACGACCTCAGGCTTCAACTCGAAGATCATTCTTCTCTATCCGTCATGTGGGACCAGGGTTCTATAATAGTTTACCAAATGAATTATTAGTTGAAGAAAATAGCGCTAGTTTTAGGAGTAGGTTAAAATCTCTGTGTTTTGGTGAGTATAATATTTCTTAGCGATTTTCCCTTGAGTGGTCTCTCAGTTGTATTTTGGTTATTCTTTGCTGTGGTTGTGTGAGAGTGGGTAGTGAGAAAAACGGTGATAATTAGTTATGGTTTGGTTTTTTATTTTAGGAGTTGCACTAAGTTGGAGGAGGTTGTGCCGTGGTTTTTTTCTCTTTTTTTTTATTTATTTATTTTTTACGTTGGTGATAGCTATGCATATACCAGGTTTTTTTTTAAGGGTGTATAGCCTAAACAAGTTTGCTTCTGGTGGTTGATTTATTTATTTGTTTGATTTAAACCAAAACCCTTATTATTATTATATTATATCCGACATATGATGTATGAAAATTCCTTTTCTTACATCTCCGATGTTTTAATATACATTCTAAAACATTTGATATGCTAGCATAAAAATAATGAAAAAAATAATGAACAAATAACAATGTAATGCATAATATATTTTTAATGAAATAATGACATACAGAATATGAATACAAAAAATATATTATTATTCATTATTAATATCATTGAACAACTTTGGACATTTATACATTCTTAGACCAATCAATCAATATCTTTCACCCGGTATAACTTAAAAGAACCTATTTGCATATCTAATGAAAACCGAAACTTTAGACCAGCTAAAACTATTGCAAGGCAAAGGATTCTTGCTCAGTCATCTTGGTAAATTCTTTTTCATTGATTCCTTCCTTGTTTTTTCATTAGTGTCTGTTCTGTCTCTGTCGGTTAAACTTCAAAAGGTTAGATTTTCGTGTTTTTTTTTTTTTTTTCCTTTTCTTTTTGTTTATTACAGAGGACGACTTGGCGGAGGTCCTTGTCAAAATATTTGCTTATTTCTTTTTCTTCATGGTTCACCACTGGCTGACAATATCCTCGTTTTTCACCTTTTTTTTATTTTATTTTTCATTTTGTTATTTTCTTTCCTCTTTGAGTTTCATTTGGACATTTTTAATCTCTTCCATAAAATAATTCATTATGTCCTCTCTTGATATTGTGGCTACCCTCTTCTCTTAGATCGTAAGCAGTAGAATAATCATTCTTCCATTTCGAGTAATACACAATTTTTACAGGTGTGTCACCGACAGGTTCAATATGCGTTTCATCTTTGCTAGTATTTGGTTCATTGACTGTTTCATCAATGGTAGTAATGTTTGCTGGTACTTTGTTTTTTTCATTGATTCATCTTAATATTCCTTAGTGATATTTTCTGCCAATACTCTTTTTATTTTTCCGGCAATTCCACTGTCTATTATCTCATTATTTTTACACAGGTAACAGTTCCGGCACGTAGACAAGATATGGTTTATGATATTAGTTGAAAAGTAGGCCTTTATTTTCCATTTTCTTTAATTTGAATGCTAATACCTAAAAGATGACGATAGCATCTATCAATAAATAGCATGTTACCATAACCATTAGCAAGAAGATGCCCCTCTTCATCAGCTATTAGTTTTATGTTGGCATTCGCTTTGAGTGCAATTATCTCTGAAAATGATACTTTCGCATATCCAGCATTTGTATAATGAAAATTCTTGGGTACTCCAAAGAAATCTAAACTCTCACTGTCATGACGACAGACGCATACGTTTCCGATAGTGCTATCGCTTGTACTTGTTTCATATTTCAAATACTTCTTCTCGTCAGCATTCAATGCTGCAATAACAATATCATGTGAACATATTTTTACTGGGGGTTCATCCACATGTTCAATATGCATTTCAACTTTGCTTCAACTTTCATTCATTGACTATATTGTCAATGATGGTAGTAACGTTTGCTGGCACTTTGTTTTTCATCGATTCATCTTTATATTCCTTAGTGATATTTTCTACCAATGCCCTTATTTTTCCGGCAATTTCACTGTCTATTACCACATTATTTTTACACAGGTTATACTTCCGGCACGTAGAAAAGATATGGCTTATGATATTAGTAGAAGAGTACGCCTGTCTTCTTTTGACCTTCCGTTGAATCCTAATACCGAAAGCTGACGATGGGGTTTAACACTGGGTAACATGTTGCCACAAGCACTAGCAAGAAGATGCCCCTCTTAATCAACTATTATTTTTATGTTGGCATTCTCTTTGAATATAATCATCTCCGGAGATCTGAATCTCCCATGTCCACCATCATAAGATATGAATTTTTTTGGTACTCCAAAGAAATTTAATTCCTTATTGTTATGACAATGCATGCACACGTTTCCGATAGTGCTACCACTTGTACTTGTTTTTATAGTTAAAATACTTCTCCTTGTCAGCGTTCAATGCTACAATAACATTATCATGTGAACACACTTTCTTAAAATGCTTCATTTTCACTTTTTTAAAGATATGACTTATGTGTTTATCCTTCTACTACTACATAAAAAAATTACTGATTTAATACATGTAATAAACTAGGTAGTGCCTAACCTGCCATAGAGTACCAGTGGGAAAGCCGCGTCGTGTCTATGAGCAAGCATAAAGTACGATTGGCACAACCGCAAGCATATTTCATGTCATTTTGAGATACGTAAAAAAGGTTGAATAATTTCTAAGTCCAAAAAATTCAGTCCAAAAAAAGTGTTACTACAAACATTATTTTTCTAATAGTTAAAGTCACGACTAAAATATCTATATCATTCTCATTTTGAATTTGGAAAATATTATATGTGAATTTTTTATATTTAAGTATATTTCATGTCATTCTAATACATGTAGGAAAAAAAAAGTTGAAAAAAATTATCTTGTTAAAAATAAAATAAGAAAATTTCAAAGAAAATAACTTAAAAAAGTATAAAAATGGGGGGAGGGGCCCAAAACGTTGGAGGGAGGGGGGCCTTGGATGTTAGGATAGGGCCCTTTGAGGTTGAGGTCCTTGGTGATTAGGGTCATTGGTGGTTGCGGTCCTTGATGGTTCAAACCCATAATCATCTCACTAGTTGATTTCTAAGGATTTCTAAGGATTGTTCTGAATTTCTTTATTAAAATTCTTTTTTGGTATCTACATCTTTATTAGTATCAACTTTTTAATTTACTAAAATTTTATTGAATATTTCATATTGATAACACTGCTCAAATGGTACTTGTGTATTATAAAGAACATAGGCAAGGAGTAAAGCTAAGTCAAGTCCCATTATCCCCTTGTCATCGTTAACCATTTCCATAGATTGATACCAATGATTTATTCCAAATTTATATTAAATTGCGTAAGAGTTACCACCCCCCTCCCTTCGGGCTTACCTTAACTGGTAAGCAGTTTAACCCTTTTTACCACTTTCATACAATCCAATTAAAATATTAGCGAGCTCCGTTTCACCCATTATTCAATCACCAATTAGGATCATTCAGAGCACAGTTACGCAGATGGAATAGCTTTTCGCAAATTGAGTTTGCTAATTGAAAATGATATAACTTTTTATCATTATTAGATACCACTAATAATGCGATCAATTCTGGACAAGATGCAAGATACCTTCAGGCTAGAGGTTATTAGAGTGTTTGACAAGTTTTGACTCAGAAACATGTTCGGCTTGGCTGTATCCTTAGTAAAAACATTATTTTATAGTAAAAAATAATTATATTACCCTTCGGCTGAGATCAGTATTTTTATAGAAAGTCCATTAAACCTTAGAACACATTATACCAAGGTCTTTAGTTATGGCTATTGAACCGAAAGAAAAAATATGTCTGACAAATCATGTCCCTTCTGCAGTACCAGATGCATTCTTTGGTAAGTTCTGTCCCGTTGAAATTGCACTGTATATTAAGTACCCTCTGTATTCGTTGTCCCTGATTGGCCCAGAAAGTGGGTGTTGACACAGAAACCTATTTGGTTGCTTTATACGATCTCGTTCCTGAATATCTACTTCAAAAATATAAAGTTTTTGGTCGCTTTATAGGTCCATAATATAGAGTGTTTGGTTGCTTTATGCAATCTTGTCCTGGACCTTATACATGCACACTACTCCAATCAAAATTTTCAGATAGCCATTTTTGTTCAACGTTGCAGAAAGTTCTGGAAATTAGGTCTTTGAGGATGACAACCCCCTCCCCCCCGCCCTCCCCCCCCCCCGCCCTCAGGGCAAGGGTTCTAATTTATGCCCTGGGGGCATATAAGGTTTTTATTGAAAGCGTTGTCGTAGAAACTTCAAAACGGCTCATTTGATTGGAAATTGAAAGGGCAAGTGCCTTTTTAATAGTTGAAAGTGATGGGAGAGCGACTAACGCCCCTGTCACGCCAATTATTTTCCCAGACACACCCAATCAAAATTTTGAGATAGCCATTTCGTTTAACGTAGTTGAAAGTTCTGGAAATTAGGTCTCAGATGATGACATCTACCCTCACAGCCATTAGGGTAAGGGTTGTAATTTATGCCCTGGGGGCATATAAGGAGTTTACAGAAAGTGTTGTCGTAGAAAACTCAAAAAGGCTCATTCGATTGGAGATAAAATAGCCTATTGCCCTTTTTAATAGACACAAGTGATTGGTCGGCTTGACATTTTTATAGTAAAGATCGATGTGGGTATAATATATTATTTTTTGTTGTTGTTGTTGTTTAGACCAGGGCACTTTGTATCGAAGGAGTGTCGTAGGGACTTCGAAAAGGGCTCATTCGATTGAAAATAGAAAGGGCTGATGCCCTTTTTAATAGTCGAAAGTGATTAGAGGGAAACTAATCCCCCTCCCACGCCCGCCCTCCCATTTGCCTTTATGTTTTAAAACTAAATATTGCCATAAGATTAAATCAAAATGCGCTGTGTTAATGCTAATTCACGATAAGGCATCTCAGCGGTATCCCAAGAAACGACTGAGGGTATTATGTTTCGAACTTTGAGGGCTATTTCTGCTCTGAAAATTTAACCAAATCAAAATAGCGTAAGTGTATCCAAGCTATCAAAGAAAGTGAACAGATTTTTTGCGAATGGTATCAAGTTTTCCATTTCAGGTCAACTAGAGGAGGTATGAAACTAAATTAAACACTTCTAATTGTGTCCAGATTCTAAAAGGGTGTATGTTGTTAAAAACTGCTGAAAGTTTTTCTCCAGCATATAAATAGCAGGCCAAACTACAAATTAAAAAAAATATTAAAAGATTTAAAGTATTATTTTCTTTTTCCTTGAAAAATTTAACATAAGTCGGGCTCAAAACCCCTATGCCTTCCCAAGGCCAGAACATAATTTGCACTTTACTAAAAAAAATACAGATGAATGTGCACTGTCAGTTTAATATATATATACTCATATTTGGTAATCAAAATGTTAATATTATTTGATTTATTAAAGTTATAAAAGTAAAAACATTTACATTTTTTTTAGCCAACTTATGTTAATTTCTGCTCGTTTTGAGTTTGACTCGGTTATTTGTTGTAATTTCTGTTCGTTTTGGGTTTCCTTTATTTATCGATGCTGATTTGTGGTAGTTTCACACTTGGTAGATTATTTGATTTTATTTTTGCTCATTTTTTGTTTAATGCAGCTCTTTATTTTTCTTTGAAAAATTATTTTGTGGAAAAAGTTTTTAATTCATAACAGTAAAAAGAGATTGGAGGGCAAGCAGCCCTTCTCTCATGCCCATCCATTTTCTCGACGCATGCAGAAAAAAAATTTGAGACAGCCGTTTTGTTCAGCATAGTAGAAAATTTTGTTCAGCAAACCGTTTTGTTCAGCAAATGTATGTTTTACATACATTTTGTTCAACCAAAAGAAGAAAACATTTATAAAGAAGATATTCGAGGAATATCAGGGCTTATCAAAACTCATCTTAATTAGATATTATCATACTATAGTGAAGAGGACAGAAACAAGTGAAAGGTAATCTAAAGTTCATAGTAAATTCAAAAATATTTTGATGGGAATCTAACATTTTAGCAGGTGCCATTGAATAGTGGATTTTGCCTTATTTTTTCCTCTCGTCAATCTAAAAAAATTTCTGCGGACGAGCGGCGTGCCGGCCCTCCAAAGTCTTTTCGGCGGCGGCGCGCTGAAAAAATTTCGGTTTTCGGTGCGGCTTCTTTAACTAAATTAAAGAGACCCCCAAATCTAGTTATGTAGTTGTTGGTATTAGAGGAACCCAAAAAGACAAAAACAATATGGGTGAAAAGTCAGAAATATCAGTTAAAACATTTAATTATTTTGCTGATTTATTTTCAGGGTTCAACGCAGTAACTGCCAAAAATGTGACACTCCTGTAAAAATTGAATTATTTTCAAGCAACTTAAAGAAAAATCTAAGAAGAAATATTGGTTTCCATATATGAATTGACATAAAACCAATCTAGGGAGGGGGGGGGTCAAAGATTGTTTGTGTTTTGATGCCCTTGTTTGTTCAGCTCTTATAAATTTCAGAAGGATCTTTGGGGGTGTTTCTTAGGAGTTTTTGGTAAAGCAATGGAAGTAATAGACAGAGCTGTCTCTACAATTTATGTTCGGGGAGGAAGATGTCACCGAAAGAATTTTTTGGGGGAGAGGGGTTCACCAAAAGAATGAGAAGATGTTCCACGCCTGTAAACTTTGTCTCGTGGTTTTAATTAAGTTTCTCTTAACCTGCATTTTTAAGACAATTGGTAAGTTGAAGAACTATTTCAAGAAGGAGAGGGCTTAAGTCCGGTAATCTCTTCTGAATACGGCCCTACTAGATGAAAAGCTTCTAATGCCGAGCCAAGTCATAGAAGTTGCGCATAAAGCTCCCGATTTGCCGACAAAGCTAGCACAATTAGCATGTTGAAACCCGAACTGCTTTTTTATTGACCATTAAATCAAAGGATCTTAAACTTCAAACGCCCATGTTTCCTTTTCTTTTCGTACACCTTAGCCACAAATGCGTTTAATTAATGGTTATACTCAGCCAGTGGCAAAAAAGGGCTCAAATAACTAGATTAGAATTGCCACCTTTATTCCGCCTACTTTAAGCTTAACATCCTGCTATTTAAGAAGTCAATAAGATCATCGATACATTAAATGGGTGTATAGTGATGTGTAGAATAATTATTTATAGCTTTTCATCTCTTTAGCTATTTCATCGCTTGTTAAAATTACTACTGCCAAGAGCTCAATGCAGCTCCAAGCAACCTAGGGCTACCACACCTGCTCACCCTCCCCTCTAAACCCAGTCTACTCAAAGCTTCACTCATAACTCCCTCCCTTGAACTTTTTTATTTCCCCTACGACATTTTCCCATCTCATTCTTTGACGACCCCTGTTTGTATGCCCCCTGAAAGACGGTCAAAAAGCTGTTTTTATATTTTTATTTTTTCAAAAGCTCTTCCTGTATTTTGAAAAAATACTTGTTTTGTAAATCTCCTCGTGAAACAGAAATCCAAAAGAATCTTTAATAGCCCCGCTTCTTCTGCATTTTCGTATTTTGGACAAAGTTTTATGAAAACCACGGAGAGCTTAGATTTTCGGCGACATGAGGAGACCAGTTTTTCTTCGGGAAAGTTAGAGAATTTGGCATAACCAAAAAGCTCAGGGACAGTGGATGCATTGTGTAAAACCATACTTCGCAACCCGATCTGGACTAAAAGACGTTTTGAGACTTGAATACTGATTGCAAAATTTTTCAATCGGCTAAAATTTTTCGAACTTAAAATATCTATCTTGGGACAAGGGAACACGGTTTCAGGTTTCAATATTCAGCCAGATTAAAACTTACAGAGCCCATACAAGGTATGTGCCCTGGGCAAAGAGAACACAGAAGAAATTAAGTATTTCCATTTCAAAAGGATTTAATTTCCTGAGATTACCAGAGAGAACAAGATACAGCAGGCCTCCATCTGTAATGCCTACTGAATCGGCCTGCAGCCTGAACTTACCTTGTTCCTGCACTGAGTCAGAACTTCAATTACTTTTTCCACGATATCACCAACATTTTGATGCTTGGAATTTTATCAGTTGGAACCTCAAAATACGTTAGAGGCGTATTTTATGAGTATCATCAAGCTTCGTTAATGCAATACCTTGTTTGAACCGAAATCATACAAGGAATTTCGCCGTCCATGATTGAAGACCAAAAGTGGGCCTTTGGTCAGATCCGGTCAAGAAGGGTAGGGGGAAGGGGGTACGAACGGCTTAGCTGCCCTAGGTGCCACAGCTGGGGTGTGGCTGGAGGATTGCCCATTTTGATCAGATTTTTCACTTTCATTCGGCTTTTTTAAATATATATTCGAGTCGGGAGAATGACCCCTGGTGTCACCAAACCTAAAAACGCCTCTGCCTTTTACGCTTCCACCACTACCCCCACATGTAAAATATTCCGCACACATGTAAAGAGGGTTTTTTTTTCTCACACCTAGAGCTTATAGTATACGTACCTAGAGCAAACAGAACATAAAAAATATTAGCGAACGTCTTTCTCCGATCTTTGTGAAAAAAAAACATAATATAAGGTAAGAAAAAAAAACTGGACAGATTTTCAGAGGCATACACCTTCTGATCCCTACCTACTTAGCATAGAAGAGAATGCAGACCCTGGCCAAAGGGGAGAACCTAAAATACCGATAGGAAAAGCAGTGATGGAAATTAAAAGTTCGTATGCAGGCATCAGTTTTCTGTATTTTGAATGAAATGAAAACAAAAGGAAAAAAAAACACTAACATACAAGTAAATTAAAAGTAACAGATATATTTATTCTATGAGATTCTGTTTTTCTTCCTTGTAGATTTGATTGGTATTGCGGTTTCCAATTTATTTTATTAAAAATAAAATATAGCTTTTTTAAATACTTACCATTGCAAGTCTTTGTAATTGACTACTGTATTTTTTGTATTTGATTAGTATTGCTGTATTTGTAATACAGCAACCTTATTGTTAATTGCTAATTTTTTTTGTTGTATTGTTGGTGGACTTGATTATCTGTTTTAATTCCTTTTTGCTGGGTTTTATCTGTCCATTCTTAGAATATCTGTTTCTTTTTTATTTTGAATTATGTTCTGTTTTGTTTTGATATTTCATTGTTTAATGTGCCTGTTACGATTCTTTAACTGGAAAGTGTTACGTAATTTAGCGGAATTAATTTTTACTTAGTAAATCAAAATTAGTGTCGCAAATGATGCAATATTCTCCATCCTTTTCAATCCTAGAAACATAGCTGGTATTTTGATTTGTTCTATTTTTATATTTCATTTTCATTGAAGGACATATTAGACTTTTGATCAATGGGTTTGAATGAGTAGTAGCCCTCAAGACTTTATATAAACCTCTAATTCATATGAGGTTCTGGTAAATGTGTTGCATCTAACATTTCAAGACAGCATTTTCAATATAAGAAAATTTGATAGCACAGAAAATTCTTATGAGAGGATAAACATTTTTTGGGGTCGTTTCTCAAACTTAATTTTATTAATAAACTAATGCAAAAGATGCAATATTACACAATTTTTTTTCAATCCTTGACATGCGACTCCAATTTTTATTTATTTATTTTATTTCACTTTATTTTTTATCTGGTTTTCATTCTAGGAAAAATGATGCTAGTGGAAGGAGGTACATTGGTGGATTGAGGGAGTAGCATACTCTGAGATTGTAAAGATGAAAATTTCATGATGATATTTTAAAGATAGGAAACTTCTAAACATTGAGTAATTGTGAAAAGGCTGAGACTTCTGTTTGTTGCGAGTAAGCTCAATTTCAATTAAATAAAAAAAACACGTTTTTTCAACTGACAGTTAGGAGCAACATAAAAATTTAAAATGAATAGAAATTATTAGGTAAATGAGGGGCTTGCCCCCTCCTCAGTACCTCGCTCTTTACGCTAAAGTTTGACTTTTTGTTCCAATTATTTAAGAATGACTCCTAATACACAAGGACCGTTTAATTAGAATAATAAGCTTTTTACAAATTCAAAAACAGTTTAGCATAAAGAGCTAGGTGAGAATAGGGGGCAACCTTACCTAGTAATTTCTGTTCGTTTGAAGTTTCAATGTTGTTCCTTACTTTCAGCTAAAAAAAACTTTTTCATGGAGTTTTTTATTTAATTTCTGATAGTTTTTTAATTAATGCTGGGAAATCGAGCTCCCCCTCCCATGGAAAATTCACTCCCCCCACGAAAATACCTCCATGGAAAGATCCTCCCTTGTAAGCATCCCCACCAGGAAATCCCCCTTGAAAATATCTTTATACTTCCAATAGCCAACACTATATGTAAGCAATGGGCAAAGTTCATAACTTGCAGCCCTACCCTCAGTGGCTCTGGGGGGGGGGGGGGCAGGTTATAACTATTAGATCAAAGACATAACTATTGGATCTTTCGACCATGCTGAAGAAAACGGTTATATCAAAATTTTGAATGAACAATTTTGGGCAAAAGGGGGGTTGAGGGAGGGGGCTAGCTGCCCTCCAGTATTTTGGTCACTTGAAAATGGCACTAGAGCTTTTGTTTTCCGATCAAATAAGCCCTCTTCCGATCTTCTAGGATCACTGGTTCAATACAATCATCCCAGAAAAAACAAACACGCATGCGTGATCTTGCTTCTGGCAAAAAAAATCCAAAACTCCACATTTTGTACATAGGAGCTTGAACCTTTACAGTAGGGTTCTCTGATATTCTTAATCTCATGGTGTGATTTTCATTGAGGTCGCTTGTTATCTTAGGGGTGTTTTCCCCTTTTCTCAAAAATAGGCATATTTTCTCAGGCTCGTAACTTTTTATAGGTAACATTAAACTTCATGAATTTTATATATTTTTATTAAGCATCAAAATTCGATTCTTTTAATGTATCTATTTTTATCAAGATCCGTTTCTTTACAGTTTCGGTTACTATTGAGCCGCATCGCTCCTTACTTACAGTGCGTTACCACGAACTGTTTGATACATTTTGTTCCTGTTGCCTGTATTCTGTTCTTTTTTGTCGGTTTTCTGTTCGTTTTCAGCATGACTTTTTGTTCAATTCAGTTTTGTTCAGCTCAAGACATAAATAAGGACAGTTTAGGGATTATTGTATGTTACTATTGATGATATTGATTACTTTGGCCTAAAAGATATTATATGCATTACAATTTTAGCAATTTATATATTTTTTTATATAATTTCTAGGTAAACTTTTGACAGTACTTTGAAAGAGACTATATGGTAACACTAGTAGTAAACATGTATCTATTTTTAAACAGCAAAACTACTCCCCACTTGTGTTTTCAAAAATAGATTTTACCCTTCCCCCAGACTTTATGAACTTGTGCTATGGAGCTTCGAGGGTGAATACTTATGATTTTTGGGTTAATAATAACACTAAGAGGGCTAATGCCAACCTTTTTTGTGACACATCATAAATTTTTGGGCCTGAAGATGAGATAAGCCCCTCCGCTCAATGCTGTTGTCCTGATTCTATTTGTTTATTAAACACATATTTGTCGCTTGATTTAACTTTTTTTAATAAGACATCCTAATTAATATTAATATCTTGAATTTTATTTTGTTATTAACCGGAGTATAGGGGAGGGGGAAGTAATGGAGCCTTGCCGGATACCTTTTACGGACAGGTATACTACGTGTGGATACCACCATCGAGAGGTGTGGGACTTTAATCTTCACTCTCAGTCTCCTATACATGCTCTCCTCCATACAACGACAAAACCGAATCAAAACTCTCGGGGGCGTTTTAATTCCAGCATTAGTTATTTTGATAACAATAATATTGCTTTTAAGCCATATTATGGGACTAGGAATGGTTGACTGCGGGAGAGATACAGCTTGCCAGATCCTCTTGATGCTGCAGATAAGCTTTTATACAAGCTTACGGGTTATCCGTCGAACCACCCTTGGAAGGATTTTTTGTTTTAACGCTAGTTTCCTTTTTATTTATTTTTTTTTTTTTTTTGCTGAGTTACTATTATTTTTTTTTTGTATATTGTATTATTTATTTGTATGATACATTTAAAGAGGTTTACAGCCCTTGGAGTGGCTTAATTTTCTGAATTGTTTGGGTTTTTGAGTTTTAATTTGCACGTATTTGCTCCTGTTTTTGTATGTATTTTTTTCTTTTTTCTTTCATTTTCTTTCTTTTTGTTATGCTCCATCGTCATGCCTTGTATTTTTGATGGGTTATAAGATATATATACATTTAGGGATATATAGTATATATATATATATATATATATATATATATACTATATATATATATGTTATATATATATATATATAGATTCATATATATATATATACATATATATATATATATATATATATATATATATATATATATATATATATATATATATATTATATATATATATATATATAATATATATATATATATATATATATATATATATATATATATATATATATATATATATATATATATATATATTTTCTAATAATAAAATCTTTGAATTTAATATTTAATTTTTTGTACTTTCATGGAATGCTGATAGACCAAAACCACATCTTTCTGTTACGTTAAATAGAAAATTAAAGAATAAATAAAAAAAGATTACCAGCCTCCTGTAGTTAAGACGGTATTTATCATGCGCATTTCAGACCACCTTCAGTGAATGAAGCTATTTCTGTGACATATAAAAACAATGGTACAATTCATATTTATGTCACTAAAATGGTTTTCTTCCTTTTTTGGCCCCCCAGGTGGCCGATAGTTAAGAGACCGAAAAGTGGTTGAATTTATTGAACTTTAAAGGGTGCTCAATATTTTATCGATTGATTCAAGTATTATTTTGAATAAAGCTCACTCGATCGATTATTTTTCAAGTCTAAAAATATTCTATCACAGTTGGCTGAGTCAGGTATTTGGGGGTCCCAATTCAAGGAACAGTGGCCCCAATTCAAGGAAATGCAGGGGGATGTAGAATTTTTCTATTTTTAAACAGAGAAACAAAAAAATCTTATTCAAAATTTAAGAAGGGGATTTCAATTTTTAAGCGTAGATACAAGAAAATTTATTCTTCCTAATCTAAGGTGGGCTTTTCCGATTTTGTTTTAAAGAATAAATATAAATGTTTTAACTTTCATAACTTTAATAAATCAAATAATATTAAAATTTTGATTTCTAAGTATCAGTATATGTATATTAAACTGAAAATGCACATTCATTTGTATTTTTTACAGTAAAGTGCAAATTAGGTTCTGGCCTTGGGAAGGTGTAGGAGTTTTGCGCCCAACTTATGTTAATTTCTGCTCGTTTTGAGTTTTACTCGGTTATTTATTGTAATTTCTGTTCATTTTCGGTTTCATTCATTTATCAATGCTGATTTGTGGTAGTTTCACGCTTGGTAGGTCATTTGATTTTATTTTTGCTCATTTTTTGTTTAATGGAGTTCTTTACTTTTCTTTGAAAAACTTATTTTGTGGAAAAAGTTTTTTTTTAATTAATTTCTGTTCGTTTTATATTGACATAGTCTTTTCAGGGAAAAAGAAAATAATACTTTAAATCTTTTAATATTTTTTTTAATTTTATAGTTTGGACCTGCTATTTATATGCTGGAGAAAAACTTTTCAGCAATTTTTAACAACATACACCCTATTAAAGTCTGGACACAAATAGTAGTGTTTGATTTAGTTTCATACTCCTCTAGTTGACCTGAAATGGAAAACTTGATACCAGTCGCAAAAAAATCTGTTTACTTTCTTTGATAGCTTGGATACACTTACGCTATTTTGATTTGTTTAAGTTTTAAGAGCAGAAGTAGCCCCGGAAGTTTGGACATAATACCCTCAGTCGATTTGGGATACTGCTGAGATGCCTTACTGGGAATTAGCATTAACACAGTGCATTTTGATTTTATCTTAAGGCAACATTTAGTTTTTGAGCATTATGGGCAAATTGGAGGGTGAGCGTGGGAGGGGGATTAGTTGCCCTCTAATCACTTTCGACTATTAAAAGGGCATAAGCCCTTTCTATTTTCAATCGAATGAGCCCTTTTCGAAGTTCCTACGAAAACTCTTTAGATACGAAGTGCCCTGCTCTGAACAACAACAACAACAAAAAAAAAATAAATTATACCCACATCGATCTTTACTATAAAAATATCAAGCCTTCCAATCACTTTCGACTATTAAAAAGGGCACTAGGCCTTTCGACTTCCAATTGAATAAGCCCTTTTTGAGTTTCTACGACAACACTTTCTATAAAACACCTATATGCCTCAAGGGGCATAAATTACAACCCTTACCCTAAGGACTGTTAGGGTTGTTGTCATCCTCTAAAACTTAATTTCCAATGCTTTCAACTACGTTAAACAAAATGGCTATCTCAAAATTTTGATTGGATGTGTTTGGGGAAATGGTGGGCGTGAGAGGGGTGGTAGTCGCTCTCCAATAGCTTTCAACAATAAAAAAATGCACTAGCCCTTTCAATTTCCAATCAAATGAGCCCTTTTAAAGTTTCTACGACAACGCTTTCAATAAAAAACTTTATATGCCCCCTGGGCATAACTTACAACCCTTGCCCTGAGGGCTGGGGGGGTCATCCTCAAAGACCAAATTTCCAGAACGTTCTACTACGTTAAGAAAAATGGCTATCTGAAAATTTTAATTGGATTTTTTGGTTGAATGGTGGGCGTTAGAGGGGGGCTATTTACCTCCAATCACTTTCGACTATTAAAAAGAGCACTAGCCCTCTCAATTCCCAATTGAATGAGCCCCTTTTGAAGTTTTTACGACAACTCTATCTTTAAAAACCTTACATGCCCGCAGGGTATAATTTTATAACCTTTGCCCTGGGAGCTCTGGGGGGTTTGTCATCCTTAAATATATAATGTCTAGAACTTTCAACTACGTTGAACAAAATGGCTATCTCTAAACTTTGATTGAACGTTTTTGGGGGAAAGAGTGGGCGTGAGAAGGGGATTAATTGCTGTCCACTCACTTTTGACAATTAAAAAGAACAATTTCGATTTTCAATCAACTAAGCTCTTTTTGAAATTTCTACAACAACTTTCTATATAAACTTTATATGCCCCCAGGGCATAAAACTACTAACCTTGAACTGAAGGCTCTGAGGGGGGTTATCATCCTAAAAGACCTAATTTCCAGAACTTTCAACTACGTTGAACAAAAATTGATTTCTCAAGATTTTAATTGGATGTGTTTGTGAAAATGATGGGGCGTGAGAGGGGGGTTAGTTACCCTTCAGTCACTTTCGACTATTGAAAAGGGCACTAGCCCTTTCAATTTCCAATTGAATGAGCCCTTTTTGAAGTTTCTACAACACCGCTTTCTATAAACCTTATATGCCCCCAGGGCATAACTTACAACCCTTGCCCTGAGGGCTGTGGGGGAGGGGTTGTTATCCTTAAAGATCTAATTTCCAAAACTTTCAACTACGTTTAATAAAATAGCTGTCTAAAAATTTTGATTGGATATGTTTGGGGAAAAGGTGGGCGTGAGAGGAGGGGTTAGTTGCCCCCAAATCACTTTCGACAATTAAAAAGGGCACTAGCCCTTTGAATTTCCAATCGAATAAGCCCCTTTTGAAGTTTTTACGACAAAGCCTTCTATAGTAACCTTATATGCCCTATTATACAAAGCCTTCTATAGTAACCTTATATGCCCTTTATATATAAAAAACGTTATATGCCGCCAGGGCATAACTTACAACCTTTGTCCTGGGGGCTCTGGTGGGTTTGTCATCCTTAAATACATAATTTCCAGAACTTTCAACTACGTTGAACAAAATGGCTATCTCAAAATTTTGATGGAATGTTTTTTGGGGAAATAGTGAGCGTGAGAGGAGGGTTAATTACTCTCCACTCACTTTCGACTATTAAAAAGGGCAATTTCAATTTCCAATCAAATGAGCACTTTTTGAAATTTCTAAAACAACTTTCTGTATAAACCTTATATGCCCCCAGGGTATAACTTACAACCCTTGCACTGAGGGCTCTGATGGGGTTATCATCCTAAAAGACCTAATTTCCAGAACTTACAACTACGTTGAACAAAATGGATGTCTCAAAATTTTGATTATATGTGTCTGGGAAAATGGTGGGTATGAGAGGGGGTTTAGTTGCCCTTCAATCACTTTCGACTATTAAAAAGGGCACTGCCCTTTCAATTTCTAATTGAATGGCCCTTTTTTAATTTTCTACAACATCGCTTTCTATAAAAACTTTTCATGCCCCCAGGGCAAAACTTACATCCCTTGCCCTTAGGGCTATGGGGGGAGGGGTTTCATCCTTAAAGGCCTAATTTCCAAAAGTTTTAGCTACGTTGAATAAAATCACTATCAAAAATTTTGATTGGATGTGTTTTGGGGAAAAGGGGGCGGGACAGGGGGTTAATCGCCCTCAAATCACTTTCGATTATTATAAAGGGCACTAGCCCTTTGAATTTCCAATTGAATTAGCCCTTTTTTCAAGTTTCTACGACAAAGATTTCAATGAAAACCTTACATGCCCCCAGGGCATAATTTACAACCCTTGCCCTGAGTGCTGTGGGAGGGGGGATGTCATCCTCAAAGACCTAATTTCCAGAACTTTCAACCACGTTGAACAAAATGGATTTCTCAAAATTTTTATTGGATGTGTTTGTGAAAATGGTGGGCGTGAGAGGGGGGTTAGTTCCCCTTCTATCCCTTTCGACTATTGAAAAAGGGCACTAGCCCTTTCAATTTCCAATTGAATGAGCTCTTTTTGAAGTTTCTACAACACCGCTTTTTATCAAACCTTATATGCCCCCAGGGCATAACTTACAACCCTTGCGCTGAGGGCTGTGGGGGGAGGGGTTGTCATCCTTAAAGACCTAATTTCCAAAACTTTCAACTACGTTTAATAAAATGGCTATCAAAAATTTTTATTGGATGTGTTTTGGGAAAAGGTGGGCGGGAGAGGGGGCTTAGTCGCCCACAAATCACTTTCGATTATTAAAAAGGACACTAGCCCTTTGAATTTCCAATCGAATGAGCCCTTTTTCAAGTTTCTACAACAAAGATTTCAATGAAAACCTTATATGCCCCTAGGGTATAATTTACAACCCCTGCCCTGAGGGCTCTGGGGGGGATGTCATCCTCAAAGACCTAATTTCCAGAGATTAAAAGTACGTTGAAACAAATAGATATCTCAAAATTTTGATTGAATGTGTTTGGGGAAAAGGTGGGCTTGAGAGGGGTGTTAGTTGCCCTCCAATCACTTTTGACTATTAAAAAGGGCACTAGCCATTTGAATTTCCAATAGAATGAGCCTTTTTTGAAGTTTCTACTACAACACTTTCTATAAGAACCTTATATGCCCCCAGGGCATAACTTACAACCCTGGCCCTGAGTGCTTTGGGGGGAGTGTCCTCCTCAAAAACATAATTTCTATCTGGAAATCAAATACGCTGAACAAAATGGCTATCTCAAAATTTTGATTGGATGTGTTTCGGGAAATGGTGGGCGTGGAATGGGTGTTAGTTGCCTTCCAATCACTTTTGACTATTAAAAAGGGCACAAGCCACTCTAATTTCCAATTGAATGAGCCCTTATTGGCGCCCATCCGCTCGGAGTCTTGGGCAAGTGACCCAAAAATTTGAAAAAATTGTGAAAAATTGAAATTTTCTCAGAATGTGGGGCTGAGCTTAGGCAACGAATAGTACTATTTGAAAGATAAAGATGGCTTTAAACGATTGTTTGCCTGTTATTTCAAGCAAATTAATGGTCCTATGTTAATTCTATATTCTTGGTCAACCTTCTTAAGACCATAAGCGGGCGTGCCTTGTTTGCCTCTCATTACAGGCAATCTAACAGTCTTATGTCAATTTTAAATTCTTGGTCAACATGGTGCTGAGACTCTAGGCAGGCATGCCTTTCCAGAAACTAACATGAAAAGTATGTGTCCAATAAAAGAGTCATGCATACTCCCGCCACCAGCCATTTAAACATTTGCCTCTCAATTACTTGAACTATCTGTCTTGGCTTTTCTCTTTCTACAATTAGCCATGTCTTGATGCAACCATATGCAACCTACTGCAAAATCAAACAGTTCGTGGTAACGAACTGTAAGTAAGGAGCGACCCGGCTCAATGGTAACCGAAACTCTAGAAAACGGGTTTTTTTATACCAATAGATACATCAACAGAATCAGATTTCAATGCTGATTTCAAATATATAACTTTCATCAAGTTTAGTGCTACCCATCAAAAGTTACGCACCTGAGAAAATTTGGCTGATTTCCGAAAAAAGGGAGAAAGACCCCCTAAAAATTACAGAACCTTAATGAAAATCACACCATCATATTCAGCGTATCAGCGAACCCTACTGTAGAGGTTTCAAGCTCCTATCTACAAAAATGTGGAATTTTGCATTTTTTTGCCAGAAGAATGATCACGGATGCGTGTTTATTTGTTTGTTTTTTTTTTTCCCAGGGGTGATCGTAGCGACCCAGTGGTCCTAGAATATCGTGGGAGGGCTCATTGGAACGGAAATTAAAAGTTCTAGTGCCCTTTTTAAGTGACCAAAAAAAATGGAGGGCAACTAGGCCCCCTCCCACGCTTATTTTTTTCCCAAAGTCACCCGATCAAAATTTTGAGATAGCCATTTTGTATCAGCATGGTCGAAAATATGATAAATATGTCTTTTAGGATGACTTAATCCCCCGAAGTCTCCAGGGGGAGGGCTAAAAGTCATGAACTTTACCCAATGTTAACATATAGTATTGGTTATTGGGAAGTATACAGAAGTTTTCAGGAGGGTTTTTTTCTGGTAGTGGGAGGGAAGGGTGGGTCGGGGGTTATGTTGGAGGATCTGTCCATGAAGGAAGTTTTCATGGGGGAAGGGAAATTGCCATGAAGGGGGTGTCGGACTTTCCAGCATTATTTATTGGTTATTGGGAAGTAAACAGACATTTTCAGGAAGGGTTTTTTTCTGGAGGGGGGGGGGGGCTAGATGAGGGGGTTACTCTGGAGAATATTTCCGTGGAGGATGTTTCTTTGGGGTAAGGGACATTTCTATGAAGGGGCGCCGGATTTCCAAGCATTATTTAAAAAACGATCAGAAATTAAATAAAAAAAACAAGTTTTTTTCAACTGAAAGTAAGAAGCCAAATTAGAACTTAAAACGAACAGAAATTATAACGTATGTGAGGGGGTTCTCTCCCAAGTCAATACCTCGCTCTTTACGCTACAGTTTTTTTAGTGCTTTCAAAAGAGCTATCTATTCTAATTAAACGGCCTTTGTGATTCAGGGGTTTGTGAATCAAAATTTTTTTTAACTTTTAACGTAAAGAGCGTGGTATTGACTATGGGGAGAACCCCCTCATACGTAATAACATATACGTAATAAAAAAAAAAACAATAAAAAAACAAGCGATACGGCTCAATAGTAATCGAAACTTTTAAAAACGGAATTTTGATGTCAATAAATGTATCAAAAGAATGTGTTTATAATGCTGATTCTAAATATATAAATTTTATTAAGTTTAGTATTACTCATCAAAGGCTACGAGCCTGAGAAAATTTACCCGATTTTTTAAAGAGGTGAGAAACATCCCCTACAAGTGAAAGAATTTTAATGAAAATCACACCGTCAGATTCAGCGTATCAGAAAACCCTATTACATAGGTTTCAAGCTCACATCTGCAAAAATCTGCAACTTTGTATTTTTTGCCAGAAGAAAAAATATACGAATATAGAAGTTAGCTACGTAAGTTAATTTGTAAAGACATCCATTTAGCAAAAGAAAAGTAAAATTTTTATGCAAATTTTGTTTACTTATTCAATGACGGTTAGCCAAAATAAAAGCTGCATTAACTAAAAAACGATCAGAAATTAAATAAAAAAAAACAAGTTTTTTAAACTGAAAGTAAGGAGCGACATTAAAACTAAAACGAACAGAAATTATTCCGTATATGAAAGGGGCTGTCCCCTCCTCAACGCATCGCTTTTTACGCTAAAGTTTGACTCTGTCTCACAACTTTATTTTTTAAAACAATAAAAAACTTTAGCGTAAAGAGCGAGGCGTTTAGGAGGGGACAGCCCCTTTCATATACGGAATAATTTCTGTTCGTTTTAAGTTTTAATGTCGCTCCTTACTTTCAGTTTAAAAAACTTGTTTTTTTTTATTTATACTTGATAACTTCAATCCAATTCAATTCATTTAGTTCCCTGGTCTAAAACCAGGAAAAAAAGAAATTAAAATTAATAACACATTGTGCCAACATCGTTCTTTACTTAGGCAGCGCTAGTGCGCTGCCTATGCTGAAGATACATAAAATTAAATCTTCCAAAAGGAAGTGAATCGCTTTCAATTAAAAAAAAATCGATTTTTCAAAATCTAAGGATAAGAAATTGCACCGCCGCCCCCCTCAACTAGTGACACCGGATTCAATACTAATCCAAAGACTTCGTAGTTAATCTAAATTTTATTTTCCTTAAAATAATATTAGCTTGTAACTGCTAAAGTGTCATCAAGGTAATTATTTCATATTTTTTTTTCGGTCATTCAATAGGTATTTTGATCACCTGGATGAGTTAGCTAATTTGGAAAAAGACTTAATTAGTGCTGCCAATACATGGAAATTTAGAGGGAGGAGTAAGTAGGAGTAAAGAGGGGAGTAGGGGGGAGGAGTAAGGAGGAGTAATAAACACTCAAATAAATAAAAGAAAACTTTCAGAAATCTTGGGGGGTGTTTTCAATTTTTTTAAATGGAGATAGAAAAACTAGGGATTAGCAATTGTCCCCTTCTAACCACTGCGACTGGATTCAATGCTACTTCAAAGATTCAATGTTTTAATTTTAGTATTAAGTTCCTAGGAATATCATAAGTTTATAATAAATATAAGTTAAGAATATTATAAGTTTGCATTTACTATTCATGGGAGGGGGTAAAGAGTACAACTTTGAATAAATTAGGTGGAAAAAGAGCACGCACGACTGCGTTATCCTTAAACTGCTTTTCCTGCAGTGAGCTTTTAGTCGTAAGAGTTGTAGAAGTTGTACAACGTGATCAAGGTCTTTTAGTAAGAAGAAACATAAAAGCGAATAAGCGATAAGCATGAAACAAACAGGAAAGCAAACAATGGGAAATAAATTTCAATGAAGTACAATAAGTATAATGACAAATCAAATCCGTTTAATTGCTTAAGATTTTCTCTCTACTAATCTTGAATTTCTCGATAAAATCAAAATAATTAAATATTTAAACGGTAATTTTTAATATACGTTTAAATATGAAACTATTTAAAAATTTTAATTTAAATTTCTATTGGTTTAATTCAAAATCGAATATGGTACTGTTCTAAAATCCAGGACACATGCGAGAAGTGAGGTTTGGTTAATGCTAATGAAATTCAGAGTTCAGAGTTTTTATTCCACAATACATACACAATCCAATCACAACACTAGTAGAAAGGCCTTATTGACTCCGAACACTCACCCCTGCTGCCACCTACAACTTTTTTTACATAATTTATTCAAGGATTATCGATCGAGTCTAATGGGGGTCAAGGTCAATCGATCTGTTGTTGTTTGGCCATGTGTAATGACATGAGGGGTGATTTACATAATCGCTCGGGGAATTATTGATTTATGACACTGGTGGGGTGATTTACATAATCACTAGGGGCAATGTATTGATCTAGTACTCGAGGGGGAAGTGAATTTCCGAGAACTTGATTTACATAATCGGTGGGGGAGAATGTATTGATTTACGAAAGGAGAATTAAGAAACAAACATGGCTTCTTTGATCTTTAGGCTAACCTAACCTGAGAAATTGATTTACATAATCAGCGGGGGGGAATTATTGATTCACGAAAGGGGAATTAAGAAACAAACAAGGCTTCTTTGATCTTTAGGCGAACCTAACCTGAGAAATTGATTTACATAATCGGCGGGGGGAATTATTGATTCACGAAAGGGGAATTAAGAAACAAACATGGCTTCTTTGATCTTTAGGTGAACCTAACCCGAGAACTTGATTTACATAATCGGTGGGGGAGAATGTATTGATTCACGAAAGGGGAATTAAGAAACAAACATGGCTTCTTTGATCTTTAGGCGAACCTAACCGAGAACATGATTTACATAATCGGTGGGGGAGAATGTTTTGATTCACGAAAGGGGAATTAAGAAACAAACATGGCTACATTGATGTTTGGCTAACCTAACCTGAGAAATTGATTTACATAATCGGCGGGGAATTATTGATTCACGAAAGGGGAATAAAGAAACAAACATGGCTTCTTTGATCTTTAGGCGAACCTAACCTGAGAAATTGATTTACATAATCGGCGGGGAATTATTGATTCACGAAGGGGAATTAAGAAACATTATGGCTTCTTTGATCTTTAGGCCTGAGGGATTTATTTGTTATTGTTGTTTTGGACAAGTGCATGCTAGGGATGAATGTCAAGGTGTCCAGGAATAGGAAACCGGAAGTACATGCATCCTTCTCAGTCAATCAGCGAGTCAGATACATCCTCCTTCTCAGCCAATCAGAGGCTTGCTTACATATGGTTTCCTCCACCTTGAATTTATCTATCGGCAGGGACGAACAGTTTTGTTTTAGCTGTGAGAGAGTTGACATCGGAAACCAAAAATGTTCTATACATGTCCACTGTGCATGTACACTCTTGGCAGTTGGACTCAATGTGAGAATTGTACAATTATTGATGACTATAGTGAAAAGTGCAAATTATGTAATCCTTGTAAATTACATAGAGGCTATGCAGTACAAATTAAAGGATGTAATTCATGTCTTGAGGAGATTTGTGACTCTCACCCTAGAGGACACCTGTGCTCCAATTGTCACTATGATAAATGTGATCAGTGGGAGAGAATACTTACCCCGCTATGATTGGAAAGAATCCCAAACGTGATTTTGGTTTATTGCTACGAGATTGGTATCGTCGTGGATTTAAATTATTCTGGGAGGAGGAGCCGGGTCAGCGATTCAACTTTTGGAACAGCAAAAGAATATGGTTTCTACGTCATCGTTGTGACGACACTGCCTATTATGACTATAAACCAAGTGATTTTTATTTGGCAGTTACCGAATGTGATTCACCATTTGAAAACACTGTATGCGATATTGCTTCAAATAGAAAGATTGAAACTCGTGAATTTCATAATATAAATACAAATAGTATCATTGACTATACAAAGAGATATGATAAGAGTGAAGTTACATTGTACTGTAGAAAATGTGACCCTGACTTTGCAGTCAATCAAGATCAATATACAGTGAATCCAAATGATTTACCAGCATTAGTGGTTCACGACAGTTGCCTATACACCGATGAAGAAATCTAAATTGAAGATTTAAAGACATTGTTGTATATATATGCATTTTATTAATAAACAAATTCACAAACATTTTTTTAGCACTTTACTCTTAGGGCACTTTTCTCACTTTGATGTATTTTCATGGTTTCGATGAAATTGATTCACATAATTGAGGGGAATTATTGATTCACGAAAGGAGAGAGAATTTTTGAGAACTTGATTTACATAATAGCTAGGGAATTATTGATTTACGAAAAGGGGAATAAAGAAACAAGTATGGCTTCTTTGATCTTAGGTCTGAGGGATAAACGCTCTTTAGGTTAGAGAGAAAAATTAATATTCTATTTTTGAATAAGGCTTCGTTGATCTTTAGTGTCAGGAATTAGAAATGACATCACTTGTTATCTTGGAATTATGCGGGAGTCTAAGGAGATAGAAATTCTATTTTTAAATACGGCTTCACTGATCTTTAAGTCGGAGAGATAAATTGATATTCTAACGAAACCTTAATAGTGTAGCTAGGAACATTTATGAGATGAAGAAATTAATGCGGGAAAAGGGTTTCTAACTAATTTGAAATGTGACAGCGCAGAGATGCCAAAAACAAAAGGAACACGCTGAAATTACGTTTAGGGGTTACTTGAGCGAAACCGTTTTAGACATTTTAGGGAATTATTTCGGCGAAACAGGTAGAGACATTTTAAAAGATGATTTAGAAGATGTTTTAGAAGAGGTTTTGAGTGTGGTCGTTATAATACATAAGTTCCATTTGAACAGTGTCGTGAGGTCCCATACCCCAAGCCCAAAGGGCTCAGATCCCCCCTATTTCCTTTAGTACCTACGCAATTAGACTAAAAATGAAGATATTTATGCAGAGTTTCAACTAGCTATGGCTAAGTTTGCTAAAGACAAGCTCTTTTCTTGCGAAAACACACAAAATCAGAAAAAATGTTCAATGTTCCTTTAGTACCTACGCAATTAGACTAAAAATGAAGATATTTATGCACAATTTCAACTAGCTATGGCTAAGTTTGCTAAAGACAAGCTATTTTCTTGCGAAAACACACAAAATCATAAAAATGTTCAATGTTCCTTTAGTACCTACGCAATTAGACTAAAAATGAAGATATTTATGTACAGTTTCAACTAGCTATGGCTAAGTTTGCTAAAGACAAGCTATTTTCTTGCGAAAACACACAAAATCAGAAAAAATATTCAATTTTCCTTTAGTACCTACGCAATTAGGCTAAAAATGAAGACATTTATGCAGAGTTTCAACTAGCTATGGCTAAGTTTGCTAAAGACAAGCTATTTTCTTGCGAAAACACACAAAATCAGAAAAAATGTTCAATGTTCCTTTATTACCTACGCAATTAGACTAAAAATGAAGATATTTATGCATAGTGTCAACTAGCTATGGCTAAGTTTGCTAAAGACAAGCTATTTTCTTGCGAAAACACACAAAATCAGAAAAAATGTTCAATGTTCCTTTAGTACCTACGCAATTAGACTAAAAATGAAGATATTTATGCACAGTTTCAACTAGCTATGGCTAAGTTTGCTAAAGACAAGCTATTTTCTTGCGAAAACACACAAAATCAGAAAAAATGTTCAATGTTCCTTTAGTACTTACGCAATTAGGCTAAAAATGAAGACATTTATGCAGAGTTTCAACTAGCTATGGCTAAGTTTGCTAAAGACAAGCTATTTTCTTGCGAAAACACACAAAATCAGAAAAAATGTTCAATGTTCCTTTAGTATCTACGCAATTAGGCTAAAAATGAAGATATTTATGCACAGTTTCAACTAGCTATGGCTAAGTTTGCTAAAGACAAGCTATTTTCTTGCGAAAACACACAAAATCAGAAAAAATGTTCAATGTTCCTTTAGTACCTACGCAATTAGGCTAAAAATGAAGATATTTATATAGAGTTTCAACTAGCTATGGCTAAGTTTGCTAAAGACAAGCTATTTTCTAGCAAAAACACACAAAATCAGAAAAAATGTTCAATGTTCCTTTAGTACCTACGCAATTAGACTAAAAATGAAGATATTTATGCAGAGTTTCAACTAGCTATGGCTAAGTTTGCTAAAGACAAGCTATTTCTTGCGAAAACACACAAAATCAGAAAAAAAAGCGTTCAATGTTCCTTTAGTACCTACGCAATTAGGCTAAAAAAAATGAAGATACTTATGCAGAGTTTCAACTAGCTATGGCTAAGTTTGCTAAAGACAAGCTATTTTCTTGCGAAAACACACAAAATCAGAAAAAATGTTCAATGTTCCTTTAGTACCTACGCAACTAGACTAAAAATGATGATATTTATGCAGAGTTTCAACTAGCTATGGCTAAGTTTGCTAAAGACAAACTATTTTCTTGCGAAAACACACAAAATCAGAAAAAATGTTCAATGTTCCTTTAGTACCTACGCAACTAGACTAAAAATGAAGATATTTATGCAGAGTTTCAACTAGCTATGGCTAAGTTTTCTAAAGACAAGCTATTTTCTTGCGAAAACACACAAAATCAGAAAAAATGTTCAATGTTCCTTTAGTACCTACGCAATTAGACTAAAAATGAAGATATTTATGCAGAGTTTCAACTAGCTATGACTAAGTTTGCTAAAGACAAGCTATTTTCTTGCGAAAACACACAAAATCAGAAAAAAAAATGTTCAATGTTCCTTTAGTACCTACGCAATTAGGCTAAAAATGAAGATATTTATGCAGAGTTTCAACTAGCTATCGCTAAGTTTGCTAAAGACAAGCTATTTTCCTGCGAAAACACACAAAATCAGAAAAAATGTTCAATGTTCCTTTAGTACCTACGCAATTAGGCTAAAAATGAAGATACTTATGCAGAGATCCAACTAGCTATGGCTAAGTTTGCTAAAGACAAGCTATTTTCTTGCGAAAACACACAAAATCAGAAAAAATGTTCAATGTTCCTTTAGTACCTACACAATTAGGCTAAAAATGAAGATATTTATGCAGAGTTTCAACTAGCTATGGCTAAGTTTGCTAACAACAAGCTATTTTCTTGCGAAAAATCACAAAATCAGAAAAAATATTCAATGTTCCTTTAGTACCTACGCAATTAGACTAAAAATGAAGATATTTATGCACAATTTCAACTAGCTATGGCTAAGTTTGCTAAAGACAAGCTATTTTCTTGCGAAAACACACAAAATCATAAAAATGTTCAATGTTCCTTTAGTACCTACGCAATTAGACTAAAAATGAAGATATTTATGTACAGTTTCAACTAGCTATGGCTAAGTTTGCTAAAGACAAGCTATTTTCTTGCGAAAACACACAAAATCAGAAAAAATGTTCAATGTTCCTTTAGTACCTACGCAATTAGGCTAAAAATGAAGACATTTATGCAGAGTTTCAACTAGCTATGGCTAAGTTTGCTAAAGACAAGCTATTTTCTTGCGAAAACACACAAAATCAGAAAAAATGTTCAATGTTCCTTTATTACCTACGCAATTAGACTAAAAATGAAGATATTTATGCATAGTGTCAACTAGCTATGGCTAAGTTTGCTAAAGATAAGCTATTTTCTTGCGAAAACACACAAAATCAGAAAAAATGTTCAATGTTCCTTTAGTACCTACGCAATTAGACTAAAAATGAAGATATTTATGCACAGTTTCAACTAGCTATGGCTAAGTTTGCTAAAGACAAGCTGTTTTCTTGCGAAAACACACAAAATCAGAAAAAATGTTCAATGTTCCTTTAGTACTTACGCAATTAGGCTAAAAATGAAGACATTTATGCAGAGTTTCAAACTAGCTATGGCTAAGTTTGCTAAAGACAAGCTATTTTCTTGCGAAAACACACAAAATCAGAAAAAATGTTCAATGTTCCTTTAGTATCTACGCAATTAGGCTAAAAATGAAGATATTTATGCACAGTTTCAACTAGCTATGGCTAAGTTTGCTAAAGACAAGCTATTTTTCTTGCGAAAACACACAAAATCAGAAAAAAAATGTTCAATTTTCCCTTAGTACCTACGCAATTAGGCTAAAAATGAAGATATTTATGTAGAGTTTCAACTAGCTATGGCTAAGTTTGCTAAAGACAAGCTATTTTCTAGCAAAAACACACAAAATCAGAAAAAATGTTCAATGTTCCTTTAGTACCTACGCAATTAGACTAAAAATGAAGATATTTATGCAGAGTTTCAACTAGCTATGGCTAAGTTTGCTAAAGACAAGCTATTTTCTTGCGAAAACACACAAAATCAGAAAAAACGTTCAATGTTCCTTTAGTACCTACGCAATTAGGCTAAAAATGAAGATACTTATGCAGAGTTTCAACTAGCTATGGCTAAGTTTGCTAAAGACAAGCTATTTTCTTGCGAAAACACACAAAATCAGAAAAAATGTTCAATGTTCCTTTAGTACCTACGCAACTAGACTAAAAATGATGATATTTATGCAGAGTTTCAACTAGCTATGGCTAAGTTTGCTAAAGACAAACTATTTTCTTGCGAAAACACACAAAATCAGAAAAAATGTTCAATGTTCCTTTAGTACCTACGCAACTAGACTAAAAATGAAGATATTTATGCAGAGTTTCAACTAGCTATGGCTAAGTTTTCTAAAGACAAGCTATTTTCTTGCGAAAACACACAAAATCAGAAAAAATGTTCAATGTTCCTTTAGTACCTACGCAATTAGACTAAAAATGAAGATATTTATGCAGAGTTTCAACTAGCTATGACTAAGTTTGCTAAAGACAAGCTATTTTCTTGCGAAAACACACAAAATCAGAAAAAATGTTCAATGTTCCTTTAGTACCTACGCAATTAGGCTAAAAATGAAGATATTTATGCAGAGTTTCAACTAGCTATCGCTAAGTTTGCTAAAGACAAGCTATTTTTCCTGCGAAAACACACAAAATCAGAAAAAATGTTCAATGTTCCTTTAGTACCTACGCAATTAGGCTAAAAATGAAGATACTTATGCAGAGATCCAACTAGCTATGGCTAAGTTTGCTAAAGACAAGCTATTTTCTTGCGAAAACACACAAAATCAGAAAAATGTTCAATGTTCCTTTAGTACCTACACAATTAGACTAAAAATGAAGATATTTATGCAGAGTTTCAGTTCTATTTGAAATTTTTCCGTAGAAGATAGAAAAACCTATACCATACTTGTGAATATTTTCCCAGAAGATAAAAATTTCTACTTCAATTTTAAATTTTCTCAACGAAGTGAAGAAAAGTTCAAGTTTTAGTCGTCATGCAAGATTCCACTTCAGTTCAGATTTTTCTCAAAGAGATGAAAAAATTTAAATTACTGTTCCAAATTTTTCATAGAAGATAGAAAGTTCAAGTTATCTTCTGAATTTTATTAAAGAACTTACAGTTCAATTCTAATTTCTCCAAAGAAAATAAAAATCTTCCACTTCAGTTCTTAATTTCACAAAGACACAAAGAAATTGAAAGTTCTATTTGAAATTTCTCAATGAAGTGAAGAAAAGTTCAAGCTCTCTTCTGAATTTTCTCAATGAAAAAGAAATTAGTTTTTGATCAATTCTATTTTTTCCTAATAATATAAAAAGTTCCACTTCAGTTCAGATGTTTCCCCAAAGACTTAAATTTAAAATTCTCCTCCAATTTTTTTGTAGAAGATAGAAAAAGTTACACATTGATCGTGAATATTTCACTATGAAGATAAGGAGCTAATTTTCTCATTGATGTGAAGAAAAGTTCAAGTTCTTTTCCTAACTATCCATATGAAAAGAAATAAGTTACAGATCAATTCTATTTTTCAAGAAAAAAATAAAAATTTTCCACTTCAGTTCAGATTTTTCTCAAAGAGTTGGAAAAATTTAAAATTACTGTTCTAAATTTTTCATAGAAGATAGAAAAAGTTATACATTGATCATGAAAAGTTAACTCAAGTCTGAATTTTATTAAAGAACTTACAGTTCAATTCTAATTTCTCCAGAGAAAAATAAAAATCTTCCACTTCAGTTCTTAATTTCACAAAGACACAAAGAAATTTAAAGTTCTCTTCTGAATTTTCTTAGAGAAAAGAAAAAAGTTATAGTTCAATTCTAATTTTTTTCAAAGAAAATAAAAAATCTTTAACTTTTTTAATGAACATTCTAAGCGCTTAACATGCTAACGTTTCCTAAGGTAATAGAAATATAACACAAGTAATGCATAAAATATTTTATTGAAGTAACAACATGTAGTAACAACAAAAATATGTTATAGACATTATTTTACATTATGAACATTGTCTGCCGATGCTCTTTTTATTTTACCTGCAATTTCACTGTCTATTATCACATTATTTTTACAGAGGCAATAGTTTTTGCACGTTGACAAGATATGATTTATAATGTTGGTGCAGCAGTAGGCCCTTCTTTTCCTTACTGATTTCATTCGAATGCTAACACCGGAAAGATGACAATAAGATCTATCAACGGCTAACGTGTTACCAGAACCATTAGCTAGAAGTTGCCCATCTTCATCAACTATTATTTTTAAGTTGGTATTCTCTTTGAGCACTAACTTCTCTGGAAATGATACTTTTACATATCCACCTTTTGAATGATGAAAATTCTTGACTACTCCAAAGGAATTTAACTCCTCACTGTCATGACAACGTAGGCACACATTTCCAATAAGATCTCCACTACTACTTGTCCCATAGTTCAAATATATCTCTTTTTTTAGCATTCAAGGCAACAATGACTTTAACAGGTGCACACTATTT
Organism: Artemia sinica; assembly: GCA_027921565.1. Classification (NCBI taxonomy): domain Eukaryota; kingdom Metazoa; phylum Arthropoda; class Branchiopoda; order Anostraca; family Artemiidae; genus Artemia; species Artemia sinica. The sequence goes on from JAPEVW010000024.1 coordinate 2,232,629, forward strand.
CTTAGAATAATTCATTTTCACGTCTTTTTTTCAAAATATGTAGTGTAGGTGTTTATCCCTCCAATGATACAAAATTACTGATTTAACGCACGCAATAAACTAGATAGTCTCGATAACCTACCATGGAGTACCACTGGGAAAGCCGCTTCCAATGTAAGAGCAACTTAGATTAAGTTAGGTTAGGTTAAGTTAGGTTAGGTTAGGTTGGATTAAGTTAGGTTAGGTTAGGTTAGATTAAGTTAGGTTAGGTTAAGTTAGGTTAGGTTAGATTAAGTTAGGTTAGGTTAAGTTAGGTTAGCCTACATACGCGCGCATATAGGTTAGGTTAGGTTGGATTAAGTTAGGTTAGGTGAAGTTAGGTTAGGTTAGATTAAGTTAGGTTAGGTTAAGTTAGGTTAGGTTAGATTAAGTTTGGTTAGGTTAAGTTAGGTTAGGTTAGCCTACGTACGCGCGCGTACGTAGGCTAACCTAACCTAACTTAACCTAACCTAACTTAATCTAACCTAACCTAACTTACCCTAACCTAACTTAATCTAACCTAACCTAACTTAACCTAACCTAACTTAATCCAACCTAACCTAACCTATATGCGCGCGTACGTAGGCTAACCTAACCTAACTTAACCTAACCTAACTTAATCTAACCTAACCTAACTTAACCTAACCTAACTTAATCTAACCTAACCTAACCTAACTTAATCTAACCTAACCTAACTTAACCTAACCTAACTTAATCTAACCTAACCTAACCTAACTTTAACATGGAGAGATGTTTACTAGCTAACCTAACCTAACCTTACCTAATCTAACTCACCTAACCTGACTTAAACCTAACCTAATCTAACCTAACTTAATCTAGTCTATTCTAACCTAACCATACTCGCCGGAAAATCCCCCCCAGGTCGACTTTGTATTTCTCTCTCACCATGCATGCTTGCGGGTGTAGCAAACGTATTCTATGGTTGCTCTAACATTGGGAGCGGCTTTCCCAGTGGTACTCCATGGTGGGTTATCGAGACTATCTAGTATATTGCGTGCGTTAAATCAGTAATTTTTTATCATTGGAGGGATACACACCTACACCACATATTTTTAAAAAAAGACGTGAAAATGAATTATTCGAAGAAAGTGTGTGCACCTGTTAAAGTTATTGTTGCCTTGAATGCTAAAAAAAGAGATATATTTGAACTATGGGACAAGTAGTAGTGGAGATCTTATTGGGAATGTGTGCCTACGTTGTCATGACAGTGAGGAGTTAAATTCCTTTGGAGTAGTCAAGAATTTTCATCATTCAAAAGGAGGATATGTGAAAGTATCATTTCCAGAGAAGTTAGTGCTCAAAGAGAATACCAACTTAAAAATAATAGTTGATGAAGATGGGCAACTTCTAGCTAATGGTTCTGGTAACACGTTAGCCGTTGATAGATCTTATTGTCATCTTTCCGGTATTAGCATTCGAATGAAATCAGTAAGGAAAAGAAGAGCCTACTGCTGCACCAACATTATAAATCATATCTTGTCAACGTGCAAAAACTATTGCCTCTGTAAAAATAATGTGATAATAGACAGTGAAATTGCAGGTAAAATAAAAAGAGCATTGGCAGACAATGGTAATAATGTAAAATAATGTCTATAACATATTTTTATGTTGTTACTACATGTTGTTACTTCAATAAAAATATTTTATGCATTACTTTGTTATATTTCTATTATCTTAGGAAACGTTAGCATGTTAAGCGCTTAGAATGTTTATTAAAAAGTAGAACATTTTTTATTTTATTTGAAAAAAAATTGGAATTGAACTATAACTTTTTTCTTTTCTCTAAGAAAATTCAGAAGAGAACTTTAAATTTCTTTGTGTCTTTGTGAAATTAAGAACTGAAGTGGAAGATTTTTATTTTTCTCTGGAGAAATTAGAATTGAACTGTAAGTTCTTTAATAAAATTCAGACTTGAGTTAACTTTTCATGATCAATGTATAACTTTTTCTATCTTCTATGAAAAATTTAGAACAGTAATTTTAAATTTTTCCATCTCTTTGAGAAAAATCTGAACTGAAATAGAAAATTTTTATTTTTTCTTGAAAAATAGAATTGATCTGTAACTTATTTCTTTTCATATGGATAGTTAGGAAAAGAACTTGAACTTTTCTTCACATCAGTGAGAAAATTAGCTCCTTATCTTCATAGTGAAATATTCACATAAATGTGTAACTTTTTCTATCTTCTACAAAAAATTTGGAGGAGAATTTAAAATTTATGTCTTTGGGGAAACATCTGAACTGAAGTGGAACCTTTTCATATTATTAGGAAAAATAGAATTGATCAAAAACTAATTTCTTTTTCATTGAGAAAATTCAGAAGAGAGCTTGAACTTTTCTTCACTTCATTGAGAAATTTCAAATAGAACTTTAAATTTCCTTGTGTCTATGTGAAATTAAGAACTGAAGTGGAAGATTTTTATTTTCTTTGGAGAAATTAGAATTGAACTGTAAGTTCTTTAATAAAATTCAGAAGATAACTTGAACTTTCTATCTTCTATGAAAAATTTGGAACAGTATTTTAAATTTTTCATCTCTTTGAGAAAAATCGGAACTGAAGTGGAATCTTGCATGATGACTAGAACTTGAACTTTTCTTCACTTCGTTGAGAAAATTTAAAATTGAAGCAGAAATTTTATCTTCCGGGAAAATATTCACAACTGTGGTATAGGTTTTTCTATCTTCTACGGAAAATTTCAATAGAACTTTAAATTTCCTTGTGTCTTTGTGAAACTAAGAACTGAAGTGGAAGATTTTTATTTTCTTTGGAGAAATTAGAATTGAACTGTAAGTTCTTTAATAAAATTCAGAAGATAACTTGAACTTTCTATCTTCTATTAAAAATTTGGAACAGTATTTTAAATTGTTTTCATCTCTTTGAGAAAAATCTGAACTGAAGTGGAATCTTGCATGATGAATAGAACTTGAACTTTTCTTCACTTCGTTGAGAAAATTTAAAATTGAAGTAGAAATTTTTATCTTCTGGGAAAATATTCACAAGTATGGTATAGGTTTGTCTATCTTCTATGGAAAAATTTCAAATAGAACTGAAACTCTGCATAAATATCTTCATTTTTAGTCTAATTGCGTAGGTACTAAAGGAACATTGAATATTTTTTTTCTGATTTTGTGATTTTTCGCAAGAAAATAGCTTGTCTTTAGCAAACTTAGCCATAAGTAGTTGAAACTCGGCATAAATATCTTCATTTTTAGCCTAATTGCGTAGGTACTAAAGGAACATTGAACATTTTTTCTGATTTTGTGTGTTTTCGCAAGAAAATAGCTTGTCTTTAGCAAACTTAGCCATAGCTAGTTGAAACTCTGCATAAGTATCTTCATTTTTAGCCTAATTGCGTAGGTACTAAAGGAACATTGAACATTTTTTCTGATTTTGTGTGTTTTCGCAAGAAAATAGCTTGTCTTTAGCAAACTTAGCCATAGCTAGATGAAACTCTGCATAAATGTCTTCATTTTTAGTCTAATTGCGTAGGTACTAAAGGAACATTAACATTTTTTCTGGGTTTGTGTGTTCGCAAGAAAATAGCTTGTCTTTAGCAAACTTAGCCATAGCTAGTTTGAAACTCTGCATAAATATCTTCATTTTTAGTCTAATTCCGTAGGTACTAAAGGAACATTGAACATTTTTTCTGATTTTGTGTGTTTTCGCAAGAAAATAGCTTGTCTTTAGCAAACTTAGCCATAGCTAGTTGAAACTGTGCATAAATATCTTCATTTTTAGTCTAGTTGCGTAGGTACTAAAGGAACATTGAACATTTTTTCTGATTTTGTGTGTTTTCACAAGAAAATAGCTTGTCTTTAGCAATCTTAGCCATAGCTAGTTGAAACTCTACATAAATATCTTCATTTTTTAGCCTATTTGCGTAGGTACTAAAGGAACATTGAACATTTTTTCTGATTTTGTGTGTTTTCGCAAGAAAATAGCTTGTCTTTAGCAAAACTTAGCCATAGCTAGTTGAAATTGTGCATAAATATCTTCATTTTTAGCCTAATTGCGTAGGTACTAAAGGAACATTGAACATTTTTTCTGATTTTGTGTGTTTTCGTAAGAAAATAGCTTGTCTTTAGCAAAGTTAGCCATAGCTAGTTGAAACTCCGCATAAATGTCTTCATTTTTAGCCTAATTGCGTAGGTACTAAAGGAACATTGAACATTTTTTCTGATTTTGCGTGTTTTTCGCAAGAAAATAGCTTGTCTTTAGCAAACTTAGCCATAGCTTATTTGAAACTGTGCATAAATATCTTCATTTTTAGTCTAATTGCGTAGGTACTAAAGGAACATTGAATATTTTTCTGATTTTGTGTGTTTTCGCAAGAAAATAGCTTGTCTTTAGCAAACTTAGCCATAGCTAGTTGAAACTGTGCATAAATATCTTCATTTTTAGTCTAATTGCGTAGGTACTAAAGGAACATTGAACATTTTTTCTGATTTTGTGTGTGTTTTCGCAAGAAAATAGCTTGTCTTTAGCAAACTTAGCCATAGCTAGTTGACACTATGCATAAATATCTTCATTTTTAGTCTAATTGCGTAGGTACTAAAGGAACATTGAACATTTTTTCTGATTTTGTGTGTTTTCGCAAGAAAATAGCTTGTCTTTAGCAAACTTAGCCATAGCTAGTTGAAACTCTGCATAAATATCTTCATTTTTAGTCTAATTGCGTAGGTACTTAAGGAAATAGGGGGATCTGAGCCCTTTGGGCTTGGGGTATGGGACCCCACGACTCTGTTCAAATGGAACTTATGTATTATAACGACCACACTCAAAACCTCTTCTAAAACATCTTCTAAATCATCTTTTAAAATGTCTCTACCTGTTTCGCAAAAATAATTCCCTAAAATGTCTAAAACGGTTTCGCTCAAGTAACCCCTAAACGTAATTTCAGCGTGTTCCTTTTGTTTTTGGCATCCCTGCGCTGTCACATTTCAAATTACTAAGAAACTCTTTTCCCGTGTTAATCTCTTCATCTCATAAATGTTCCTAGCTACACTATTAAGGTTTCGTTAGAATATCAATTTATCTCTCCGACTTAAAGATCAGTGAAGCCGTATTTAAAAATAGAATTTCTATCTCTTTGGACTCCTGCATAATTCCAAGATAACAAGTGATGTCATTTCTAATTCCTGACACTAAAGATCAACGAAGCCTTATTTAAAAATAGAATATTAATTTTTCTCTCTAACCTAAAGAGCGTTTATCCCTCAGACCTAAGATCAAAGAAGCCATACTTGCTTCTTTATTCCCCTTTTTGTAAATCAATAATTCCCCTAGCTATTATGTAAATCAAGTTCTCAAAAATTCTCTCCCCTTTCGTGAATCAATAATTCCCCTCGATTATGTAAATCAATTTCATCGAAACTATGAAAATACATGAAAGTGAGAAAAGTGTCCTAAGAGTAAAGTGCTTAAAAAATGTTTGTGAATTTGTTTATTAATAAAATGCATATATATACAACAATGTCTTTAAATCTTCAATTTAGATTTCTTCATCGGTGTATAGGCAACTGTCGTGAACCACTAATGCTGGTAAATCATTTGGATTCACTGTATATTGATCTTGATTGACTGCAAAGTCAGGGTCACATTTTCTACAGTACAATGTAACTTCACTCTTATCATATCTCTTTGTATAGTCAATGATACTATTTGTATTTATATTATGAAATTCACGAGTTTCAATCTTTCTATTTGAAGCAATATCGCATACAGTGTTTTCAAATGGTGAATCACATTCGGTAACTGCCAAATAAAAATCACTTGGTTTATAGTCATAATAGGCAGTGTCGTCACAACGATGACGTAGAAACCATATTCTTTTGCTGTTCCAAAAGTTGAATCGCTGACCCGGCTCCTCCTCCCAGAATAATTTAAATCCACGACGATACCAATCTCGTAGCAATAAACCAAAATCACGTTTGGGATTCTTTCCAATCATAGCGGGGTAAGTATTCTCCCACTGATCACATTTATCATAGTGACAATTGGAGCACAGGTGTCCTCTAGGGTGAGAGTCACAAATCTCCTCAAGACATGAATTACATCCTTTAATTTGTACTGCATAGCCTCTATGTAATTTACAAGGATTACATAATTTGCACTTTTCACTATAGTCATCAATAATTGTACAATTCTCACATTGAGTCCAACTGCCAAGAGTGTACATGCACAGTGGACATGTATAGAACATTTTTGGTTTCCGATGTCAACTCTCTCACAGCTAAAACAAAACTGTTCGTCCCTGCCGATAGATAAATTCAAGGTGGAGAAAACCATATGTAAGTAAGCCTCTGATTGGCTGAGAAGGAGGATGTATCCGACTCGCTGATTGACTGAGAAGGATGCATGTACTTCTGGTTTCCTATTCCTGGACACCTTGACATTCATCCCTAGCATGCACTTGTCCAAAACAACAATAACAAATAAATCCCTCAGGCCTAAAGATCAAAGAAGCCATAATGTTTCTTAATTCCCCTTTCGTGAATCAATAATTCCCCGCCGATTATGTAAATCAATTTCTCAGGTTAGGTTCGCCTAAAGATCAAAGAAGCCATGTTTGTTTCTTAATTCCCCTTTCGTGAATCAATAATTCCCCCGCCGATTATGTAAATCAATTTCTCAGGTTAGGTTAGCCAAACATCAATGAAGCCATGTTTGTTTCTTAATTCCCCTTTCGTGAATCAATACATTCTCCCCCACCGATTATGTAAATTAAGTTCTCGGGTTAGGTTCGCCTAAAGATCAAAGAAGCCATGTTTGTTTCTTAATTCCCCTTTCGTGAATCAATACATTCTCTCCCACCGATTATGTAAATCAAGTTCTCGGGTTAGGTTCACCTAAAGATCAAAGAAGCCATGTTTGTTTCTTAATTCCCCTTTCGTGAATCAATAATTCCCCCGCCGATTATGTAAATCAATTTCTCAGGTTAGGTTCGCCTAAAGATCAAAGAAGCCATGTTTGTTTCTTAATTCCCCTTTCGTGAATCAATAATTCCCCCGCTGATTATGTAAATCAATTTCTCAGGTTAGGTTAGCCTAAAGATCAAAGAAGCCATGTTTGTTTTTTAATTCCCCTTTCGTAAATCAATACATTCTCCCCCACCGATTATGTAAATCAAGTTCTTGGAAATTCACTTCCCCTCGAGTACTAGATCAATACATTGCCCCTAGTGATTATGTAAATCACCCCACCAGTGTCATAAAATCAATAATTCCCCGAGCGATTATGTAAATCACCCCTCATGTCATTACACGTGGCCAAACAACAACAGATCGATTGACCTTGACCCCCATTAGACTCGATCGATAATCCTTGAATAAATTATGTAAAAAAAGTTGTAGGTGGCAGCAGGGGTGAGTGTTCGGAGTCAATAAGGCCTTTCTACTAACACTCCTAATCCCCCTCGAAAGGCTCCATGGCCAGGGATACAAGTAAAACAAAACATGAACAAATTTTGGGGTACATATTGGCACATTAGGGGGAGGGGTAAAGCATAGCATATATTAAATACGGACCACGCTAAATAATGCGAAAAGTGAAGTTTCTAATGAAATAAAACAAAATAGGATAAAAATATAATAATTTAAGAATTAATCATAAAAACTGCGCCCAGAAGGAGAATCGCCTCTTTTTCTATCCTTGGCATATCTCAAATTGTAATTTTAGCATCCATGTTCATTCAATAACTTATCATTGCAAACTAACAGGTTTTCATCTGATGTTGGTATTATCACTTCCCGCAGGTGTCCTGGATTTTTGCACAGTACCTTAAATATTAATTATTGAATCATTTATTTAATCAAACAACCTTTTATTAAATATGTCAGCTTTTTTTTAATCTGCCTGTCCGCTTTTCAACATCGGTATCGTTTTATTTTACCAAAGATTTTAATACCGGCTGCAGGGTCTTGTATGTTCATTGTCTAGGGTACAAAGCATACCAATAGGCTAACATACCCTTTTTTATATCCAGGTTTTTTTGGTGGTGGGGGGGTGCAAAAAAAATCAAAAAACGCATCTAAAATTTGTTTATGTACATTTTTTTTTACTTTTTACGATTGAAACAATTTTTTTTTTGGGGGGGGGGGGGGGGGGGGGGGGGGGGGTCAAACCCAGACCCCCACCTAGATATGGTCATAAGGATACCATACATACCTACCACATACCATATCATATAACATACAAATATGGTGCACCTATAACATTGGTCTTGCTTTTTAACATAATTTAATAGTTATATATTGCCCCCACTTTCGTTCTTTTTATTTACTCAATCAAACAAGGACGCAAAATTTCTTTGCCGGGGCAAGACCAATAATAAAGGAGAGATTATAATTTGAATAACAAAAGTCAAGAATTTCAAAGGGGAATTCAGGAGCCTCGCACAGTTGCACCTCTAGTCCCTTTCCTCCACTACCTGAATCAGAAATTGTAATTTCTCGTCTGACTAGGTTTGTCACTCAGCGCAAAGCTTCAGGTGACCGGACTTGAAAGGCGGGACTACTATCTTTCCAGAGATACGAAAGAATGCGATAGGCCTGGGAAAATACCTCACAAAAATAAGGAAATTAAAAACGCATTTTTAACAATAATATCCGACGGTAATTTCTCTTGTTCTCTTTGTTTAGGTGCAATCTCGAGTCCAATCACGAGCTCTTCTAACTCGAGGGTAAATGGTGAAATGAAACGAACAGTGAGTTGGTTACGAATTGATATGGTGGGTGGATTTGCTATTTTCAGTTACATTATTGATATTTCACAAATTTCAAATTAATAAGTTTAAGTTGATGCTTTCCGTCCGTAAAAATTCAAACTTTATGTTCGGAATTAGATTTCAAATCCATCAAGGTCCTATCTCGAGGGGGGGGAGTAGGGGTTTTGACCCAGCCCCCCGAAATGCTTGTCTGACTCGTGAAAACGTAACAAAAATTAATTTAAACACATATTTGATGCGTTTTAAGCTATTTTGTCCCCTCCCCCAAAAAAGATCCTTTTGTAAAGCCCTCCTCCCCAAAAGAATACTGGATACGACCATGAATCCAAGACACAACAAATACTTTTTTCGAGCTATTCGATTATTTTTATTCCACTTTATGTTTTATAGTAACTATAATCCGAAAAGATATTTTCCTTTTTAGGTGTATGTGATTTATCGCTAATAAATAAAACTCTACAAAAAACCTAAACACTGAAAACGCCTTCATGACTGAAATACAGAGTGGAATATTGACTCAAAATATTAAAATATTGATGGAAGGATTGAAATACTCAACTTTTGACTGCAACATTTTTTATTTAAAGGTTTTGTTGATAAAAAAATACTTCAAAGAAATCCCCCCCTCGAAAAAAACAATTTGTATTTTTCGATTAAACAGTGAAAAAATTAATTTTTCAAAACCTAAAAGGACCAACTGCCTCATACCGCAATTACTTGACCACAAAAGACTTTTGTATCATTTTCAAAGTATGGGACAAGAAACTTCTCAAATCTTATACTATGTAACTGTCACGGTAATGATGGGTATGTCCCTGTCACATTTACTATCCATAGGTTGTGGTCGCTTCCCTGGGTGAGGCTTTTTCTGCTTCTTTACATGAAAAATTCCTTTTTTCCTTCTCTTTTTTTCCTTTTCCCTTTTTTCATTTTTTCTCTAAATTTTAAAGGTTGTTATGGTTGACGATTTATAAAGCAACACAGAGAAACAGAGCGTTTACTTTTATTAATATTTCAACATTTCCATAAATTTATTTTCAGTGTGAACTTTTTACCAATAAGATGAGCCAAAATAACTACTAGCATAACTGAATCAGGTCTAAACCTAACTCTAACTTTTCTGACACACTTTTTTTGTATTTTTTTATGATGCTTTTAAATTTTCAGTTGCTATGAACTAGTTCGTTCTTAACTGCGTCTGGCGCTGCAACCATGATATTTAGCCTGAAAACTATCTTTTCGTTCTATTGGCTTAACTTTTATACAAAAGAACCAATCAAGTTTTGAGTTCTTGTTGCTACTATAACTACAACTACTAACGACTCACCGCAACACTAAGCCGGCTGAGGCAAACACAGCTACGTACGCTCCCCCACCACGTCAATCTATTCAAAGCCTCCCTCTTTACACCCTCCCAGAAAATTCCCATTTCCTTTATACATTTCATTTCCTTTAAAACCTCTAAAAGTTCATTCATTTTGCTTACACTTTCATCTAGGATGCTTAAATCATCACCATAATCTAAGTCCAAGAGACTTTTTCCTCCCCATTTGATTTTGTGATCTCCCATTGCCTTTCCTGTGCTTCTTAAAACAAAACCCATCAAAATGATGCATATAAACGGGGATAGAACAAAACCCTGCTTAACTCCTGATTTGATACGAGACCAGCTGCTAACCTCATTTCCTACCTTAACCGCAGCACTGTTATTCTCGTACACTAATCGCTTTAAGCACTATACCATACAAGGATATTAGACATAGCACCAACGATTAAGCAAAAACGCGCATAAAAAAGGTTGGTTATTTCTTTCTGACAAATTCTTAAGGTACAAAAGTGTGAGTACCACAGAAATAATCTCAATCAAATCAAAGCTTTTATCACATAAATGCGGAACAGTAATTTAACTTTTCTCTTTAGAGCGGCCCAGAGATATTTCTATCTTCTTTGTGGTGCTTTAAGAGCCGTATCCAGGACTGTTCTTCGGGGGGGGGGGGGGGGGGAATGAGTATTAAGGTTTCTAAGTTTAAAATTTGGTTGCATTTGCTTTTTTTTTTACTTTTTTAAGAATTAAAAAAAAAATCAAGGAGGTTTCAAACCTATTAGAGCCTTTACATCCTGGACACGACCAAGTTCTTTCTCTAACGGCAATTTTGACATGTAGATACTATTGACTAATGTAGGCCTATTGATTCATTCCTATTGATACTTGATATTCATGTTCCACACATTGTGGCTAAACGATATTCACTAGATGGCGTTGTAAACCACCTTTATATGCAAAAAAGTCGCAAAGTTTCATTGGCTAAATGCCAAAAAGACAGCTTCTAAAAGTTTAATCAGTCAAAAGGTAGTATCGTTCCATTGGCTAAACTACCTAAAGTCAGGATATTGTTTTTTTTTTCTCCGTCGGATCTTATGGTCAGTAACACAGGCATGGTGAATTTTGTCAGCAGGGAAAATTAATGTTCTTGGAGGAACAACTATTTTTATATTCCTATTTCGCTATTTTTCAGAAAATTGCAACAACTGTTTAGCCAGGCAGCCTGTACTTCCGACGACAACCCCTATCTGGAATATCTAGTCCTGTTATATAAACCAGTATCTCCTTATAAAAATTTAGAAGTTCCCTAAATTATTCCCTATGCAAGATTTCACCTTTGTGCACATTAATGTGTATAATGTGTAAAAATTATGTAATACAGTGGTTTCCCTATGTAGCTGATCTCCTTCATAAAAGAGGTTTTTCCGCCGTCCAACTGTTTGCCAACAGGTATTTGTTTGGACGGCGGAAACACAATTGTTAGCGAACAGAAATAAATTCTTCAACAAGTATTCGATCTGTTAAAGGTATCCTCTAACAATGTTAGCTAACAGTTTTGAATTGAACGACAGAACCGCTATTGTTGGAAAAACTGTTAGTTAACAGTTTTTTTTTTTTGTTTGAACGCCGGGAAAACCCCTACAGTAGAGTATTTTTGGCAAATTCCCCCTATTATGTAATTAGTGCGTCCGATATACTTCAAGAAAAATGAGGTTCTGTCAAAGATTAGGCGAATCGAATTATGTCATCTCAAGGCAAATATAGCTTTGTTCGAATTGCTTCTAAGGTTTTAAGGCCTTCTTTGCTTCCAAGGCCTATTTCCTTGAACCTATCGTAGTTCTCCATTAATACCCATTAACAAAAAAGAGGAAAATAACAATTTCGGTTTTTTAGCAATGGAAATTCCAATGGTGTATTTTTCAATTGGTCAGGTTATCCAGGGTATAAGAAAATTTATAAAACACATCAAAAATTTAATTAAATGCATGTTTGTTACTTTTTTGGGAGTAAAAAAAATTTGGAGGGAGGAGGCTCAAACCTGGTAACACCCCTGGATATAGCCTTGGTTTATAGGTCTTTTTTAAAATCCCTAAGATTTTTTTCTCAACAAATTTTTACTATTAACTTTGCACATATTTTGCAGCTGTCTTTCCTGAATCACCTTACATGAGGAAATTCGCATGACAAAACAGAAAAAGGAAAAAAAGGAAAAAAGCAAGTGTCCAAAATTGTAAATGCGAAACACTAGATGCTGTTACATTAAATTATTGTTAATCTAAAAATCTAAATCTTGCTTATCTGTGAGGGAACATTGAACAAATGTCACGTAGAATATCTTTTCTTTTGAGATTTTCAGTCTCTCTTTCTCTGTTGAATTCTTTATTGGTTTCTCACAAATCAAATCAGATTTCAAAAGACTTTGAACCAAGTTCTTTCCTCAGGAATCACGTATCAGGCTCTAAAACTCCCTCCATAGATTTGGAGCTAACTTTGTTTGAGATGCAATATGCTGTATAAACACGCTCTATTGGGCTCAATTGAGTTAGCTCCGTGAAACACAGGAAGAAATCTTTGGACAAGTTGAGAAATATCTTTAAATCGTGCCAGAAAGAGAGATGTATATGATAGAATACTGATTCCAGTGCAAAGATGAATTTAGGTTGGGCATTCTTCCTGAATCTTGAGATTTCACTGATTGATTCTGTAAGGTCATTAAAAAAAATAAGGGAGTTAAGAGAAGTTGAAACTTCAAACGGAAAAAATTGCTTGGTAGACTGCAGAAAAAGAAAACACGCAACCAATATCTGCCAAACCGGCTCAAGTAAACTGATTCACTTTCCAATAAATGTACAATTCTAAAAACTAGCGCTTTACTGAAAACGCAAAATCGATCCCAAAAACCAAGATTTTCTCTTAAGAGCACAAGATTTCATAACTAGCCTGCAGAGAATAAAATACTGATTTTATAAGGCTCTTAACACTCTCTTCGCTGATCCATTTTATCAATAACTTCTAGAAAATAATTTTAATTCAAAGAAAAACATTAAGCAAATTTATTTTTCAGTAAAGCACTAGTTTTACAAAGCCTGAAAGTCACCAGTTTCGGGTTTTCGACAATGGCAATTCCAATGGTGCATTTTTCGTTTGATTACCATCGTTTTCGGTGGTTTCAAGCTAGGTTATTCAGGGTATTTGAACGGAGGAGGTGGGAGATTACGAAAATAAAATTTACAAAACGCATAAAAAACATTTTATTGCACTTTTGTTGCTTTTTTAAGAGTCAAAAAAAATTTTGGAGAGGGTCTGAATCCTGGTAACACCCCCTGGATACGGTCTTTGTTTTAAGCTCTTTTTTTTAAATCCCTAAGAATTTTTCGCAATAAATTTTTTTGTTATCGACATTATACCTATTTAATAGTTATCATTCCGTAATCACTTTAGATGAGGAAATTTTATAGCTAGACAGTTTTTTTCTTCAAAACGTACTTTTAGACTTTTGGTTACTATGGGCTGTGGTTTAGTTACTGCAACCATTTTTGCCATTACAGGCATTAGTCAAAAATGTGTCTATTTTTTCTTTATCTTCCTACAAAAGAAAAATTGTAAAACAGAGTAGCTCATTGATACACAGTATTTGATTTATTTCTTGTTTTAAAATTTTATGATATCAGTTTTAATATTTAACCTGAATATTAGGTCCTTCAAACGTTCCATGGTGGCCCAGTGGGTTTGATCTCAGCTTGGTAATAGGTACTGCAGCAGGGCTGACGCAAGGACCTTAGTAGTCAATAAGCGTTGCTCATCCAACACATTCCCATACGTGCATACAGGTCTTTCAAATCTAACATGGAAGCAGTATGGTCCCTTAATCAGGTTTCAGTAACATCTGCGACTTGGAAACTGGAGTAAAAAACTATTCCTCTATAAAAATACAAATTCACAGTACAGTAATGGGATTCTTTATGTTAAGGGATAGTTTCGTATTATTTTTTTCTTTCTAAATCATAATCCTAAGCTATAAATGACTAAAAAGTGGAACATTAGACTTTAAATTACCAAATACATAATTACCGTGATGGGATAATTACCCCATCCAAAGAAAATTATTGATGCAATAAGTTTCGGCTTACTTTCAGAACTCAAGATCAGCTTAAAATTGTTTAATTCGGTATATTACAAGCATGTAAACAAAAATCTCCCCTTAATAATATACAAATTTCTTGCCTACTAGCCTAACCCAATTAGCAATTAAAAGCAAATACTAGACCTAACAAATAATAGCCATTTAGCAAAATTACAAGCCGTTTTAACATACTAAATTAAATGAACCTTTTCAATTGCGAATATTGAGCATTAAATGCACTGTAATTCAAATATTGATTATTAAAATGTTATCTGGATTATTAAAATTCATGGTTGCAGTTTCAGACGCAGCTAAGCAAAAACAGACTCTAGCCCACAGTAGCACAAAGTTTTAAAACACACACACATATATATATATATATATATATATATATATATATATATATATATATATATATATATATATATATATATATATATATATATATATAATATATATATATATATATATATATATATATATATATATATATATATATATATATATATATATATAAACAACTGTCGAGGGAAGAGGAACCGCCGATTTGAAGCTGTTCCAGGAATGGTAACTATTATTTCAATTACTCTTAATGGCAAGACATTATTGGGGGACAAAATGTATGGGTATATCGAAAAATAGCCTGAAACCGTTCGGAAACAGTTTTAGATGGAACTGAAAACTTTGCCATTGGAAAACCCTAGCCAAAAACCCATTTAGGATAATTATAGTCTCCCATCTCGAGGGCTGGTCGGGTACTGGAACATTGCAGACAGATGCTTAAGGACTCATTTGGAAACTAATATTCATATCTACGTGCTTTTTGTAAGTAGCAAAAGTTGAGCATAAATTAAAAGTAATTTTTGATAAATAAAGACCATACCGACGGCAGTAAGACTATGCGGTGCAATAATGGAGCACAAAATAGCACTTTTCGAACTTGCTTACCCGTCACGCGGTGTTGCGTACCAAAACAAAGAAAAATTCAAGAAAAATTCACCACGGTGAATTTACCCCCGAAACATTCCCCCACGGAAAATTTCCCCCGTGCATCAATAACGATCTTATTCTTAGATCTAACAATAAAGGAAGAAAAACGAGCAAAAATAGGGTTTTTAAAGGCCAAATGAAAATACTGACAAAACACAACAAAGCAAATATTTCGAGGGGACAAACGCATCTCTTCTTCAGCGCAAAACGAAAAAGTATAATCAATGAAAATGCCGAAGAAGAAAACAACCAATAAAACGCAGAAAGTCAATATGAAAAAACCGCGTTTAATTTGTTTGTTTTTTCTTCGACACTCTCATCGATTATATTTTTTCGTTTTGCGCTGATGACGAGAGGCATTTGTTCCTTTGAAATAATCGCTTTGTTGTGTTTTGTCAGTATTTTCATTTAGCCTTTAAAAATCCCTTTTTTGCTCGTTTTCTTTCTTTATGATATGTCAAACCAATATAGTTTAAGAAATTATCTAGATGTAACAGTAATTAAAAAATTCCATCTGGAAAATTTAGGATTTTGAAAAGTCCCATGCCCGAATCCCCTATCACTGCACATGTCCCTGCTTTATACAGTATACAAACCCAATTTTATAATAGTAGCTCCCAATAGTCTTCTTAGGTACTCTCTATTTTCTGTTTTCTATAGAACATAATGACTGTATAAGTTGAAGGGAAATCACCAGACATGAGAGAGATAATTAATACTTTCATTCATTATCATTCCATTTATAGAATATTCTTTGATGTTTTCAAAGGTATAGAAATTAAAAAGAAATAAAAAGATCCTTCCACCGGTTTATTGGATTTTTTTTCTCACAGAAAATCATCACAATTTTCAAGTGAGAAAAACAATAATGAAATCATTCAACTCCCTGATTTCTTTCCGCTCAGCTGAACTCAAAAGAGCCCTTTTATCTAGGAAAAGTCACGTGCTGCCAGGGATTTTAGGATTTTTTCGCCTGATGTCTCCCAGAAACTCACCTTGAGTTTAGCAAGGGACGGGATTGTCAGTATTCCTAACATGAAATGGTGCCTAATTTGGTGAATAGGGCTAGCTAATGAAGCAAAAAGTATACACAAAAGAAAAAACAGTCAATAATGTTTATAAGCATTTATGTGTGTGTGTATATCTATATTTTTTTTATGATTGTTACTACCCATCATGGACGCCCATAGACTGAATTGTAGAGGGGGGGGGGGCTTAGCTGGTCTAATCGGCACTTCCAGTGCTGTATAATTGAAATCTCAGGACAAAATATCATGTGGGCACAATATATTGTTCTTTTTAGACTAGGGCACCTCTTATAGAAAGAAATGTCATAGGAACTTCAAAAGAGCCCATGGAGGGCAACCAGCTCCCCCTCTCCCACGTCAATCACTTCCCCAAATACATCCAATCAAAATTTTGAGATAGCCATTTTATTCAGTGTAGTTTTAAGGTCCTGACATTATTACTTTGAGAATGACAACCCCTCCTCCCACAACCCTCAGAGCAAGGGTTGTAAGTTATTCCTTGTGGGGATATAGAGTTTTTTAAAGAAAAGGTGGTCGTATAAACCACACAGGGGAACTCATTTGATTGGTAACCAGAAGTTCTACTGGACTTTATAGCTAAAAGTGATTGGAGGTCATGCAGCTCCCCCCCCCCATACACCAATCATTTCCCCAAACACATTCAATCATAATTTTTGAGATAGCCAACTTGTTCAGTGTAGTTGAAAGGTCCAGAAATTATGTCTTTGAGGATAATCCCCCCTCTCTCCCATATAGCCCTCAGGTCAAGGGTTGTAAGTTACGCCCTGGGGGCAAATAAGGTTTTTATAGAAATGGTGATCGTATAAACTTCAAAGATTGCTCATTGGATTGGTAAGCAGAAGTTATAGTGCTCATTTTAAGAGTCAAAGTGATCAGAAGGCAAATAGCCCTCCCCCCACACACACGTCGTATTTTCCAGAAACGCATCTGATAGAAATTTTAAGATGGCCATTTTTCGTCGTAGAAACTTCGAAAAGGGTTCAGTCGGCTGGTAATTTAAAGGGCTAGTCCCTTCTTTAATAGTCAAAAGTGATTGGAGGGCAACCATCCTCCCCACGCACATTATTCCCCCGAAAACTTCCACTCAAAATTTCGAGATAGTTATTTTTTTGGACGTAGTTTAAAAGTCCAGAAATAATGTCTTTGAGGATGGGAACCCCTCACAGTCCTTAGGGCAGGGGTTTTAAGGTATGCCCCGAGGGCATTTAAGGTTTTTATGCAAACTGTGGTCGTAAAAACTTCGGAGGGCGCTCATTGGATTGGGAATCGTCAGTTGAAGGGTCATTTTTAAGAGTCAAATTTATTGAAGGGCAGCTATACTCCCCCACGTCATATTTTCCCCCAATGCATATGATAGACATTTTATGATAATCATTTGTTCAAAAATAATCTAAAGATTTCATAAGACGGTCTTTGGGGTTGACACAACCCCGCAAAGTGTAGGAGTAAGGGTTTTAATTCATGCCCCGGGGGGATGTGAGGTTTTTATAAGGAGGTGGTCTTGTGAACTTTAGAAGAGGCTCATTTGATTGGAAATGCATACTTCTAGTTCCATTTTAAGGGTCAAGCGTGATGGAGAGAAATTGCCCCCCCCCCTCCCTGATATCCTCTCTTCCCCAAACACATTCGATCGAAATTGTGAGACATCCATTTTGTAGCCAATAGTCCAAAGAGAATATAACAATGTCTTCAGTAATAAAATATAAGAAATATTTAGGGGGAGGTTGAACTAAGTCAAAACAAACTATGAGCATGTGAACTTTCAAAAAGGTGAGAAAGCAATATCTCAAGAACAATTTATATTATTAAGTTAGATCTTTAAGAGTAAGTTGTGGGGGATTTTGAACTAGCCAGAAGGCACTAGGTGTGTACTTTTAGTATTACAACTACAATTACTGTAACTAATGACGCTTAGAGTATTAAGGTCAAACTTCTAGGAATTGTTTAGGGGGCGTTCGAATTAAACAAAAAAAACTGCAAACATACAGGTTTTCAAAAAGGCATATAAGCAATATCATAGGCAGCACCACTCTATAATAGCTAGAAATATCATTGAAACATTTAAAGAAGCTAATTCGGTACAAAATGAAAAGTTCTAGGGTCTTTTCTAAGAGTAAAAAGAGATTGGCGGGCAATCAGCCCGTCTCTCAAGCCTATTTATTTCCCAAACACATCTAGTCAAAATTTTGAGACAACTATTTTGTCAGCATAGTAGAACAGTCCAGCAACTATGTCTTTAGGGATATTGGGCATGTCAAACCCCCACAAATATGCCAAACTACGGATTCTTATAAAAAAAAAAAAAAAAACAGAAAAAGACGTAAAATACTTTTTTTTCATGGAAATGACTTTGTCAATAAAAAAAAAGAACAGAAATTCATCAAAAAAAAACTTTTTTCACAAAACAAGTTTTTCAAAGAAAAGTAATTAGCTCCATTCAGCCAAATGGAAAGAAATGAAGTCAAGTAATCATCCAAGCGTAAAAATACCACAAATCACTATCAATAAATAACTGAAACTCAAAATGAACAGAAATTAGAATAAATAGCGGAGTCAAACTCGAAACGAATAAAAATTAACGTTAGTAGGGCTGATAACCCCCATGCCATCTCAAGACGAGAACATAATTTGCGCTTTACTAAAAACAAAATATATGTTTAAATGTTCTCACTTCTTTTTACTTAAATAAGTAAACAACTTTTTTTACTCGCTTCTTTTTACCCATTTTTATCTCAAGGAAAAAATATCAGTATAGGTAAATTAAACTGACAATCCTCGGTCATTCTTTTATTATTATTTTTTTTTCAGTAAAGCCTAATTTATATTCTGGTCTTGAGAAGGCATGGGGGTTGTCAGCCCTAGTAATGTTAATTTTTGCTCGTTTTGCGTTTGAATCGGCTATTTATTATAATTTCTGTTCGTTTTGAGTTTCATTTAATTGTTGATAGTGATTTGTGACAGTTTTACGCTTGGAAGATTATTTGACTTTATTTCTGCCCGTTTTTGGCTTAATAGAGCTCTTTACTTTTTAAATAATTTCTTAGACCAAACTGCTTTTCCATTTACGAAAAATTAAGCAAGAAAAAACCGGGTTTTAATTTTGATAAGGCAGTGAACAATTACAACAATATAAACACTTAATTAAACAAACTCACTCCGATAATTTTGGACCCACATCCCGGGAACCTTAGTAGTGTGCAGACGCGAACAGAGGTCGTATAAAGCGACCAAACCCTATATATAATGGACCTATATAGTGACCAAGCATGTTATATTTGTAACTAAATATTCAGGGACGAGATTGTGTAATGCAACCAGACTGGTTTCTGAGGCAACACCTATTTTTTGGGCCAATCAGAGAGAGTGGATACATAGGGTACTCCATATACGATAACTTGATTAGTTCAGTAATTGGATTCAAATATAAGGAGTGATTTTCATTGTACTTCATATTAGTAAGATAATTGAATTCAGATAGAGAACAGTTTATTATTATTTGAGACGATATTAACAAAGAAAATTAGTGGTACGTTTACACTGTTGGAGCTTGATGGTGGAGCAGGTAGCAGCAATAACACAAGAGCGAGAGTACCAAACGTGGAAGTGGAAATTACACGAGGATGTAGACTAAGCCTTGAATGGGACGATATGTATGCTAGATATATGATATCTTTGAGCAAATTTAAAGTGGAAGAGCAATTATGCTTTGCAGCAAAACTGAACATTGTGCATATAAATAAACTTCAAGCTGCATTAGATACACTAGTGAAATATATCGAGGAAAATAAATTGAATCAATGACTATTATTGTTGTAGTTATACTCAATAAAATTGTTTCTAAATCGAAGATATTTTTTCTATAGTAGGTTAGCGTGTATTTTTAAAGTATAAAAAAGAATCATGGTTAGTCTGCAGTAGGTTGTGAGAGTGTTAGGACTCTAAAAAATGGATAGTTTTGAGAAAGGGAAAATCATGGGGAATCTTGTGTTTATGAAAACACGTTTGATTCTAGATGATGATTTTCCGAGTTATCAGTTCAAAGGAAGATATTTTTTCTGGGAATGCTTGTCGATATAATGAAAACTGATTCTCCCTCATTAGACTATTGCACGAAGCTTTTAAATTGGGGTTCAAAGGCATTTACACAATTTATCGACATATTAATCACGACAAGACAAAATGATATAGTGGATTTGCTTTTAAACACACACTAGCTTAGAAATTTAGGACTTTTTTCACGAGAAAGGTGTTGTTCAAGGAGGATTTACTCCTCTCTCTCTCACTCTATCCCACTCAATTTTTCGATCGTAGCTCAGTTTCATTTTGGCGGTGAGAGTGTTAACAAATGAAAAAATGTTCAATACATGTCCACTGTGCATGTACACACTGGGCAGCTGGTCATCATGTGAAAATTGTACAATGACTGATGAGTATGATGAAAAGTGCAGATTATGCAACCCGTGTAAATTGCATAGAGGATATGCTATACAAATTAAAGGTTGTAATTCCTAGCTTGAAGGGGTGTGTGACTCTCGTCCTAGAGGACACCAATGCTCTAATTGCCACTATGATAAATGTCATCAGTGGGAGAATACATATCCTGGTATGATTGGAAAGAATCCTAAACGTGATTTTAATTTATTGCTAAGAGATTGGTATCGTCATGGCCTTAGATCGTCTTGAGAGGAGGAGCCAGGTCTACGATTCAAATGTTGGAACAGCAAAAGAAATTGGTTTCTACCTCATTGTTGTGAAGACAATGGCTACTATGATTATAAGCCTACAGATTTTTATTTGGCTGTCAGGGAATGTGATTCACCACTTGAGGACACTGTATGTGACATTGCTTCAAATAAGCAAATTGAAACATTCGCATTTTACAAAATGAATAAGAATAGTATCATTGACTATACAAAGAGATATGATAAGAGTGAAGTTACATTATACTGTTGAAAATGTGACCCTGACATTGCAGTACATAATGATCAGTATACTTTAAATTCAGATAATCTACCTGCATTAGTAGTTCTCGACAAATACCTATACGTAGTAGAAAATGAAATCTAAAGAGTAGAAAAGTCATTTTTATCATGTATATACGGTATTTTTATGAATTAAAAATTTTACATACATTTTTAGAACATTTTATTCGTAGGGCACTAAAATCAATATTAAAAAGGCTTGAAAGTATTTTTCCACTAGGAAGTCGTTCAATCGAGAAAGTTCAACGTAAGTGCTAAGAAACTGCTTGTAGGTATAGCCACGACATCTGAACATGAAAAAGAGTAATGCATAAAAGCCGCATGTCTTAGTCGTTATATCCTTTACTCTCCTTTGATTTTCAATAATAGTCTTACCACCGATATCAATGAAGTTGTTGATGTGTGGAGTGTAGAATTTATATGATTGGCCAAGAGGATCAAGAAATTCGATATTCGTCGCTGTTGAAAGATGCATAGTTAATGACCTCTCTTCAAACTAGATGGACTGCTATTAACAATGATTAGGTTATTGTTAACACCTGGAATTTTTTCAATGAAGTCCGATGGTATGCAATAGGACATGTATTGGAGCATTTATAGATCCATATTAAATACGCAGATTATTTGGTTTGTGTTCATGGTGCTAGGTCTAGTAGAAGACTGCCATCGGGTGTGATTTCCCAATAGGTTTCAAATTGACTAAATGATATTAGCGTGATACTCTCAGTCAAAGCATTGGCAAATGTGCACTCTAAACGTACATTCTCCGTTCGTACTATACTCATATCCTGGGTGCCAGACAGGTCCAATACAATTACACAATGATTTTTTGAAAACATTGAATTGGTTATTCCATTTTCAAATAGCTGGGAGTCATGATCTAGGGATTGCATCGTCAACTCATACAGAGTTCTGTAGGATTTCTTGTCAAATGATAGAGTGTACAGTGGAATACCATTCACTTTGCACACAAGGCTAGATAGACCGAAAAAATTAAAATCATGGGGGGATATAGTTTATGATCCAAAGGCACTGCACTCTTCACAAAGACCAAAGTGAGTTTTGATGGGATTTCTCCATTGATAAATGATGAATCGGTATAACTGCGAGAGCCAGTGGCAATGTGACGTTGATTAATGATAGTATGGGGGACAAGAAGTTTAATGTTGTTACCATTGGCTCTTACCTTTTCCCTTGCCACTTCAAAAGAGCTCATAACCTGTTGTTTTCGAACATGAAGAATTACTAAGGTGATAATGACACTTGCATCAGATGATGTAGCAAGTGTTTTTCTCAAAATGAAGTTCGATGGAGCTAGTTGCAAGTTTATGTCAATCTTGACATTGGGGGGGGGGGGTAACCATTAGGATATATTGAATATCTCATGATTTAATTTTCCAACTAGATAATACTCCTTGGTCACTGCAGCAGTTAACTCACCGTCAGTATCAACACCTGATCTATATTCATAGCCCAATGCCTGTCCTCTCAACTCCTTATAGGCTTTTGGTGTCATCATCATAAATTGTATTTAGCTTGCATAGTTGGATAAATTATTGCTAGTGCTCACCAATGTTCCATTAATGATTACATTAATTTTTTTGAATAAGTTTTGTAGAATACAGTTTTCATAGGAAAGGCCATCCCAGCTGTGGGAGTTGTATTATCTGACTTTTCCTACACCACAACATGTAAATCAATAAATGTTGATGATAAATCAATGAAATAGTCTTCAATGGAAAATATCTGAAAGTGTATATTTTCCCGAGAGGGGTTGTTGAGGGTGAAATGGTTCATAGTAGCCATACATGACATTAGCATCAACATTTTCAGCATTGAATAGATTCAATGAGGAGCTGCTGGACGGATGCGATTCTTTATGGGGGATATAGGTCATCTTAAAGAGAAAAAATCCTTCTTTGACTTAGCAATCTTTTTCTTCTTCTTTTTCTTATTAGTCTTCTTCGTTTTATTCCTCAAAGTCGTTGTTGATGTCCTTCGCTTGCCGCCTGGGTAGAGACTGATGAGTGAATGATGACCACGCATTCTTTTTAACCCCTTCCCAATTTGCTGAGATTTTAATTGCTCGCCAACTGCTCTTGCTGAAGATCTAATATTTTCTTTAACACTCTCGTTGAAATTTTACCCGACCCCCAGTCCTGTGGTGTTGAGGCAGCAAAATTTGATGCAGCCGGTACAAGATATTTTCTGGCAAGGGTAGTGCAGAGGGAAATAACCTAGCAAACCATCCAGACGTTGTGGTACGCCCCTTGTAATAGTCCAATCCATGACCTATTTGACGAGGACTCAGAGCACCAACATAGCAGTTGATATCAGGACAGACAAATGGAATTTTTCTATTGTTCATCTTAGGCAGTGACGATGGGTCAAAACGACATGTAATCACAGCCAAACCTTTTGATATTGATAGAGGACCACCTAATTCAGTTCTTGGTGTTGACTGAAAGAGTTCCAAATATGAAGTGTTTACGGGGATATAGTGAAGGTGCTTCATATTGTAATGATGAATATGATCTTGATTGGTTTTTCGATCAAGAACTCGCAAGAGAGAGACTTTGCTATTGCCAATTCTGAATGTTTCAACAAATGAGGCATAGAGAAATGTCCAAGTATCCGAGGAGAAGGCTGGTGGATACTCAGCAAAAATAAAATTGGGGCTTCTGGTACTTTTATCATTGGTTTTATTGAGTTTAAAGCCAAGAACATCTTTTAGATTATCATTGAGAATAACTTTTTCATTGGCAATGGCTGAGCTAATGTATATCCTCCTCTCTTCCTTTGAATAGTTTAAATGAAAAGCCCCTTTTTTACCTGCGGAAACTCTTTTATTGATGGAACGACATAAATGATTCATACAAGTGAGCTCCTCGTATAGTAATTCAGCATATGGATTATCCAACCAATTGATCTTTTGAATTTGATGTTGATCACCTGCGGGTGGCGGAAAATCATAGGGTCTAATTTTTATATTATGTTTGCGATTTTTTCTCAGGATGTCATAAGTATTTTTGAGAATACAGTCGACAAGAGCCACTTCATATGCACCGTCAAATTTTATGGCGGGGGAGAGTTTCGTCCAAGAATCACTTGTTCTATTCAAATCATTGTAGAGAGGATCGGAGACGTTACACATAAATGTTACATAAAAATAATTGGGAATTGTTAACGTCTTCAACACCGATCCACAAATCAAATTCAGAGTAGCCACGGTACAAGTAATTGCTTCTTGCCCCTGCGAGTACGAGTCTTTAATATCTTTTCAATTTGATAGATTTTACTATTATTTTTAACCTTTTGTAGTTCGTAGTCATAAAAACCGCTGAGATTCTCTTCATCTTTGATGTCTCGTAGACCATAAGTTATGGGTTTATTGTCTAGGATTTTTGCCACTTTAAAAAGTTCAGTGTACTACAAGTAATTACCCTTTTCAAAAACATTAGTTGTTCTATTATTTCGAACAGTATCGCCAACATTGAATTTTTTCTTCACAATTGTTTCATTGGAATATTGTTCAAGAAAAGTATCAAATGTACCATGATCAGAATGATGAACTTCCGTTGGTGTTGAGTTGGACAATGATCGATGGGGTCGTTGATTATAAATCAACATGATTTTATCAAAATCATGAGTAAATGCAGGTGTATTTTACAATGTACTATATCTTGAAATTAAAAGTCGAATAGTTCTTATCAATCGTTCGGCCAATGCAGCCTTTACAGGACTATGACTAAGATAGAGCATTGTATTATATTTCATTAGTACTTTTTCGACATGTAGATTAACAAATTCACTACCACGATCCGTTTGAAGTTTTTTATATCACTCTTGTTCGAGAATACTTTCTATACCCTAAGCAACTTCAACACCTCTCTTTGACCACAATCGAATGGCATATGCACAGCGACTAAAAACACTGATTGTAAGTAGAATGTACTTGTACGGTGTATTGTGACGCCTTTGAATCTCATCTAGAGTTAAGAGATCTGCTTGAATTATATGTAGGGGGAAAAGGCTTTAGTTTTTCGATAATGATTAGAACTAAGTCTATGATTTCTATGTAGAGTGTAACTTGATTCATTCTGTAGATAGTCTTATATACTTTTAGTGTGAACACCAGTGACTTTGGAAAGAGTGGTGGGGGAACTTAAACTTCCCACTTCACCAAAATTTTCATAAGAACGTTTCAGAACTTCAACCATTTTGAACGTAAACACGTAGTGTAACGTCCACTACCCTTTTGTATACTAGTGGGTGATGAGGGTGGTGACGTTGACTCCATGTCAATACGTCTTTGCTTTTGTATAGCTATCAGCGGTGTGCTCCTCCTTCTCATTGTCAAATCAATGTTTCCACTAGGTGTGCTAGTATTTTCCAAGATTGATTTTAAGTCTTCTTCTTTTTCTTCATGTTTTAATGATGACAACGATGAAGAAAGAGCATGTTCATTTATTTTTTTTTAGAATTTGCCTATTGCTAATAAGGCTTTTGGGGATGTTTAATGTATTTAGAAAGTTGTATAGATGAGTGTCAAATGATAAAAGTCCTTTACGATTTGTAACCATATCATAGACTAAATCAAGTAGATTATAGCTCTTGCCTTGAATTATAACCCCTTTCCGATTGCTATCAACTTGAATATGATCTTGAGCGCTTTCCATGAGATATGTTATGAGTCGTTTACTTTGTTCACGATATGATTGCGGCATTAGATTTCCAATGCTCGACACTACTGAATCCAATTCTTCCTTCTTTGATTGTGTTCCAGCAGCAGCAGTAGAAATCCTGGGGAGATGGTTCTTTTTTGTGATCAATGACACTCATATTGCCAGTGGCTCTAACACGATAGGGCTTATGTTTGTCCACTCAGGGAAGTGCATTTTGAGGTAAAATTAGTTTTTTATCATCCTCAAAATTCTCAATGTCAATGAATTTACTCAGATTGTCCTCAAAGTGTTCAACGGGTGAAAGAGCGAGTTCTATTGGAGTCAATTTATAGGGTTTAGTCATCTAGAGAAAACTGTTTATAAGTCCTGCAATTATTGGCAGTAAAAGTGTAAAAAAAGCTACCGCCCGCTTGAAGAATACGTTTCCTTTTAAAGTTTTTTCCTTTCTTTTTTACAGGCCAATGCACGTACAATGGAACGATGTTGCTTTGCCTGTTGCTTAACTACTTCTGGCAGTTGAACAGTGCCCTTGGTTAATTTAAACAAAGTTCAGATATTAGATTAATGAAATCATTGTCAATACCATGATTGAGTATGAATTTCCTAAGTGGGGATTTTGAAGTGCTTAGAACGGAAAATAAATATCTATTTTCATGTAGTTTCTTCAGTGTCATGATAGCAACTAATAGCCTTTTTACTGTTCACGGGGAGATATACTGTAATGTCATTGTGAAAAATATCTTTGACTACACTAAATCCTCTTGTGCATTTTGATTAAGATCCAATAGGATGTAGCCGTAGGTTTTATTAGTTGCCTGATTTTACGCTGAAAGAAGAAATTTGGGGGCGCCGGGATATATTTGTTTATTGAGATTTATTAGCGAGCTAGAATCACAAAGAAATCTGTAGATGATAAAGTAGGTACAGTTCAAAGCAAGTGTTCGCATACATTTGCTCTGGTGAAAGAGATTGTTTAGAACTAGAGTAGTGGAAATATGTTCATCATGAGAGCGAACGGTAAACAATTTTAGCATTTCCTTTGACCATTGTTCAATGGATTCAGCTAAATCGACAATAATCAGCCAAGATTTTGGTTCAATAATGTTGAAAACATCAAGTCCCTGTATGAATTGCGTCTACACGCCCGAAATAGCAATTCCTTTTATTTTATGGTATGACTCCTGCCAAATACTGTAGCAATAGTAGATTTTTTGGGCTTTTCCATAAACATTTTATCACCATTTTTTATTATTTTAGTTAAGAGTGTCGTTTTGCCTGACATTGATGGACCACACAGAAACGATCTGAATGGTGTTTTAAATTGATACATATTGCTGTTCCCTTCAACAGCTCACCTGTAACTAACTGTAGACTATAGATGTCTCATGACTAAATAATTTCCCCATTACTACTCCGTTTAAGAATAATAAGAAGAAGAGCAAAATCAATTAAGAATCATATTTCCTTTTATTATTAACATAAAAGCAGCACTTTACAAATAATGTAATTAAAAAAAAAACACATTAAACAAGAAAAATACACTTAAGATTTTTTTTTATTTATTTATTTATAACAAAAACATAAAACATTTATTTTCAATAAGCACTAGGAAAAACGTACTTTATATCTAATAAATACACTTTTTATTTATTTATAACAAAAAATACAACATTTTTTTTAAATAGACACTAGGAAAAAAAACTTAAAATAATATCACAGTTTTTATTTACAGAAAAAACGTTGGGATCCCCCCACCCCCAGGGGCGGCCGCTGCGGAGGACCGGGGGCCGGGCCGGAGGGGGCATTAAATTATGAAATAAACATAGTATATACTGAAAATTATGAATAAGTAACTCTGCCTTGCACACACATATTGAAAACTTATTAATTTTTATTTAAAAAAAAATTAAACACACCCCCACCCACCTTTTACTATTAAAGAATTTAAGTTAACTTTTCTAGACGGAGTCGTTTTCTATACTCTACACATTCAACTCGGTCTTAAATTAAATAGTGACCGTGTGGTAGTACCTTCATACCATCCTCAAGTACATAAACTTTATCTGATATGGCCAACATGGCGTTTTTCTCAACTCTAACTGTGTAGTTTTTAAATTGTAAAGAGCGAATCACCATGACTTTCGCTCTTGAGACTAAACTACGCTCCAGACAGTTTCAATAGACACTCACATTGAAACTATTTTTACAAAGTGTGTAGGCACCCCCTTGCAAACTTGTTTGGTATCCTTGTTGTACGTTTCCACACAGTATACCTTCGACACAGGAAACACGCCACTGGATATCAGATCGCTTCCCGTTTCAGATTTTAAAAATAATAATTGATTTGGGACCTGGCGTTTCACTTGCTCTGGATAAAGGGATTCATTCCAGTTGGTGTAGTCCAATCG
The DNA here is from genome assembly GCA_027921565.1 of Artemia sinica. Lineage (NCBI taxonomy): Eukaryota > Metazoa > Arthropoda > Branchiopoda > Anostraca > Artemiidae > Artemia > Artemia sinica. The sequence continues at coordinate 2,260,954 of JAPEVW010000024.1, forward strand.
TGAGCTAATGTACTCTCCATTTTTCAAATCATTCAACAAATTTTCAGTTTTAACTTTTAACCGGAATGAAGCAGTGTCCCCGTAATGCACTTGAACCTGTCCTTCAATCGGCCATTTTACCTTGCATACATTATAATAAAATGAACAAGAGTTTTTTAGATATTTCCGTTATTGCACTCCCACCTGCAATATTTTTATTTAAAATAATGTTTCTTTTCTTACGATGTAGGAGCAACATATCAGAGTCTATGACAGTGAACGTTGTGAAGTTTGGATCCGCAATGATTCGAGCACAATCTTTGGGACTTGTTACAATGTCACAAACGTGTTCTGTTTCATACACTTTCGCATATTTTACCGACGGCTGAGTTTATAATGAGTTTAAGGACTTCTTTTTCAACCTTCCTTTTTGCTTGTGAACGTTTACTGACAAAGGTGTCAATAAACGTTTTCATGTAGGGCTTTTGAACAAATTGGAGGGCTCTTTGAATCTTTGTGACTTTGAAACATTGGACATCATCCATTTCAATAGCACGTGATGTACAACGATATTCTGTTTCGGGTTGAGCTCAGCAATAAGTTTTCGCTTTGAAGGCACCCAGTGTATACTCCCATTCTCTACTAAAGATAAATTGTAGGGACTCAGAGAGTACCTACCCACAGACCTATTTATCCACGGGAAAACAAAGTCTTTTACCGATTCATGGATTTCCGTGGGTATTTCACCGTCAATTTCAAAAAACCATCCATGTGCCCCATTCTCCTCAGCGGCAGCAATGTTGTGGGAAATGCGAAGCACATGGATCGTTAAGCCTTTTGTAGTTCCCACACGGCAAACAGTAGTGAGACATTGCCAATGGGTAAAGGGAATTTATATAAAAAAACTGCGTCTGGTTTTTCATCGGTGTGCTGTCCGGTCGGATCAGTTTTCATGATACGGTCCCCATGAAAAAAATACCAACCCCTCATTGATCTCTCTATAAACAGACGCTGATCCACGTAGGTGATCACACCTATTTCTTCTTTGCTGATTTTAAGAATCAAGTCCATCACCAGATAAGGAGTGGAAAAATAATACCCTAAATCCCTAACGAATTCCCCATAGGTTTTAACCGTGTTTTTGCGCACAATGTTCAGAAAAGTCAGTACATCACTGGACAAGTACAGTTTCCAGTAATCAAACCCATTTTTACACCCACTTTTACCCAAACCCTCTTGGAAAATTCATAGTCACCAGTGGTGCACTGACTCTCCGTAAGAAAATGGCAAAATGCTTCGATAGGCGGTAATGACACCTTATCTAGCCTCGAGGCAGAGTTGCAGTAATCATATGCATATATGCCCTTACACGTTAATAAATCATACATTTCATCAACGGGAAAGCGCTGTTCAAGGAGGGGAAAGCTATCAAAATTGTCGCTTTTCTGTACCTGAATCAATTGTCTTAAGGACTTGGGGAAGAAACTGAAAGAGTCTAAAAACGGATAAAGGCACGTGTAACCCTTGTAAACTGTTTTCCACGTGAATTCTAGAAGCACTAGCTTCTCCGATGATTTGGGTATGATATTACATGAAAAAAAAACCATCTATCCATGCGTCATCTATATCTCCCCCCTTGGGAATGCGGGCCAACGCTGGTAAAATAAACTTTAAATCGTAATTGGAATTGTGTATAAAAACGGTACGAAGTATTGCTGTCTAACGTTTACATTGCACGATTGATGTGCAACCCCTCTAAAGTTACTCCCTCCTGATGAAATCTCCTGCCATAAATGATTATGATCGATCACCAACCTCTTTCCCCGATTCCCAACACCATCATCAAGTTTTCCCTTTCAAAACCAACATATTTTACGATTTTTAATGGCCAATCTGTCATCTGTTGATAGGAGCAGAGGGCAGTTTGTGTCTCTTGGGCGAGAAATTGCACCATTCGCTGTTTTAATTACACTAGTCAATGCCGAGGGAATGCAGTCTTCACCAACTAAAGACTCAACTACATCCAGTACTTGCATGGTATTACTGGAGTCCCATTGCGCATGAGCGTAAGAGACCCCTATGGTTTCATGTATTTTAACACGATTTGGATTTGACGAATCGTACACGTCTGTGAGTTTCACTTCGCAGTCTAAACGATCTTATTGCTCTGCAGGAGCGTGTTCTGAAAGCTCTTGAAACGTAAAATTGACCTATCTCCGCTAACTGTTTTCACAGCCTGGTATCCGCGACGTTTAGAGTTTCTCATATGATGCTTTAACTTTAAATTACTACGAAATCTTGAGAGGAATGTTGGACAATAATAGCATAAACCTTTCCCCATTTTACCCTCACATAAAACCCTACTAATATCTGTAATTGGATTAAAAATGTCCAATTGAATCAGGCTCTGAGGGGGGCGTGTATAGAACTCAGACCAATGCTTCACTGACTCAATGGACGGAGCCCTCACTGGAAATAATACCCCTTTTTATCAGAACGCTGACCCTCCTTAAATTCTGTTTCATACTGCAAAACCGTTACACCAATCTTCAAATGTGCATTAGCCCAATCAAAAATATCGATTACCTTTCATTTTACGGGAAATTGATCATTTAAACAATTAAAATCTACTTTAGAAAACTTTGACCCATTCCCAGTAGCTGCTAATTCATCCAAATTTTTACTTGGAGTCATATTTCTGCAGAGGTCTAAAGGCAGCCATTAAAAGTGCATATTTGAAACACTGTAGCCTCGCATCGAAAACAGATTCGTTGTATTCCCTGACAACCCTCTAAATCAGAATGATATTTTAAAACTATAAGACCCTCCCCATACCCGCCTCTTTAAATAAAAAACCCTTTTAACGCTTAAACTCTCAATAAATAAAACAACCGACCCACTACCCCCCTCATTATAATTGTCCAGTTTAGCAACAATGCTGCTTACTCAATCTAAAAAAAACTCCTCATAATTTGACAAATCCGGGCGAATTGCTAACATCTCTCTATGCAAATACTTTGAATACAGTTCACTGACATTTTCATTTAAAAAATATATTTTTAGTGCTATTTATGCCTCTAAACTGTCCCTCCCTCCCACACTCCCATCTGTTGTTCAAGGAGGGCTTGAATCTTGTTAACATAGGAATGAGTAATAGCCAAGGGGTATGTTACTATACTCCCTGACATTAAAGAGTTAAAGGGGTCACCAAAACGGCCGTATAGACATTTGTATGGTGCAAGGCAGAGTTAGATAAGAAAAAATCTGGTAGTATAAACGCTGGTGACTCATTGTCACTAGTATCGTCAACCTCAATGGTGGGGGTGCCATAGAATCGTCAGTAGTACTAACCCCAGTCTGTTCAATTGCATTAGTTGGCCGTGGTGTGAAATCACCCAATTCACTGAGTATACCTTCCAGGGTATTTGGGGATAGCTGATCTAACCTTCCTGCATTGTCTTGTGACAGATTCTCTTTATGACTATTATTATGGGGACCCGGTTTAGATACAATCTTGGTGCTATCCCTCAAATATTCGTTTATAAACATATTTGTCCACTCCGGGTCCTCAGTCATATCTGTATCACAGCTTAAGTTATCTAGGCTAGCCATATCCCCAAACCAATCATTTAAAAAACCCCTTTGCCATTCCATGTCATCATCAAGTAAAGCACTATCTCTAAAATCCGTTGGTGGTAAAAGAATTGCCAAAGGTTCATTGCAAATAAGTGGTTTTTGCGTTGGCGGCAATAACTCACCGATGTTAATCTATAAAAACAGATTTTATTTTCCATGTGCTATACCCATTATTTTATAAACTCAAAAACGAAGCTAATTTTTTGCTCTGTCAAAACTTGCTCTTCTTCTACCATTATATTGGCTAAATACTTGTCCACTTCAATCATATAAAGTACCTAAATACAGCTTAACGAATTTCATATTTCGCCTTTTTACGACATTAATTTCACAGAAAATAATTGAGCATAAAAAGCCCGGTACATATTTACTAGTTGGTAGGCATACAAGTAGTGAAGTCTGGCTAATACCAATGAAATAAAAGAAAGCATGATAAAAAATATCCGTCACGGAGTTGGCAATACCTCACTAAGATGCGATAACCTATTTTTTCGTAAAGTATTTCAATGCGCTTCTAGTCACATGTTTACCGGCCACTAAATAAGTAGCAAAAGTCATGTATCAAAGTTAAAGCACTGTCTGATTAAGGTTTTTTTTGCCCCATCCCCCTCTCTTTTTTCCCATCCCCCTCTCTTTTCTCCAATACCCCCTCTTTTTTTCAATCCCCCTCTCTTTTTTTCCCATCCCCCTCTTTTTTTTCTTCGTCAATTACCCCATGAGGTAAAACACACACACACACACACACACACACACACACACACACACACACACACACACACACTTCTTGTTTCATAATTGGATAACTATAACTTGAAAATAGTTTTTAACCATTCTTGGACTACAATGGCAATTTTTAAACTCGGATTATATGTGTAGCATTTTTGGAAATGTAATTTTAAAAAATAGACGGGTTTCATATCGTCAGTACTAGAGGCCTCCTGTATCTGATTTGGCCAAGACTCGAAGAGGCAAGACTACTCCGCGCGGACTAAGAGACGGGAGATAATTACTTCCTGACAAGTTAAACAGAAAATGCACTAGATCGGGTTTTGCTATGTAATGTATTATTTTTCAACTTTGCTACATGAATGCCATCTCTGAGCCGAATGTAAAAGTTAAACGATAAGCAACATATTTAAAAAAGGAATTTGCAAAGTGAAATTTTAAGTGCGTAATAAACTTGTATATAAAATATGGGGTTATTATGGTTTTTCATTTATGTAAAATGGGAGTAGGTTTTTTTTGCCCTATCCCCCTCTCTTTTTTCCAACCCCCTCTCTTTTCTTCAACACCCCCTTCTTATTTTCCATCTCCTTCTCTTTTTTTCCCATCCCCCTCTTTTTCTTCATCAATTACCCCATAACTTGAAACACACACACACACACCTACTTGTCTCATAATTGGATAACTATAGCTTGAAAATAGTTTTTAACCATTCCCGGACTATAATGGCAATTTTTTAACTCGGATTAAATGTGTAGCATATTTGGGAATGTAATTTTTACAAATAAACGGGTTTCATAGCGTCAGTGTGCTAGAGGCCTCCTGTATCTGATTTGACCAAGTCGCGAAGAGGCAACACTTCCCCGCGCGGACTAAGAGACGGGAGATAATTATTTCCTGACAAGTTAAACAGAAAATGCACTAGATCGGGTTTTGCTATGTAATGTATTATTTTTTAATTTTGCTACATGGATGCCATCTCTGAGCCGAATGTAAAAGTTAAACGATAAGCAACTTGTTTAAAAAGGAATTTGTAAAGCGAAATTGTAAGTGCGTTATAAACTTGTATATAAAATATGGGTTATTATGGATTTTTACTTATTTAGAATGGGAATAGTTTTTTTTTGCATTCTCACCTGCTCTTTCCTACCCACTCAGAATTACACAAAACTATCTGATAAATGCACTTACGTTAGAAATTACAGGTACCTCATTAGAAATGTCCTGTCTATCTGAAGGTGGCGCAAAGCAGATTACACTCTCCCTCCTCAAGGTCAAAGATCTGATCAGGTTCCTGTCATTGCTATCATAGCCGGCATCTAACTTTTATCGCTTTTGGTCAGGCAGACTTTGAGCATCAATATCCTGGAATAAATATTGATTTTTAGTTTTTTCGCTAGGTAACGTATAACCATATCAGCTTAAATTACCATCATCTTAAACACCTATAGAAAAAAAGAACACCATTCCTACCTGGAGCTTAAACTATCTATATTTTAAATACGATGCATAAAGAAAAAAACACAACTTTGAGTATTATTGCCGTTTGATATTAATTCAGAATAATCCTAAGCCCCAACTCCCCAAACTGAAAATTTTACCCCAATACGTTAACGATATTGTTTATATTTAAAGGCGACATATTGGTCAATTTTAGTCTTAAAAATGAGATATTTCTGTAAAGTATTTAAGAAGCATTTTAAGCCAAATAGCCTATATCTATATGGGTATCATAAACCATATTTTAAATACAATACATAAAGAAAAAAACCCACAGCTTTGACTAATATGGGCGTTTGGTATTAATTCAGAATAATCCTAAGCCCCACCCCACGCAGAACTAAAGCTATTACTCCAACACATTAACGATATTGTTTATATTTAAAGACGACACATTGATCAATTTTAGTCTTAAAAAGATATTTTTTGTAAAGTACTTAAGAAGCTTTTTAAGCCAATATCTGAACGGGTGGCATAAAAAAATGTGAATGTGCGTTTGATAATTACACTAAATCGCTGAAAGCCAGACGATACAATTTAGTCTTAAATATGAGATATTCCTACAAGCGTTCTGATAAATACACTATACCGGACCAGCTGTCACATAAACATATGAATTTGCATTTGATAATTGCAATAGTTCCCTGAAACCCAGATGAAAGATAGTTAATAGGTAACTATATGAAAAAAAGTCTCGAATAAAAAGAAATAATATATATTCACTTACCAAGATTCTTTTAGAATTCTCCATTGGAAAATGAATAAATTTAACAATAAGAGGTTATCTTTTCAAGTTGTTTTTTTTCAACTGATCTAGAAAAATTAATTGCATCTTAATTTATAGTGTAAAAAACATGATTATATGCCCTCCAGGTTAAACCAGTATTTTTACAAAGAGACCATCTTTGAATACGTAATATGACGAGCTTTAGTTTTGGCTATTGAACCTAGAAAAACATGTTTGACAAGGCATGTACAGTTGAAACTACACACATATTTTTGTGCTCGTGATATTGCGTATATGGATATATGGGGCATCGTTAGTAGAAACATCTCTGATTGTCCCAGAAAATAGATGTTGCTTCAGAAACCTGTCTGGTTGCATTGCACAATCTTGTTCCTGAATGTCTAGTTCCAAATATAACATGCTTTGTCACTTTATAGGTCTATTATATATAGGGTTTGGTCGCTTTACACAACCTCCGTTCGCGTCTATTATATGCACACTACTAACCTTTCTCAACGGAAAAAAGTTTCTTAAATTACATTGAAAAACAACATACTAAGCACACAAAGAGAAAGAGAAAAAAACGTAAACGAACAGTAAACGAAAAGTAAACAAACTGCAGCTAGGCTTGCAACTAAAAGAATCCGTTCAATTTATAATTCATAAATGGGTTGATGAAGTTGTGAGATTTAATTAGGGGTTATGGGCCGAGGTTTAGCTGACGATAGATTTACACTTATACATTGTGAGGAGACGAGAATATCATTATAGACATTCGATTTTGTTTATACGCCAGTGAATGGAAGTGTCATTTAATATGTGAGTTTTGATTCCTATTTATTTATTTATATTTCTTTTCTTTTCTTTTTTTCTTTCTCTTTGTGTGCTTAGTATGTTGTTTTTTTATGTAATTTAAGAAATATTTTTTTCCGTTGAGAAAGGTTCCTTGATGTGGGGCCGAAATATTTAGAGTGTGCTTGTTTAATTAAGTGTTTATATTGTTGTAATTTTTCACTGCTTTGTCAAAATTAAAACCCGGTTTTTTCTTGCTTAATTTTTCGTTCTCTTTACTTTTCTTTGAAAACTTATTCTGTGGAAAGTTTAATAAATTAAAATAAATATATGATACCGTCATTCAGCCAGGGGGGCTGGCGCTCCCTTACCCCCCCCCCCCCCCTTATGGGCGCTCATGCTACCCATTTTTACAAATTTAGGGATTATGGGGATTTTAAGCTAGGGACTTGAGGATTTTTAAAATGATTTTTTTTACCCGGAAACCCACCTTGAGGATAACAATGAAAGTATTTGTCGGTATTCCTAACCTGAAATGGCTCCTAACAAAAAAAAAGGCTAGGCTTTGAAGAAAAAAATGTCCTCAGAAGAAAAAAAACTGTTTATGATGTATTTTTGTATGTGCATATGTATAGTTTGCATTTTTTTTTTGTAATCGTTACTACTTATTTTTAAAAAATCAATTACTTATGGGGTTATAGGATATAGATTTAATTTTTTTTTGCCTGATGTCTTGCCGAAACTTACGTTGGGGGTAACAAGTGAGTACTTGTAAGTATTTCCAACATGAAATAGTGGCTAATTTGATGAATAGGCAGTTAATGAAGCAATATGCATTTACATAAGAAAAAAAACCTATATTGTATGTGTGTATGTATACTTTTTACAGTTTCGTTATTATTAACCAAGTTTAAGGTTTTTGGATTTGGGGATTTCCAGGCTAGATCTTTGAGAATTTTATGTCTGATGTCTCCCAGAAGCTCACTTTCAGGATAACAAGGGACACACATTTTCAATATTTCCAACATTATATGATGCTTAATTCGGTAAATAGGCCGAAGTAATACGGCAAAAATTTCTATAAGAGAAAAAACAATTTATGATATATGCATGTATTATGTATGCATGTTTAGTTTCACAGTTCTATTATCGTTATTAACGTTATCTTAAAGATTTCAGGAATTTTTTTGCTAGAGATTCAAGATGTATTGTCTGACTGGTCCTAGAAACTACTCTTGGGGAATACAATGTATATTTGTCAGCATTTCCAACATAAAACGGTCCCTAATTCAATAAATAGGGCTATATGATGGAAGCAAGTAGCATCCACAAAAGAACAAAATAGTCAATAATGTAGGATATGTGAGAAGGTATTTATGTGTAGCTTTACAAATTTATTGTTGTCATTAATTTTAAAGTACTATTTCTGAAAAAAAAAAATCAAAGAAAGGTAAAGGTCTACATTAAACCAAAGGCGAGCAGGAATAAACGCAAATAGTAATTCAATCGTAAAACGTACATAAATCAAGTTTATTCTAGTTCAAAGACCCCTGTGTTTCACCAGTGTAGTTAGAGAATTTGGACAAAAGGGCAAACTTCAGAGTAAAGAGTGAGTAGTTGAAAAGGGGGAAGCCATTCCTCACACACAAAACAATCTTTATTTGTTTTAAATTTTAATGTTGGTCCGTTCTATTGAAAACTGCTTTTATTATACTAATTCTTTAATCGTTTTTCAAACCATGACCAGGCCTAACTAAAATAAGATATGGGGTTCCAGCCCCATAGTCCCCAATTTCATTTCTTTGGCTTAAGAATAAAAATGGTTGATTTTAATTAGATTGTGGATCACATTTGAATATTTTGTCAGAAATTTTCGATTGACAGAAGTCAATTGAAATAGCAGTAGTAATAGCAGAAGTATTTGTAGCAGTAGTAGTAGTATTAACAGCAATAGGAGTCACAGTTGTAGTCACACATTAGTAGCCCCAATTGCAGTAGCAGTAGTAGTAGTAGTAGGATTAATCGCAAGTAGTAGTAGCAGTAGTAGCCGTGAGTAGCAATAGCTATCGCAAGTAGCCACAGTTTCAATTAACTGTGTAAACTGTGTAAGCAGTCACAGTCACAAAATTCGTATTTAGGAAAATAATGGAAGCAATCCTCAGTATTTCTAATATAAAAAAATGCCTAATAAAAAAAAATAATAAAGAAGACCGTTTCCACAAAAGAAAATAATGGTCTGTAATGCATGTATGTATAGCATACACATGCATAGTTTTACAGTTTGATTTTAGTTATTATTAAATAAAAAAAACAAGTTTTTTAAACTGAAAGTAAGGAGCGACATTAAAACTTAAAACGAACAGAAATTATTCCGTATATGAAAGGGGCTGTCCCCTCCTCAACGCCTCGCTCTTTACGTTAAAGTTTGACTCTGTCTCACAACTTTATTTTTTAAAACAATAAAAAAACTTTAGCGTAAAGAGCGAGGCGTGTGAGGAGGGACAGCCCCTTTCATATACGGAATAATTTCTGTTCGTTTTAAGTTTTAATGTCGCTCCTTACTTTCAGTTTAAAAAACTTGTTTTTTTTATTTAATTTCTGATCGTTTTTTAGTTAGTGCAGGGGATGTTTCCCCCCTCTTTAAAAAATCGAGTAAATTTTCTCAGGCTCGTAGCCTTTGATGAGTAATACTAAACTTAATAAAATTTATATATTTAGAATCAGCATTATAAACACATTCTTTTGATACATTTATTGACATCAAAATTCCGTTTTTAAAAGTTTCGATTACTATTGAGCCGTATCGCTTGTTTTTTTATTGTTTTTTTTTTATTACGTATATGTTATTACGTATATGAGGGGGTTCTCCCCTTAGTCAATACCACGCTCTTTACGTTAAAAGTTAAAAAAAATTTTGATTCACAAACCCCTGAATCACAAAGGCCGTTTAATTAGAATAGATAGCTCTTTTGAAAGCACTAAAAAAAACTGTAGCGTAAAGAGCGAGGTATTGACTTGGGGGAGAACCCCCTCACATACGTTATAATTTCTGTTCGTTTTAAGTTCTAATATTCCTTCTTACATTTCAGTTGAAAAAACTTGTTTTTTTTTATTTAATTTCTGATCGTTTTTTAAATAATGCTTGGAAATCCGGCGCCCCCTTCATAGAAATTTCCCTTACCCCAAAGAAACATCCTCCACGGAAATATTCTCAAGATTAACCCCCTCGTATAGCCCCCCCCCCTCCAGAAAAAATCCTTCCTGAAAATGGTTGTATACTTCCCAATAACCAATAAATAATGCTGGCAAGTCCGGCGCCCCCTTCATGGCAATTTCCCTTCCCCATGAAAACTTCCTTCATGAACAGATCCTCCAACATAACCACCGACCCACCCTTCCCTCCCACTACCAGAAAAAAAACCTCCTGAAAACTTCTGTATACTTCCCAATAACCAATACTATATGTTAACATTGGGTAAAGTTCATAACTTTTAGCCCTCCCTCTGGGAACTTCGGGGGAGTAGGATTGTATGAATTTTTGGGCTCATAAGGTAGAGAATAAAATAATTTTTGCTTTATGTCATTATGTCTCCCTGAAACGCACATTGACGATAACAAGTGACTCGTGTTTCAGTATCAAACAGTTTGTGGTAACGAACTGTTAGTAAGGAGTGACTCGGCACAAAATAGTCACCAAAACTCTAAGAAACCGAATTTTGTACAAATAGATACATCAAAAGAATCGAATCGTTATGCTGATTTCAAATATATTAGTTTCATCAAGTTTAGTTATAACCATCAAAAGTTACGAACCGGACAAAATATGCCTTATTTTCTAAAAAAGGGGTAAACACCCCTTAAAAGTCAAAGAATCTTAATGAAAATCCCACCATCAGATTCAACGTATCAGAGAACTCTACTGTAGAGGTTTTAAGCTCCCATCTTCAAAAATGTGGAAATTTTGTATTTTTTTTGCCAGAAGAAAGATTACGGATATGTGTTTATTTGTTTGTTTCTTCCAGGGGCAATTGTCTCAACCCAGTGGTCCTAGAATTTCGTGAGAGGGCTCATTCGAACTGATATTAAAAGTCCTAGTGCCCTTTTTAAGTGACCGAAAAATTGGAGGGTAACAAGGCCAAGTGACTTGGCTCAATAGTAACCGAAACTCTAAGAAACCAAATTTTGTACCAAATTGACCATTGTTTACATATAGGTTTATTATTCAGAAATGGGACTATATTTGACCCTGAGTCCTCGAAAAGGCTAGGAATATCGAGGCGGAATTTTCAGGGACAGTTGACAGGGAGGTTTAGTTAAATCAAACCACACCATGTGCGTGCATGTTGTCAAAAGGGCGTGTCTGCAGTCGCTACGGGTATTAATTTAAAACTTTCAGAGTATATGGGGGGGGGAATCAAAAGTCCAGGCGTATCTATATTATTTCTAGAAAGGCTGTGGGTATAACTTGAAACTTTCAGGGTACGTTGACGGAAATAGTGAACTAAATCAAGTACTATTAATACTACTACCACTAAAAACTCACCGCAGCACCAAGCCACCAGAGCCCAACACAACTACGCATGCTCCTTCTCTATCCCAATATATTCAAAGCCTCTCTCTTTACACCCGTTTAGGAACTTCCCATTTCCCTTAAATCTTTACTTTCGACATCCTTCCACCCCAGCCACGGACAACCTGCTTCCCGTTTATCCCGAGACGTTGGCCAAAATCTTTGGACATCTGTCATCCTTCATCCGCAGAATGCGCCCTAGCCACGTCAACCTCTCTCATTATAGCCCTAGAAAGTGGGATCGAACCACACTTTTTGCACAGCCTGCTTTGTGAGATAGTGTCAGTCAGTCGGGCATCCAAAACAACCCGTAGGCAATTTCTCTAGAAAACATCTAGTAAATCTTGCTCCTTTTTTCGGAGCACCTAAGCCTCATAACCGTACTCGGCCACTGTCATGGTTGTACAAATAACAGTTCAAATAGGCATAAATCCTTTTATTAAGACAGTGTAAAACAATGACGAAAAACTCCGAATATTTCGATCACATATACAGTGACCGTTATCAGCAGATGTACAGTTTATCTGCTAATGACGGTCACTGTATTTGTTATTGAACTATTCAGAGGTTTTTGTCATTGTTTTTCACTGTCTTATAAAAGAATTTATCCCTGTTTGAACTGTTGTTTGTACGTCATGGAAAGGCAGTGTGATCTCCTAAAATACCTATGTCTTTGTTAGCAACTTCCAATATTTTAACCTTGGTCCGCAAACGCATCTTCCTTTTCTTCCAAACTTTTTCAACGGTGAAAAACACTCTTGGCCTTGGCTTTACTAATAATGCTACCGAGGTAAAGGAAGCTGTCCACTTGATAGATCTTCTCATTCCCCTACATCACCTCTTCACCTTCATTTATTCCTGGTCTTAGCGACTTAGTCTTCTTAGATGTATCTTCAAGCCTATTCTTGCGCCCTGAACTCGCAGAACCTCTAAAAATTAATTTGTTATGCTAACATTTACAAGTAGGATAAATCTAGAATGTTTAATTCATTAGCATAATCTAAATCTAGCAGAGTTTTACTTCCCCAAATGATTCCGTGTTCTCCAGTTGCCTTTGATGTGCTCCTTAGAACAAAGTCCACCACAATGATCCATATAAATGGGAATAGGACGCAGCCCTGTTTAACTCATTTAATACGAAACCAGCTACTAACCCCATTTATCTGGTATACCATACAAGGATAGGACCTTGGCTAAAGCACTTATATTAGCTGAATCAAACGCTTGCTCATAGCCTAAACAAAGTGGTTCTCAAACTTATTTAGACACTGTTACCCTTCTTACCCACAAAACATTTTAGGTGCCCCTTCTCAGTTATCGGTACTAAGTAAACTATACCTAAAATATAAATAAAATTGCCAGTCCTAGAGTTAAAGGGTTGTTTATTTTTTTTTTGTTCGTCGTCGGCGTACCTCCTCAAAATTTTTGCGTACCCCCAAAGGGGTACGTGTACCACAGTTTGAGAACCACTGGCCTAATCTATAAAACTGGGGACTGAAGGGGTTTGATGGCTCAGGCACTTCTCAATTATTAATCTAAGAATGAAAAGTTGGTCAACACATCGTCTCCCCTCCTTAAAACCACACTGTTCTTAGCTTTGTAAAGCATATGATAATCTCTCCATTTTACAAATATTACTTTAAAATATACTTTTTAGTATTATAACTTTTACTTAAAATTTAGCTTATTAGACTGTTTATCTTTTTAATGTCAGAAACTTCAAAATTTAAACTTAGGAATTTTTAATTTACATGGTATTTATGCAAATCATTCATGTTAAAACACATTTTTGTTTATAAACACATATCATCCGCATAAAAAAAAAACAAGAATTATTTAGCCATCAATATTCCTAATTTTTGCTCATATTCTTAATAATTATTGAGTTGCACTAATCTTATGACTCTAGATATTTTGATTTTGAAATTATTTAACTTGATATGGGAATTTGGCCTTTTTTATATTGTTATAGTCACGAATAGTCATTTATACAAAAATTATTATCTATTTATAAAATAAATAAGTTATTTATAACTTAAATATTATTTAATAGCGTTTATCTCTTTATAATTAATATTTTATAATTAATATAGTAATATATGATCTATTATAGATATAATCTATGTATATCTATATTTAGTATAATGATATATAATGTATATAAAATTATATAGTTCAAATTAAGGTATAATTTAATTCAAAGACAAAAAAATATAATTTTAATTTTGCGTAAAACCCCAGCAGTTTCTGAATTCACGGAATCTTGAACACTAAACTGCTTTATAATTACATTTTCTAGAAAAGAAGAAGAAGAGTGGAGACGTATTTGCATAATGAAGTTTAAATATGGCCTCTTAAGCTGCTTCAAGCATGGTTGAAGCATGAACAAACACACTTACCTGACTGACAATGAGAAATGTGAGAAAGGGATTTGAATTATCTCCTTTACAATGGGTTGGTGGTTCATCGCTTGAGAGAAGTGCGAGAAGAACTTTCAAAAACACTTAGAACTGACACAAATCGTTTTAAGTATCTAAAATCTATGAGCAATTAGAAACATAATTGATCAGCCACATCATTGAAGGGGTATGAAAGGGAGGGACAACTCTTTCTGTCAAGACCACAAGACTTGTACACTGCTCCCTTAGTTAATTTAGAACTTGCCTGTTTAACGTCATCATCTCCCCATTCTCGTGTACTTCAAAAAATATTAATTCCCTGAAGTAAAGTTCAGAGTACCGTTCTATTGTTAATTTAAGGAATTTTTATTTTTTTTTACGAAAATATAGACCAACGTTTAAAACTCAAAACTAATTGCAAATATCCTGTACCCCTAAGATATCCCTAAGATATTTCAGATTCGCCATTTTGACAACGTGGATGCACATGGTTTCTTCAGGTTTATTAATGGAGTGATTTTCTTATTAAAGAAAGTGATGGTTTCTTCTGATTAATGGATGAGATTTAGTCCATTTTTTATAAGTCAAACGTGATTGGAGACCAACCAGCCATGGAGGTATTTTCCCGGGGGGGGGGGGTAAACCCCGGCTCCGTATATCATAAGTCCGTCGCTTTGTGATCTATGACCAAATAAAAAACAAGAATGAGATTACGATATTCCACAGCATTGTTTCAAAAATAAACAGATGTATTGTTATGAATAGAATACAATTTTTCAAGTTAAATCTGAGTAATGCATGGTTGAGCTGATTTGACCTTGACTTTTTTTCTAAATTCTAGTATCAGATTATTATTGTAGATATATCGAAGTGTATCGAAGTATCAACAATCGAAGCATCAGATCTTACAATCGAACGATCAGTGGCATCAATCGGTTTGGGCTGGGAGGTGATATTTGCCTCCCCCTAGATTTTGTTTTTTGGTGTATTTTTATTGAAAAAGGAATTATCGGTATTTTTGGAAAAAAGAATAATAAATAATTTGTCCCCCCTAACCTTTGAATAGTACATCCCCCCCCCTAAATTTTCGTCAACTGACGCCACTGCGAATAATTGTCATTTCTCTGAGTAGCTCTACTTGATAGCGATCACTTGGAAATAACTCATTTGATTTGAGTTTCTTTAATTTGTTAGTTTATGACAGTAGTGTAATTTACTTAATTAACCCAAGTTTGTGTTAATTAAACTTGCTCCTAACGCAAGTTTATCGGATCAACCTATTTTGCACCCCCCTTAAATTCTTTTATCGGATCAACCTTTTTTTGTGCCCCCCCCCCCCCTAAAAAGATCCTGGATCCGCCCCAGGTTTATGATGATCGATTTTTCCTAACTACAATATTGCTTGTCCATGGATCCTTCATTTTGGCTGATTATGTTTAGCTGTTTGTCCTAGGTGACTGGATGGGCGGGTAAAGTCAAGAACTCGTTCAAGTGGTTATTGTTACTAATATAGGAAAATAGTTTGTTTTTCTTTTTTTTTTTTGCACCGAATAAAAGGAAAGAAACCTTTAATACATTATATTTTTCTGAAAAGCAGGGCTGTAGAAATTTGAGCATATATTTCTCCTGGTATAAAATTCAGCTTAAATTTAGATTCTGTGTCCACTTCTTTTAAATCAATCAATTAGGGATTTTCTGTTAATAGTGGTTTCTCCGATTTTCAAAAATATATACGGTTACCTAAGTTTCCAATTCACCAATTCAAAAAAAAAGGAAAAAAAAATCAGATTACAGTTTCACTGACCTTGGTATTTTTAAACTTACTCGAGCCATAAGGCCACATGCAAGAAATGTGCAAAGTTTAGTTTCTGTTTTTATTCATTTTAATAAATTCAAGACGGTTCTTTGAACCTCATCATTAATAGCGCATATGATTTTCCCCTTTTTAGTAGGAGGTTGATTGATACAAGCTATTAGCCGTAATTAATATTCAGTTAATCTTAATTTCAGGTAAGTTATCTTGGTTCGGCTATTTTTATGAATTCAACAGTCCCAGGTATGCTCAGCAACACCTTTTCTCTACCAGCCCAAAGGCCTATTGCAAAAAGCTGCTTCCGTCTGTTTACTTCTTTTAGTAAAATCATGTGGGTTCTTTCGACCACGTCCACTGCCTAGGTATGTATACAGTCATGATTCCTCGGGCCTCGGAAATAGGACACATCATAGCGCCACAAAGGGGCGGTGGTCAGGGTCCTGAACAATTAAGTAGTTTCTTGATAGCGTATAAAACATAGAAAAGGTATATAAATTCGTCATTGCGCATGTGCGAAGGAGGAGCCAAGAAGAAATGTGCGAGACATGTTGTCATCCATGATTTTTTAATGGAGAAGGTAGGGACGCTCATTACTGTATAATACCTATACTGTGACCACACCATTGATAATACTTACCTGTAAAAATAGTTTCCTCTCTCGAATAGGAGATTTAATGCATTAAAAGAACCTGTCAACTCCAACACTGCATAAAAATAATAAATTAAAAAAATATAGACCACATAATTAATAATGGTTAATAATTCCTCGCTTAGTTTTCTCCCTCCAGTAGAAGGTATAATGCATTGATACAGGCTGTTAATTTTAATGAATGAACGCATCACTGGTTAAATCAACGCTCTTAAACTCGCAGCGGAGCAGAAACTTCTAGTTTCGGCTGATAAGTCGGAAAAGAAATTAAAAACAAACTAATTTATATCCGTTGACAAGGGACAGATTTTCACAAAAGACGAACTAGTTCTGATACGAGCAATCTTAAATCTATGGTCCATTACTCACAGCCAGAAATCACTATCTTGAATTGTGCTTGAATGCTATTCACATAATCAATATTTTCTTTGCGGGAGGCTCAAGCATTTACTCATCTTCGTGAGAATCTCGTCACATGTTTTAAAGTTACGATTTGTAATCCCAAATCATTTCATTTAACTTCGCATCTAGAAATATGAGACACATGTCAGCTATAGGTAATTAGACATATTACCCAAAATATCAGAACAAAAACGCTTTTTTTGCCCCTTTGACACATCTCATTAATTAAAACGAAAATTTTCAAAAATTTTTCTTGGTCATGCAGCTCTTGGTAATAGAAGGTACCAAAACTAAAAAAGAGTAAAAAAGCAGTAAAAAGCTAAGGCTAAATGGCACCCAAATGGTAATAGAACGTAATAGAAGGTAATATTACCAAATTGGTAATAGAAGGTACCAAAACTAAAAAAAAGAGTAAAAAAGCTAAGGCTAAATGGCACCCAAATGTTTAAGCCGGTGTAGCTTTCTTTTGAAGTATGGTTGTCTTTAGGGATCAACAGATTGCTGATGTCTGAATGTATTCAGGCGAGAAGTGCCGTAGAATTCAATTAATTTATTATGCTTGTTCATTCTCAAGGTTCAATGTGGCAACACTGACAAAAATGTAATACAGTCCTACAAACCTCATGGTTCTGAAACAACCAAAAGTTATAAAAGGGAGTTTTCAGATATGAATTACCGTAAGATCGGTAAATATTTCTATTTTAATATCCTCTATGCTTTGAGTCTATGGTCCATTGCTTACAGCAAAAAATTCATTATCTTGAATTGTATTTGAAAGACACATTCAAAATTTCTTCATTTACTTCATTTTCGGGAAACTGAAAATTACTCATCTCCTCGAAACTTTTGCTATATTTTTTTAAAAACAATTCGCAATCCCAATATATAGCCTAATCTCAAAATATAGCCTAAACGGTGGGCGGTAGTTCTGTTCATGGTATAATTTTGGTTCATCTGAAGTTTTAATATCACTCATTGTTTGCACTTGAAATTGAACTTGCTTTTTTGTATCTACCAGACAAAATGAAACATGTTACATAGTATGCTACAATACACATCGTATTGTACATAGTCAAACATAGTTTGTAGTAGCGAACTAACTGTAAGTAAGGAGCGAAGCGCCTCATTAGTAACCGTAACTCTAAGAAAAGGAGTTTTGATAACAATAGATGCATCACAAGAATCCAATTTTCTTGCTTGTTCAAAGTATTTAAAATTCATCAAGTTTAATGTTGACCATCAAAAGTGATTTAATTCAAAATCACACCATTCGATTCAGCATGTCAGGAAGCCTTACTATAGAGGTTTCAAGCTCCTAAATACAAAAATGTGGAATTTTGCATTTTTGCCAGAAAAAGGATCACGGATGCGTCTTTTTTTTTCAGCGATGATCGTATCGAACCAATGATCCTAGAGGATTGGGAGAGGGCTCATTTGATCGGAAATCAAAAGTTCTACTGTTCTTTTCAAGTGGCCAAATATATTGGAGGGCAGCCAGTCCCTCCCACGCCCTTTTTTACCCCAAATCACCCCATCAGATATTTTTCAGGGTGGGATTTTTCTTGTGGGTGGTGGGATTAAGTAGAAGCATCTTTCGAAGGAAAATTTTTCGTTGGGGAAGGAAATTTTTCATGGAGGGGGGGGATTTCCTAGCATTATTTGAAAAATGGTCAGAAATTAAATATAAAAAATAAGTTTTTTTTCAACTGAAAGTAAGAAGCAACATTAAAACTTAAAACGGACGGAGGTCATTACTTATATGAGGAGTTGCCCTCTCATCAATACCTCTTTCATTACGCTAAAGTTTTATTTATAACTTTTGAAAAGGCTTATTATTCTAAACGGCCTTTGTGTTTCATGAGTCATTCTTAAATAATTGGAACAAAAAGTAAAACCTTAGCGTAAAGAGCGAGGTATTGAGGAGGGGGCAAGCCCCTCATAAAAGTACTAATTTCTGTTCTTTTTAAGTTTTAATGCTGCTCCGTACTTTCAGTTGAAAAAACTTGTTTTGTTTTTCAAACAGTTCGTGTTTGAAAACAAATCAAACAGTTCGTGGTAACGAACTGTAAGTAAGGAGCGACCCGGCTCAATGGTAACCGAAACTCTATAAAACGGGTTTTTGATACCATAGATGCATCAAAAGAATCAGATTTCAATTTTGATTTCAAATATATAGCTTTCATCAAGTTTAGTGCTACCCATCAAAAGTTACGGGCCTGAGAAAATTTGGCTGATTTTCAAAAAAAGGGGAAAGACCCCCTAAAAGTTATAGAACCTTAATGAAAATCACACCATCATATTCAGCGTATCAGAGAACCCTATTGTAGAGGTTTCAAGCTCCTATCTACAAAAATGTGGAATTTTGCGTTTTTTGCAAGAAGAAAGATCACGGATGCGTATTTATTTGTTTTTTTGTTTGTTTGTTTTTTTTTGTTTTTTTTCCCCCAGGGGTGATCGTATCGACCCAGTGGTCCTAGAATATCGTAGGAGGGCTCATTGGAACGGAAATTAAAAGCTCTAGTGCCCTTTTTAAGTGAACAAAAAAAAATGGAGGGCAACTAGGCCCCCTCCCACGCTTATTTTTTCCCAAAGTCACCCGATCAAAATTTTGAGATAGCCATTTTGTTCAGCATGGTCGAAAATATGATAAATATGTCTTTTAGGATGACTTAATCCCCCGAAGTCCCCAGGGGGAGGGCTAAAAGTTATGAACTTTACCCAATGTTAACATATAGTATTGGTTATTGGGAAGTATACAGAAGTTTTCAGGAGGTTTTTTTTTTCTGGTAGTGGGAGGGAAGGGTGGGTTGGGGGTTATGTTGGAGGACCTGTCCATGAAGGAAGTTTTCATGGGGGAAGGGAAATTTCCATGAAGGGGGCGCCGGACTTGCCAGCATTATTTATTGGTTATAGGGAAGTATACAGACATTTTCAGGAAGGATTTTTTTCTGGAGGGGGGGGGGGGCTAGAGAATGGGGTTAATCTGGAGAATATTTCCGTGGAGGATGTTTCTTTGGGGTAAGGGACATTTCTATGAAGGGGCGCCGGATTTCCAAGCATTATTTAAAAAACGATCAGAAATTAAATAAAAAAAAACAAGTTTTTTCAACTGAAAGTAAGAAGGAACATTAGAACTTAAAACGAACAGAAATTATAAGGTATGTGAGGGGGTTCTCCCCCAAGTCAATACCTCGCTCTTTACGCTACAGTTTTTTTTTAGTGCTTTCAAAAGAGCTATCTATTCTAAATAAACGGCCTTTGTGATTCAGGGGTTTGTGAATCAAAATTTTTTTTAACTTTTAACGTAAAGAGCGTGGTATTGACTAAGGGGAGAACCCTCTCATATACGTAATAAAATATACGTAATAAAAAAAACAATAAAAAAACAAGCGATACGGCTCAATAGTAATCGAAACTTTTAAAAACAGAATTTTGATGTCAATAAATGTATCAAATAATGTGTTTATAATGCTGATTCTAAATATATAAATTTTATTAAGTTTAGTATTATTCATCAAAGCTACGAGCCTGAGAAAATTTACTCGATTTTTTGAAGAGGGGGAAACATCCCCTAAAAGTGAAAGAATTTTAATGAAAATCACACCGTCAGATTCAGCGTATCAGAAAACCCTATTACATAGGTTTCAAGCTCATATCTGCAAAAATCTGCAACTTTGTATTTTTTGCCAGAAGAAAAATATACGAATATAGAAGTTAGTTACGTAAGTTAATTTGTAAAGACATCCATTTAGCAAAAGAAAAGCAAAATTTTTATGCAAATAAAAGCTGCATTAACCAAAAAACGATCAGAAATTAAATAAAAAAACAAGTTTTTTAAACTGAAAGTAAGGAGCGACATTAAAACTTAAAACGAACAGAAATATTCCGTATATGAAAGGGGCTGTCCCCTCCTCAACGCCTCGCTCTTTACGCTAAAGTTTGACTCTGTCTCACAACTTTATTTTTTAAAACAGTAAAAAACTTTAGCGTAAAGAGCGAGGCGTTGAGGAGGGGACAGCCCCTTTCATATACGGAATAATTTCTGTTCGTTTTAAGTTTTAATGTCGCTCCTTACTTTCAGTTTAAAAAACTTGTTTTTTTTATTTAATAGCATATTGAGACAAAGTATAGTAGGCAACCTTTTTTGTCACAATTTTTCCTGTTTCTACCGCAGTTTGTTGGTGGGCTCACGAGTATATAAGTGGGAGTGATAAAACATTGAAGTGTAATATTAAAGCAGGGTTTTTGCATATTCCACAAATACCCTTTCAACTACCACGGATTCAAATTACTAAGGACATCGCAATGAAGACATTTTTATACTGAACTCATTTTGGTCTATTAATGCCTGAAAACTCAAATTTCTTGACATTTTTTCTGTTTTGTTTCAGAATTGTGAACTTTTCAGGACAGTATTGCATTTTTGTCAGTGTTGCCGCGTTGAACCGTTGTGCAAATTCTACAAATAGCCTTTAATTTTCATCAGAGTTCGCATTTAAGCAATGAAGGGAAAGAAAAATAATATATTTGTATCCCTTCAGCCCTAAGTTGAAAACGCAAATATCCTACATTTTCAATTGATTGCTTCAGAATTTTGAAGTTTTTTGGTCAGCAAGACCGTGTCCAGTGGGGGGATAGAGAGTTTCTATTCACAGGGGATTCTATTAGGGGGGTCTATTCACATCTGAAAAACCAAATATCCTCAATTTTCATCTAGTTGCTTCAGAATTCCGAACTTTTCGGTCAGTATGAAGTTTTTCAGGTTTTACCAAGGATACGTCATTGTTTTTTGAAGATGACTCTTCCACTTCAAACAGCAAAGAGAAATTCCCAAAAATAGCCCTGTTATACTGGTGATGGACTATTTTTAGTAACATTCATTTTTTTAATTCTGGCCCCAGTAGCCCAATAGAAGACATCTTTTTCTATATGTTATCACATAGTGAGATTATAGCCTTTTGCCCTCCTCTGCACTTTAGGGGTGAATTTGACCCATTTCGCCTAGAAATAGTGATTTCCCTATCAAATGGTATAAAAATCATTTCCGTTGCATTTTGGTCTACCTTTTTTTTGTCGTATCTTTATTGTGCTACAAGAATTACAATAGGGCTAGAGATCTAATTCAGGAAACTAAACTTTCAAGAGGAATATAGTTTTTATATAAATATATATAATTTTTTTTTTAGTCTGCATAGGTTCTTTCCAATATATTTTTGACTATCCATCATCTTCGTAATATGATCATATTGTAATTCGTATTAGTCCTTCATAAGGTCAGACTTCTGACTTCAAACCTGGCCAGCGTTTTCAGCCAGGCTGCAAAAAAAATATACAAGGAGAAATACCTAATTAAATATGACAACGTTTTAGTTCCAAAAAAATCAAACTTTGGTAAGCTGTCGATTTTCAAAGAAAAGCTAACGAAAGCTAGATAATCTTATATGTTAAGGAAAGGAAAGTTGTTGGAAACGGAAATGAATAGAAAGTATATTAGAAAGTAAATACGTTCTTAGA
The DNA here is from genome assembly GCA_027921565.1 of Artemia sinica. Classification (NCBI taxonomy): domain Eukaryota; kingdom Metazoa; phylum Arthropoda; class Branchiopoda; order Anostraca; family Artemiidae; genus Artemia; species Artemia sinica. The sequence continues at coordinate 2,283,658 of JAPEVW010000024.1, forward strand.
CCACACTGGCTATAGTTTCTGTTTCTTTTCTGTCGTTGATAAGTGAACTTCGAAAGGTTTGATTTTCGTTGGTTTCTTTTTCTTTTCTTTCTTTTTTGTTTAGCACTGAGGACAACTCGGCGGAGGTCCTTGTCGAAATATTTGCTTATTTCTTTTTCTTCATGGTTCGTCACTGGCTGACAAAATCCTCGTTTTTTCACCATTTTGATTTTTTTTTTTTTCATTTTGTTATTTTCTTTCCTCTCTGACTTTCATTTATATTAGAAAGAGAGATTTCCTTCAAAGGAAAGCTTAATAATCTTAAACTCTTTGGTGCCATACGTTTTTAGTCTTTTTTACTTATTTTTCACTCAGTTTTTTCTGTTTTAAGTTCGGGACCTTCTATAATAAGAAACCGCATAGCATATAGGGGTTTTTACTTAAAAGCTAAATTCCAGGTTTTTACTTATTTTTTTTGTTCATTGTAGAGATTTGCATCAAGCTCAAGAGTTTACCTATTCTATTATGCGTATCCTATTGTATACCGTGTGATATATCATGCCAGTGAAAGCTAAAAAGTTTACGATAAAAATAACATTCTTCATTACAGTCCCAATCCTCACATATCTATCTTCCTTAGTTCTGCCCTAGGCCAATAGACCAACATGAAGTGAAAATAATAATTTTTTACACAACTCTGAAAAAGTTGTGCCAACTTTGCCTCTCATAGAGAATATCTGTCTTAACTTTACTCTAATCAGACTTTCCAGTCTCTGGATCTTCTTTTCAGAGACTGGGATTTTTCAATGGGGTCCTCTCATGTGTAATTCAAACGGCGTTTTTTTCAAAATAATTAGTTTTCATTTTTTTTCAAAATCAATTTATATAAATGTATTTGGGTAGGAGGAATTTAACACGAAAGTGTACGCGAAAGGGTAGAACAGTAATCTCTTTTTCTTACTTTTTTATATATTTTTCTTCGGTACTTGTTAAATATTTCGACCCAACTCAAGAGGTTTGATCTATTTCATCTGAAAAAACCGGTTTCTCTGTTTGCATACGGAGATAATTAGCTTAGGCTCAGTGAGATAAACTACTATATAGATATATATAAACTGAATATTTAATAGATACAGTTTGTATTTTGGTTATGCTAGGTATTCAATATAATGCGTTCTGGGCAGCCTGCTTTCCATAATTTTCTGTTGTAGTTTCCAACATTTTGTTACTAAAGTGTTATATTTGTATCATTTGTTATTATATTTCGTTTTTATTAACATAACTTCACTTCTTGAGAGTGGTTGGGATATTTAGCAAGTGCTTTTTCTTCAATAAGTGTTTAATTTCACTTAACCGTAAAAAAAAATTAGTCGATTAGGCAACAAAAGAACAATAGAATAAATTTTTTGTTCTCATATTGAAAAAAAATACATTTTTAAGATAAAACCAATTTATCAGCAAAATAGCATTAATAACATCTTTCAACAACCATCCGGAAAACCCATTGGGTTGTTAATGATGGTTGTTTCCAACCTTACAATCAATTATGTATACAAAACTTCACTAGTAAAGAAAATGAAAAAATAATATTTCAAAATTTGAGTGCAACTTGACTTATCGAGTAATGTATACGTAGATAGTGTAGTTTCCATTAGTCATGTAACCACATCAATTTAAACCTTACAATGAGAAAAAAAAATACTTGATACAAGTCAAGCCTTTCGGCGAAAGTGTTAGGTGTTTGCTCAATAGAGGACATACTTTTTTGTCCAATATTTCATTTAAACTCAATAGCCGACAGAGACACTTTAAGTAATAATTTAAGACACTCTTGAGTGTCCCGCTGAATCAAATTTATCTTCAGATCCCAAAGAAGCTGAATTTGAAAGAGACGCGGATACTGAAGATTCTGGCAGTTTATCATCTGATGTCACGCTATTAAATACTAAGGGCAGTGAAAATTCAACCTGGTTGTTTGAAAAGTGGAAACACACAAAGTCAGGGGCATATCTTAAACAAAAATTGAAAAGTGGGAATTCAATTTTTAATGAAAAATACCTCCATATACAGTTTAACAGTTTTTAGTAGTAATGGGTGTCAAATAAAAATAATTGAAAAGTGGGAATTCAATTTTTTAATGAAAAACATCTCCATATACAGTTAAACCGTTTTTGATAGTAGGCTAAATGGTGTCAAAAAAAAAAAAAAAATGAAAAGTGGGAACTCAATTTTTATTGAAAAACGCCTCCATATACAGTTAAACCGTTTTGGTAGTAAATGGTGTCAAATTAAAAAAAAAAAAAAAAATGAAAAGTGGGAATTCAATTTTTAATGAAAAACACCTCCATATACAGTTAGACAATGTTTGGCAGTAATGGATGCCAAATAACAAAAAATTTAATTTTAATGAAAAACACCTCCAACTACAGTTAAATAGTTTTTGGTAGTAATGGGTGTCAAAACCGTTTTTGATAGTAAATGGTGTCAAATTAAAAAAATATAAAAAGTGGGGATTCAATTTTTAACGAAAAACACCTCCATATACAGTTAGATAGTGTTTGGCAGTAATGGATGTCAAATTAAAAAAAATGAAAAGGGTGAGTTTAATTTTAATGAAAAACACCTCCAACTACAGTTAAACAGTTTTTGGTAGTAATGGGTGTCAAAACCGTTTTTGGTAGTAAATGGTTTCAAATTAAAAAAAAATATGAAAAGTGGGGATTCAATTTTTAACGAAAAACACCTCCATATACAGTTAAACAGTTTTTGGTAGTAATGGGTGTCAAATAAAAAAAAAAAAAAAAAAAAAAAAATACTAAATCCCATTGCCGACAAAGACACTTTAATTAATAAGATAATTAAAGACACAAAGTCTATCGCTTAATCCGAATTATTCTCAGATTCGAATAAAACTGAACTTAAAGGGACACATATGGTGAATATTCTAGCAATTTGTCATTTTATATTACGCTATTAGAATACCAAAAACAACTGTGCTTGTGAAGGAGGGTGCAGGAGTAGGGGTATTTGACCCCTGGAATTTTAGCTCTCTTAGCCCCTAGACGTTGAAAATGGCTTTTTGTTTCGTATTTTTTTTATTATGACTTTTTGGTAATTTCATTGAAATAATTGTAAAATAACAAAACCGCCCCCGTCAACATTGTGATACATACATTTTTTACCCATCCCCTTATCTTTCTTTGAATCAATGACACTGTCAAAGAGAGGAAAAGGTAATTCCCTTACTTTCACCGGAGAGGGTAATTCCCTTTCCGGTCTTGTTAATTCCATCTGGATTGCAATAAATAAGAAGTTTGCCAAGAGCTTCAGAATCACCGTAAGTAAATCACAGAACAGACAGGACAAAAAATTAAAGATAATCCTCATTTCCTTTGGTCGTCTATCCGTCCCAGGATCCCCAAAACTTCCCTTTCCGCTGCCGATATTCCTTTATCTGATTGGTATTCTTTTTACGAGGCTGAGTTTTCTCCACCAGACCCCCACTTGAATACAAATATGTTGAAGAGCTTGACCAATTTTTGCGTGCTTTCCCTGATTCTGATTACATAGTATATGTAATGTCTGTTGCTAATTCCATTATGCGTCTTAAACCAAAGCAATCACGAGTCATAGATGGAATTCGCGCTCTACATATCAAATGTGGTGGTCCTGCGCTTTTAGAACATTTCACTTTATTACTGCAAATGATTTTTACTCAAGGTTTGGTTCCGTCAACATTCTGTGTGGGAGATCTTTCTCCTATTCCGAAAAAGGAAAAGCCTCCAGTCAATGCAAATCTTTCAGACCCATAACTGTATCAACCACCCTATGCAAGCTTTATGAGCTACTGTTCATAAAAGAGCTAGAAGAAAAATTTTAAAGGTCTCCCCATCAATTTGGCTTTCAACATGGTATTGGTTGTGTGGACGCCCTTGCGGTTGTTGCTAATGCACTGCTTGATGCTTCTCTCTCATGTAGTTCACTTGCCTTGGCTAGTCACGATGTTCGCCACGCCTTTGACTCCCTGATCCATCCCCTTATGCTCTTAAGGACTGCTAAAAGAGGAGTAAGTCTGGCTACCATCAGATCTCAAAGGGATATGCGTACCAAGCTACGAGTCCGACTTAAAATCCACCTTGAGAAAGATGAAATGGCAAAGCCACAGGATAGAACTGTGCCAGTTAAGAAAGGAGCAAGGCAAGGTGCCGTTGCCTCACCTTGTTATTTCAATAACTACGTCCTCGAGGCTCAAGATCAGTGTCAGATGACCTGCGTTCTTTTTGGTCATAATATCTCCTTAGTCACTTATGCTGATGACATTTTTAACATTAGCCGAACTCTAGACAAAATTCCTAAAACATTTAAAAAACTGCAAACCGAGTATTTGAAAACTGGTCTTAAATTCAACGCTGAAAAAACTGACGTAGTCCTTTTTAATTGGAAAGACCCGCTTCCTGATCAAATTGTACTTGGAAATTCAAAGATCCGCCCCGTCCAACCAAACCGTTTATCTTGGCATTCCCACTGGAAATACAATTTCGCACACTCGTCATCTTTTAACAGAACATATCAAACGCCGTATATCAGCTTCATACGCTTCCATAGTCTCTGCTAAGCTTCTTTTTAATCGCCGTTATCTGTCAACCCTATACAACACTGTTGCTCTTCCCCACATTCTCTATATTGCACCCTTCTGGAAGGTTCTTACACACGTTGATAAATTGAAAATCCGTTCAACCTTCTTCCCTTTCGCAAAATATATCCAATTTGGAAACGCAATTCAAAGCATCAATGGACTTCACAGAGCAGATCCTAGTATAGCTGCTGTTGTTAAGCTCATAGAAAAACACAACCAAAAGACAACCAAAACACATCTATACACATTGGCATAGCTCCTCTTCTTTTGTTACAAGTGCATGTGTTCTTCATTATTTATGTGTTTTCTAATTGTCTTTTGTCCTAGAAAGTATAGTGTCCATCAGTTTATCTTTTTTTTTTAGTTTTTTTTTTTTTTTTTTTTTTTTTTTTTTTTTTTTTTTTTTTTTTTTTTTTTTTTTGTCTCGTCTTTTTTTTTAGTTTTTTTTTTTTTTTTTTTTTTTTTTTTTTTTTTTTTTTTTTTTTTTTTAGTTTTTCGTTGTGCTCCGTCATTTTTGTTACAGAAAGATACATGTTTCTAGAAAAAAGGTTTAGCCTAAGTGATCAATATAGGAAAAACACAGTTTTGATGTTAAAAACTTAAAATTCCAACTATTTTTTCATTTTAGAAAGTGAAATATGACGCCTTTTGAAAAATAGGAGCTCTCTAGAAAGTATAGTGTCCATCAGTTTATCTTTTTTTTTAGTTTTTTTTTTTTTTTTTTTTTCGTTGTGCTCCGTCATTTTTGTTGTTAAAAAATGCTTGGAACCAACTCCTTCTACACTAGTTACATTGTAATCGTTGCATAGTGATCTTTTGCTTTTTTGTTTTATAGTGCTCTGTCATTTCTTTTTTGTAATTAAATAAAAAAAACAAGTTTTTTTTAACTGAAAGTAAGGAACGAAGTTAAAACTTAAAACGAACAGAAATTGTTCCTTATATGAAAGGGGCTGTCCCCTCCTCAACGCCTTGCTCTTTACGCTACAGTTTTTTATTGTTTAAAAAAATAAAGTTGTGAGAAAGTCAAACTTTAGCGTTAAGAGCGAGGCGTTGAGGAGGGAACAGCCCCTTTCATATAAGGAATAATTTCTGTTCGTTTTAAGTTTTAACGTCGTTCCGTACTTTCAGTTAAAAATACTTGTTTTTTTTTATTTAATTTTTGAACGTTTTTGAATAAATGCAGGTTTTGATCTTGGCTCACCGTACATGAATAATTAAAACAAAATTTGCATATTAATTTACTTTTATTTGGTTAAATGGCTTTCTCGAAACTTGTTTAATTTTATTTACGAACGTTTTTTATTAGTAAGAAATATATGTAACTTACGAATTAACTTACGTATCGAACTTCTATATTCATATATTTTGAATACGTATATTAGGGGTTCGCCCCCTAGTCAGTACCTTGCTCTTTAAGCTAAAGTTCGAACTTTGTTCCAATTCTCTAAAAATGACCACTTAATCACAAAGCCCGTTAATTAGAATAAATAGCTCTTATGAAAGTACTAAAACATCTTAGGCTTAAAGAGCAAGGTTCTGACTAGGGGTGAACCCAATCATATATGTAATATTTTCTGTTCGTTTAAAGTTTTGATGTTGCTGCTGTTGCAGTTGAAAAAACTTGTTTTTTTATATTTAATTTCTGATTTTTTTTAAATAATCCTGGGAAGTCCGGCGTCCCCTTCATAGCAAAGTCCCTTTCCCATGAAAACTTCCTTCATGGAAAGATCCTCCCACATAACCCCCGACCCACCCCACCCCCACTACCAGGAAAAATCTCCCCTGAAAACGTCTGTATACTTCCCAATAAAAAAATACTATATGTTAATATTGGGTAAATTTCATAACTTTCAGCCCCCCCGGGAACTTCGGGGGATTAAGTCATCCTAAAAGACATACTTTTATAACATTTTCGAACTTGCTGAACAAAATGTCTATCTCAAAATTTTGATCGGGTGACTTTGGGAAAAAATGAGCGTGGGAGGGGGCCTTGTTGCCCTCCATTTTTTTGGTCACTTAAAAAGGCCACTAGAACTTTTAATTTTCATTCCAATGAGCCCTCCCACGATATTCTAGGACCACAGGGTCGATACGATCACCCCTGGGGAAAATAATTAATTAACACGCACCCGTGATCTTTCTTCTGGCAAAAAATGATAAATTCCACATTTTTGTAGATAGGAGCTTGAAACCTCTACAGTAGGGTTTTCTGATACACTGAATATGATGGTGTGATTTTCATTAAGGTACTGTAACTTTTATGGGATCTTTCCCCTTTTTTTGAAAATCAGCCAAATTTTCTCAGGCGCGTAACTTTTGATGGGTAACTAAACTTAACTTGTACATTTGAAATCAGCATTAAAATCTGATTCTTTTGATGTAACTATTTGTATCAAAGTACCGTTTTCTAGAGTTTTGGTTACCATTGAGTCGGGTCGCTCCTTATTTACAGTTCGTTACCACGAACTGTTTGATAAGACAGGTTTTCAATAAATAATAATACATATATATATATATAATATATATATATATATATATATATATATATATATATACATATATATATATATATATATATATATATATATATATATATATATATATATATATATATATATATAATATATATATATATATATATATATACATATATATATATATATATGAAAGGGGCTGCCCCCTCCTCAACGCCTCGCTCTTTACGCTAAAGTTTGACTCTGTCTCACAATTTTTTTTTTTAAACAATAAAAAACTTTAGCGTAAAGAGCGAGGCGTTGAGGAGGGGACAGCCCCTTTCATATACGGAATAAAGAGCTAGGCGTTGAGGAGGGGACAGCCCCTTTTATATACGGAATAATTTCTGTTCGTTTTAAGTTTTAATGTCGCTCCTTACTTTCAGTTTAAAAAACTTGTTTTTTTTATTTAATATATATATAGAGCAAGGTGTTGAAGACGAGCAACCTCCCTCATATATGTAATAATTTCTGTTCGTTATAAGTTTTAATGTTGCTCTTTACTTTCAGTTGAAAAAACTTGTTGTTTTTATTTCATATTAAAAAAAGGTTTATATATTTTGAATCTTAGTGATAAATAAACTAAACTAAACTACAAAACATTCTTTTACAGTCTTGTCTAAGTTAAGACATATAGGACAGTGAGAATCGATGAATTGGATCGGTTTTATGAAAACTTACACAACCATACGGCATATACTTTCTAAAATAAGGAAAAGTTGGGAATAACTTATATTGAAAAAGGGCCCCATATGCAGTTATGTGTTTTCGATAGCAACGGAGGACAAGTCAAACAGTTCGTGGTAACGAACTGTAAGTATGGAGCGACCCGGCTCAATAGTAACGGAACTCTAAAAAACCGAATTTCGATACCAATAGATGCATCAAAAGAATTATATTTTTATGCTGATTTCAAATATATAAGTTTCATCAAGTTTGGTCTTACTGATCAAAAGTTACGCCCCTGAGAAAATTTGCCTTATTTTGGAAAAAAGGGGGACACACCCCCTAAAAGTCATAGAACTTAATTGAAAATGACGCCATCAGATCCAGCATATTAGAGAACCCTACTATATAAGTTTCAAACTCCTATCTGCAAAAATGTGGAATTTTGTATTTTTTTTTTCCAGAAGAAAGATCACGGATGCGTGTTTATTTGTTTTTTTCTTTTTGTTCTTTTTTTTGTTTTTTTTTTCAGGGGTGTGATCTTATCAACCCAGTGGTCCTAGAATATCGCGGGAGGGCTCATTCAAACGGAAATTAAAAGTTCTAGTGCTCTTTTAAGTGACCATGAAAAGTGAGGGTAACTAGGCCTCCTCCCACGCTCATTTTTTTCCCAAAGACATCTGATCAACATTTTTAGATAGCCATTTTGTTCAGAACGGTCGAAAAATACAATAACTATGTCTTTGAGGATGACTTAATCCCCTACAATCCCCGGGAGAAGGTCTGCAAGTTATGAACTTTGCCCAATATTTACATATAGCATTGGTTTATTGGGAAGTATACAGCAGTTTTCAGGGTTTTTTTTGGTAGTGGGGGGGGGGGGGGGGGGGGTGGGTCGGGTGTTACATTGGAGGATCTTTCCATGGAGGAAGTTTTCATGGGGGAAGGGACATTGCTATGAAGGGGGCGCCAGATTTCCCAGCATATTTTAAAAAAAAAACGATCAGAAATTAAATAATAAAAAAACAATTTTTTCAACTGAAAGTAAGGAGAAACATCAAAATTTAAAACGAACAGAAATTAATACGTATATTATTGATCCCTACTCATTACCTCGCTCTATACGCTAAAGTTTTTTTTGTACTTTCATCAGAGCTATTTATTCTTAATAACGGCCTTTTGTGATTAAGGGTCATTCTTAAAGAATTGGAACAAAATTTGAACTTAGCGTAAAGAGCGAGGCATTGAATAGGGGGTGAATCCCCTAATATACATAATAAAAATATACGAATATAGAACTTCGTTACGTAAGTTAATTCATAAGTTGCGTCTGAACAAAATTTTGAGAAAGCCATTTAGCAAAAAAAAAAAATTAATATGCAAATTTCGTTTTAATTATTCACGTACGGTGAGCCAAAATAAAAGCTGTATTAACTCAAAAACGTTCAGAAATTAAATAAAAAACAAGTTTTTTTTAACTGAAAGCAAGGAAGGACATTAAAACTTAAAACGAACAGAAAATATTCTGTATATGGAAGAGGCGGCCCCTCCTCAACTCCTCGCTCTTTACGCTAAAGTTTGACTCTGTCTCACAACTTTGTTTTTAAATCTATAAAAAAACAATAAAAATTCTACATCATACGTTCTGCCAATATTTTTGAATAATGGCAGAGTATACGAAAAATTTCTTCTTTTTCTTTATTATTTTTATTTGTCTTACTTTTCTAGTTCGCTGCTCAATTTTACATGTGGGAGAATTTTCCATGGAGAGGAGTTTCCCAGAGGGGAATTTTCAACGGGTGGAATTTTCGTCGAGGGGAAAATTTTTTCAGGGGGAATTGGTCATGGGGAAATACGCCTAGCACCCAAAAGGACGCACGAGCAATATCTCTTGAACGACTGAGGGTATTAAGTTGAAGCTTCCAGGCCATGTTAAAGGGACGTGTTGAACAGTAATCGATGTTCCACCAGCCCCATCACCGCTCTTTGTAGATTCGCCCCTCAACACTGATGAAAACACTGGGATAGCGATTTTATTAAAAATAATCGAAAAGACCCAATAGCTATGCCTTCGGGCATGACTACTTATGATAATGTCTAAAACTACTTGTGACTAATTACTAATTACTATGACTAATTACTATTGTGACTACGACTAATTACTATTACCTGCGACTTGCCTTTGCGACTATTTGTGAATGTGACTACTTGTGGTTGCGACTGTGACCGCTTGCACGTGCAACTACTTGCGACTGTTACGAAGTTTAATGATGACTGTGACTACTTAGGATGACGACTACTCGTAGCTGCAACCACTTTTAAAAGTGAAACTAGTAACTGCAACTACTTACAAACACAAATACTTGCGACTGTAACTACTTGTTACTGTCACTGCTTGTGTCAGCAAGTATATTTTGATTGCAACTGGGACTACTTGTGACTGCTACTACGACTAATTACTATTACCTGCGACTTGCCTTTGCGACTATTTGTGAATGTGACTACTTGTGGTTGTGACTGTGACCGCTTGCACGTGCAACTACTTGCGACTGTTACGAAGTTTAATGATGACTGTGACTACTTAGGATGACGACTACTCGTAGCTGCAACCACTTTTAAAAGTGAAACTAGTAACTGCAACTACTTACAAACACAAATACTTGCGACTGTAACTACTTGTTACTGTCACTGCTTGTGTCAGCAAGTATATTTGATTGCAACTGGGACTACTTGTGACTGCGGCTAATTCTAACTATGAATACTTGTGACCGCAACTGTGACTTGTGACTGCGACTGTTTAAGATTGCAACTGCAACTAATTCCGATTGCAAAGCCGACTACATGTGATTGCGATTACTTGTTACTGTGTTTGTCACAACTTGCGTCAACGATTGGGACTGCTTGTAACTTGGATTGAGACGAGTAGCGACTCAGGCTACTTGCGACTCGGACTCTGAGTACTTGCAACTATTACTAATACTAGTCTGATTGTGAGTATGACTGTGACTGCCAATACTACTTCTACTGCTATTGCTACTACTTTGTTTTAGTCCACTGTGATTTTCAAGAATGTTTTTTTTTAAATATTAGACGTCATTACGGTATTTTAAGTGAAATTTTTAACACTTGAACAAATCCTATCACACTAAGCTAACGTAAAAATCTATTAACCATCACAATCATCATCTAGAATCACCACGATTATCATGAACAAAGTACCCAAAGTGGAATGGAGATGGTGATTCAGATATATTCCAGGCGTGAAAGGCTTTTCAGAAAACATTAATCAATCTGATTTCCAAAATTGATCAATTGTTGATTCAGAAATTCTGTTTGGCTGCTACTTTTTTTAGTTTTTTATGATGCGACATAAACTTACATAACATAAAATTCTAAGCAGAGCTAGAATATAGTTAGTAGAAAAAACTTGTTTTCTTAGATTTAATTTCTGATCTTTTTTTAAGCAACACTGGGAAATCCGGCTCCCCCTCCATGGAATATTCCTTCCTTCATGATTAACTCCTCCATAGAAAGATTTAGAACTAAAACCGAGAAAAAAACTGATAACTGGAATTTAAGGTAAAATTTGTTTTGCCAAAAAACTGTCAAGTAGGCAAATTTCTAAGACTTAGAAACCAGAAGAGGATTAACATAGAGAATCTTGGCAAAACCTTCCCAGGGTATTTGTTTTTGCCCTGGATTCGTGAATTCATGACTGAAAGTTTCATTTTCCTAACCTAACCCCTTTCCGAGACAGTGAAATGTAGCTAAAATAGAATTTTGCCAACTTTATAACTTGCAGCTCTTTCCCTGGGATCTGTGGGGGGGGGGGGGGGTAATCGTCAAAGACATAGTTATTAGATTTTTCGACTATCCTGAGCAAACTGACTATATCAACATTTTGATCGGGTGACTTTGGGGAAAAATGAGCGTGGGAGGGGGGCTAGCTGCTCTCCAATGTTCTTGGTGACTTAAAAAGAGCACAAAAACATTTGATTTCCAATCAAATGAGCCCTATCCCCATCTTCTACGATCACTGGCTCCATATGATTACCCCTGGGAATAAAACTAACAAATAAACACGCATGATGGGTTCTGCAAAAAAACACCGTGATGGGTTCTGGCCAAAAATGCAAAATTCCATATTTGTGTACATAGGAGCTTGAACCCCCTACAATTGTGCTCTTTGGTATGCTGAATCTGAGGGTGCGATTTTCATTAAGACCACTTGATGTTTTGGGGTTGTTCCCCCCCCTTTTCAAAAATTGGGCAAATTTTATCAGGCTCGTAACTTTTGATGGGTACCATTAAATTTGAAATTTAGTATCTAGTTTGAAAACTCGATTCTTTGGATGTATATATTGCTATCAAGACTCTGTTTTCTTAGAGTTTTGGTTACTATTGAGCTGCATCGCTCCTTACTTACAGTTTGCTACCATGAACTGTTTGATGGAGATTCAAGCTCTGACCAAGTATGAAAAGTATTCAATTTCTTTTCAAAATTTGCTAATTATTCCTCTAAAAATTTTATTTTGTTGCTACTATGTTGACTTTTCCACAACGTAGCATAAATTTAAGTAAAATGTAATTCGTAAAAAAAAAGCTCAAGTGTCCTCGGAATCAGCTATGATAGGTTGAATGTTCACAACACTATCATAATATTTGCTAAAATATTCACAATCATCGTGCACAACCTATTTAATCAGTTGAAAATTCGGAGTGGGGATAGCGATTCAAGCACTGATCCAGCACGGAAGGATTTCTAAGAAAAGCAAAAAAAAGATTATTTTCAAAGTTTATTTATCGCTAATGTAGAAATACCATTTATTGCTGCTATTGACTTTTTGGCTATTGACTTTTCCGTACCGTTACGCAGACTGACGTAACGTAAGATCATAGGCAGCGCGCTAGCGCTGCCTAAGTAAAGAACGATGTGGGCACAATGTTTTTTTTTTCTTCAGCCGGGCACTTCGTATCGAAGGAGTTGCCGTAGAAACTTCGAAAAGGGCTCATTCAATTGGTAATTGGAGTGACTAGTGCCTTTTTAATAGTCGAAAGTGATTGGAGGGCAATTAGACCCCCCACGCCCATCATTCCCCCCAAACACATCCAATCAAAATTTTGAGATAGCCATTTTGTTCAGCGTAGTTGATTTTCAGATAGAAAATATGTTTTTGAGGAGGAAACTCCCCCACAACCCTCAGGGCAGGGTTTTTAAGTTATGCCCTGGGGGCGTATAAGGTTTTTATAGAAGGCGTTGTCATAGAAACTTCAAAAAAAGGCTCATTCGATTGGAAATTCAAAGGGCTAGTGCCCTTTTTAATAGTCAAAAGTGATTGGAGGGCCACTAGCCCCCCTCCCACGCACATCATTTCCCCAAACACATCCAATCAAAATTTTGAGATGGGCATTTTGTTCAGCAAAGTTGATTTCCAGATAGAAAATATGTTTTTGAGGAGGACAGTCCCCCAAACCCTTGGGGCAAGGGTTTTAAGTTATCCCTGAGGGCATATAAGAAAGATGTTGGCACAATGTACTATTTATTATTTCTTTTTCCTTTCGAGCTTGGCACTTCATATAGAAGGGGTCGTCGTAGAAACCTCAAAAGGGGCTCATTCGATCGGAAATTGAGAGTTCTAGTGCCCTTTTTAATAGTCGAAAGTGATTGGAGGGCAACTGGCTCCCCCACGCCCATCATTCCCCAAATATATCCAATCAAAATTTTGAGATAGCCATTTTGTTCAGTGTAGTTGATTTCCAGATAGAAAATATGTTTCTGAGGAGAACATTCCCCTACAGCCCTCAGGGCAAGGGTTTTAAGTTATGCCCTGGGGGCATATAAGGTTTTCAAAGAAGGCGTTGTCGTAGAAACTTCAAAAGAAGCTCATTCGATTGGAAATTCAAAGGGCTAGTGCCCTTTTTAATAGTAAAAAGTGATTGGAGGGCAACTAGCCCCCCACACCCATCATTCACCAAAACACATCCAATCAAAATTTTCAAATAGCCATTTTTTCAGCGTAGTATATTTCCAGATAGAAATATATTTTTGAGGAGGACATTCCCCCACCCCACAGCCGTCAGGGCAAGGATTATAAGTTATGCCCTGGGGGCATATAAGGTTTTTATAGAAGGCGTTTCGTCGTGAAATCAAAGGGCTAGTGCCCTTTTAAATAGTCGAAAGTGATTGGAGGGCAACAAGCCCCTTCCCCCAGGCCTATCATTCCCCCAAACTTATCCAATCAAAATTTTGAGATAGCCATTTTGTTCAGCGTAGTTGATTTCCATATAGAAAATATGTTTTTGAGGAGGATACTCCCCCACAGACCTCAGGGCAAGGGTTTTAAGTTATGCCTTGGGGGCATAAGGTTTTTATAGAAGGTGTTGTTGTAGAAACTTGAAAAAGGGCTTATTCGATTTTAAGTTCAAAGGGCTAGTACCCTTTTTAATAGTCGAAAGTGATTAGTGATATTTTTTGTTGTTGTTGTTGTTTAGACCAGTGCACTTCGTATCGAAGGAGTTGTCGTGGGAATTTCGAAAAGGGCTCATTCGATTGGAAATAGAAAGGGCTGATGCCCTTTTTAATAGTCGAAAGTGATTGGAGGGCAACTAATCCCCCTTCCACTCCCACCCTCCCACACCCACCCTCCTATTTGCCCATTATGTTTAAAAACTAAATGTTGCCTTAAGATTAAATCAAAACGCACTGTGATAATGCTAATTCCCAATGAATGTGCATTGACAGTTTAATATACATATACTGATATTTTCGTAATTAAAATGTTAATATTATTTGATTTATTAAAGTTATAAAAGTAAAAACAATTACAATTTTTTCAGTAAAGTGCAATGTTTGTTCTGGCCTTGGGAAGGCACAGGGGTTTTGCGCCCAACTTATGTTAATTTCTGGTCGTTTTGAGTTTGACTAGGCTATTTATTGTAATTTCTGTTCATTTTGGTTTTATTTATTTATCGATGCTGATTTGTGGTAGTTTCACGCTTGGTAGATTATTTGATTTTATTTTTGCTAAGTTTTTGTTTAATGGAGTTCTTTACTTTTCGTTGAAAAACTTATTTTGTTTAAAAAGTTTTTTAATTAAATCTAAGTAAAGCTCGAGTCTAGTTAGCACTGCCTATTACAGATAAAATTTGCTGCATAAGATTACTTAACGCACAGCAAAGTCTTAAGCAAAGTCGCACAGCGCCGTTGAGCTAGTTTGAAAAACTACGACGATGTGTGAAGGAACCATCATTGGCAGCGCAATCGCGCTGCCTAAGTAAAGAACGATGTTGGCACAATGTATTATTTTTTTTTTCTTTAGACAAGGGCAATTCGTATCGAAGGAGTTGTCTTAGAAACTTGGAAAAGAGCTCATTCGATTGGAAATTGGATGGCTAATGCCCTTATTATTAGTCGAAAGTGTTTGAAGGCAACTAACATCCCTTCCACTCCCACCATTTCCCCTAACAAATCCAATAATAATTTTTAGATAGCCATTTTGTTCAGCGTAGATGATTTCAAGATAGAAATTTATGTTTTTGAGGAGGACACTCCCCCACAGCCCTCAGAGCAAGGGTTGCAAGTTATAGCCTGGGGGCATATAAGGTTATTATAGAAGGCTTTGTCGTATAAACTTCAAAAAGGGCTCATTCGATTGGTAATTCAAAGGGCTAGTTCCCTTTTTAATAGTCAAAAGTGATTGAAGGGCAACTAACCCTCCTCTCACGCCCACCTTTTCCCCGAATATATCCAATCAAAATTTTGAGATTGCCATTTTGTTCAACATAGTTGAAAGTTCTGGAAATTAGGTCTTTGAGGATGACAACCCCCTCACAGCCCTCAGAGCAAGGGTTGTAATTTATTCCCTGGGGGCATATAAGGTGTTTATGGAAAGCGTTGTCGTAGAAACTCAAAAAGGGCTCATTCAATTGGAAAGTTAAAGGACGAGTGCCCTTTTTAATAGTCGAAAGTGATTGGAAGGTAAATAACACCCCCTCCACGCCCACCATTTATCCAAACACATCCAATCAAAATTTTCAGACCGCAATTTTGTTCAAAGTAGTTGAAAGGTCCGGAAATTATATCATTGAGGATGACGCTCCTCCCATAGCCCACAGGGTAAGGGTTGTAAGTTATGCTCGGGGGGCATATAGGGTTTTTATTGAAAGCTTTGTCTTAGAAAATTGAAAAAGGGCTCACTCGATTGTAAATTAAAAGGGCTAGTGCCCTTTTGAGTAGTCGAAAGTGATTGGAGGGTAACTAACCCCCCTCTCACGCTGACCTTTTCCCAAAACACATCCCATCAGAATTTTGAGATAAGCATGAGGCTCAACGTTGATGAAATTTCTGAAAAATAGGTCTTTGAGGATGATAAACCCCCCCTCCCCCCTCCCCACAGTCCTCAGGGCAAGGGTTGTAAGTTATGCCCTGGGGGCATAAAAGGTTTTTATAGAAAGCGTTGTCGTAGAAACTTCAAAAAAAGGCTCATTCGATTGGAAATTCAAAGGGCTAGTACCTTTTTAATAGTCGAAAGTGATTGGAGGGCAACTATCCCCCCTCCCACGCACATCATTTCCTCCCCCAAACACATCCAATCAAAATTTTGAGATGGTCATTTTGTTCAGCAAAGTTGAGTTCCAGATAGAAAATATGTTTTTGAGGAGGACAGTCCCCCACAACCCTTGGGTCAAGGGTTTTAAGTTATACCCTGAGGGCATATAAGAAGATGTTGGCACAAGGTACTATTTTATTTTTTTTTCCTTTAGAGCTGGGCACTTCATATGGAAGGGGTCGTCGTAGAAACCTCAAAAGGGGCTCATTCAATCGGAAATTGAGAGCTCTAGTGCCCTTTTTAATGGTCGAAAGCGATTGGAGGGCAACTGGCCCCCCAAGCCCATCATTCCCCCAAATAGATCCAATCAAAATTTTGAGATAGCCATTTTGTTCAGTGTAGTTGATTTCCAGATAGAAAATATGTTTTTGAGGAGGACACTCCCCCACAGTCCTCAGGGCAAGGGTTTTAAGTTATGCCCTGGGGGCATATGAGGTTTTCAAAGAAGGCGTTGTCGTAGAAACTTCAAAAGAAGCTCATTCGATTGGAAATTCAAAGGGCTAGTGCCCTTTTTAATAGTAAAAAGTGATTGGAGGGCAACTAGCCCCCCCCCCCCCCCCCCACGCCCATCATTCACCGAAACACATCCAATCAAAATTTTGAAATAGCCATTTTTCAGCGTAGTATATTTCCAGATAGAAATATATTTTTGAGGAGGACATTCCCCCACAACCGTCAGGGCAAGGATTATAAGTTATGCCCTGGGGTCATATAAGGTTTTTTATAGAAAGCGTTGTCGTGGAATTCAAAGGGCTAGTGCCCTTTTAAATAGTCGAAAGTGATTGGAGGGCAACAAGCCCCTCCCCCCAGGCAGGCCAATCATCATTCCCCCAAACACATCCAATCAAAATTTTGAGATAACCATTTTGTTCAGCGTAGTTGATTTCCATATAGAAAATATGTTTTTGAGGAGAATACTCCCCCACAGACCTCAGTTCAAAAGGCTAGTACTCTTTTTAATAGTCGAAAGTGATTAGTGATATTTTTTGTTGTTGTTGTTGTTTAGACCAGTGCACTTAGTATCGAAGGAGTTGTCGTGGGAATTTTCGAAAAGGGCTCATTCGATTGGAAATAGAAAGGGCTGATGCCCTTTTTAATAGTCGAAAGTGATTGGAGGGCAACTAATCCCCCTTCCACTCCCACCCTCCCACACCCAACCTCCCATTTGCCCATTATGTTTAAAAACTAAATGTTGCCTTAAGATTAAACCAAAACGCACTGTGATAATACTAATTCCCAATGAAGGTGCATTGTTAGTTTAATATACATATACTGATATTTTTGTAATTAAAATGTTAATATTATTTGATTTACCAAAGTTATAAAAGTAAAAAACATTTACAATTTTTTCAGTAAAGTGCAATTTTTGTTCTGGCCTTGGGAAGGCATAGGGGTTTTGCGCCCAACTTATGTTAATTTCTGCTCGTTTTGAGTTTGACTCGGCTATTTATATTGTAATTTCTGTTCATTTTGGGTTTCATTTATTTATCGATGCTGATTTGTGGTAGTTTCACGCTTGGTACATTATTTGATTTTATTTTTGCTAAGTTTTTGTTTAATGGAGTTCTTTACTTTTCTTTGAAAAACTTATTTTGTGGAAATTTTTTTTAATTAAATCTAAGTAAAGCTCGAGTCTAGTTAGCACTGCCTATTACAGATAAAATTTGTTGCATAAGATTACTTAACGCACAGAAAAGTCTTAAGCAAAGTCGCACAGCGCCGTTGAGCTAGTTTGAAAAACTACGACGATGTGTGAAGGAACCATCATTGGCAGCGCAATCGCGCTGCCTAAGTAAAGAACGATGTTGGCACAATGTATTATTTTATTTTTTTTCTTTAGACCAGGGCACTTCGTATCGAAGGAGTTGTCGTAGAAACTTGGAAAAGGGCTCATTCGATTGGAAATTGGATGGCTAATGCCCTTTTTATTAGTCGAAAGTGTTTGAAGGCAACTAACATCCCTTCCACTCTCACCATTTCCCCAAACACATCCAAAAAAATTTTTTTTTAGATAGCCATTTTGTTCAGCGTAGATGATTTCAAGATAGAAATTTATGTTTTTGAGGAGGACACTCCCCCACAGCCCTCAGAGCAAGGGCTGCAAGTTTTAGCCTGGGGGCATATAAGGTTATTATAGAAGGCTTTGTCGTATAAACTTCAAAAAGGGCTCATTCGATTGGTAATTCAAAGGGCTAGTGCTCTTTTTTAGTCAAAAGTGATTGAAGGGCAACTAACCCTCCTCTCACGCCCACCTTTTCCCCGAATATATTCAATCAAAATTTTGAGATTGCCATTTTGTTCAACATAGTTGAAAGTTCTGGAAATTAGGTCTTTGAGGATGACAACCCCCTCACATCCCTCGGAGCAAGGGTTGTAATTTATCCCCTGGGGGCATATAAGGTGTTCATGGAAAGCGTTGACGTAGAAACTCAAAAAGGGCTCATTCAATTGGAAATTTAAAGGACTAGTGCCCTTTTTAATAGTCGAAAGTGATTGGAAGGTAACTTACCCCCCTCTCACGCCGACCTTTTCCCCAAACACATCCCATCAAAATTTTGAGATAAGCATGAGGTTCAACGTTGATGAAAGTTCTGAAAATTAGGTCTTCGAGGATGATAACCCCCCCCCCTCCCCCCTCCCCACAGTCCTCAGGGCAAGGGTTGTAAGTTATGCCCTGGGGGCATATAAGGCTTTTATAGAAAGCGTTGTCGTAGAAGAAACTTCAAAAAAGGGCTAAAATGATTGGAAATTGAAATGGCTAGTGCCCTTTTTAATAGTCGAAAGCGAGTGGAAGGCAACTAACAGCCCTTCCACACCCACCATTCATCCAAATACGTCCAACCAAAATTTTCAGACAGCTATTTTGTTCAAAGTAGTTGAAAGGTCCGGAAATTATATCTTTGAGGATGACACTCCCCCCAGAGCCCACAGGGTAAGGGTTTTAAGTTATGCCCAGGGGGGAATATAAGGTTTTTATTGAAAGCTTTGTCGTAGAAAATTGAAAAAGGGGCTCATTCGATTGGAAACTCAATGGGCTAGTGCCCTTTTTAGATAGCCACTTTGTTCAACGTAGTTAAAAGTTTTAGAAATTAGGTCTTTGGGGATGATAGCCCCCTCAGAGCCCTCGGGACAAGGGTTGTAAGTTATATCTTGGGGGCATATAAGGTTTTTATAGATAGTGTTGTTGTAGAAACTTCAAAAAGGGCTCGTTCAATTATAAATGAGAAGGGCTTGTGCCCTATTTAATAATCAAAAGTGATTTGAGGATAACTAACACCCCTCTCACACCCACCATTTCCCCAAACACATCCAATCAAAATTTTGAGATAGCCATTTTGTTTGACATAGTTAAAAAGTCTGGAAATTATATTTTGAGAATGATACTCCCCCAGAGCCCTCAGGGCAAGGGTTTAAGTTATTCCCTGGGGATATATAGGGTTTTTCTTATAGAAAAGATTGTCGTAGAAACTTCAAAAAGGAATCATTCGATTGGAAATTGAAACGGCTAGTGCCCTTTTTAGTAGTCGGAAGTGATTGGAGGGCAACTAACCCCCCTCTCAAGCCCAACATTTCCCCAAACACATCCAATCAAAATTTTGAGATAGCAATTTTGTTCAACGTAGTAGAAAGTTCTGGAAATTAGGTCTTTAAGGATGACAACCCTCCCCCCCCCCCCCCACACAGCCCTCAGGGCAAGGTTTGTTAGTTATGCCCTGAGGCTATATAAGGTTTCTATTGAAAGCGTTGTCGTAGAAACTTCAAAAGGGCTCATTCGAATAAAAATTGAAAGGACTAGTGTTTTTTCAATAGTTGCAAGTGATAGGATAGCAACTAACGCCCCTCTTCCGCCCACCATTTTCCCAAAATTTTGAGATAGTCATTTGTTTAACATAGATGAAAGTTCTAGAAATCAGGTTTTTTTTGAGGATGACAGCCCCCTCACAGCCCTCAGAGCAAGGGTTGAAATTTATGTCTTGGGTGCATATAAGGTGTTTATGGAAAGCGTTGTCGCAGAAACTCAAAAAGGGCTCATTCAATTGGAAATTGAAAGGACTAGTACCCTTTTAATAGTAGAATGTAATTGGAAGCTTTGACATTTTTATTGTAAAGATCGATGTGGGTACAATGTTTTTTTTTTTTTTTTTTTTTTTTTTTTTTTTTTTTTTTTTTTTTTTTTTTTTTTTTTTTTTAAGACCAGGGCACTTCGTATTGAAGGATTTGTCGTAGGAACTTCGAAAAAAGGCTCATTGGATTTAAAATAGAAAGGGCTAATGCCCCTTTTAATAGGTGAAAGTTTTTGCGAGGGCAACTAATCCCCCTCTCACGCCCCACCCTCCCATTTGTCCATTATGTTTAAAAACTAAATGTTGTCTTAAGATTAAATCAAAATGCACTGTGTTAATGCTAATTCCCAATAAGGCATCTCAGCTAGACCCCGGCGCCGCGCCGATGAGGGAAGACCGGTGGCGGCTGGGCCAAAAACAGCGCGTCACGCCGCGCCACCGGTAAGATGTCGGCGGCGCGCCGCCGGCGCGATCAATGTTGACCGCAAACATTAATGTTTTCCTCAGTCTTTCTCAAATCACAGCTTAAATTTACACAGATTCGAGCCTATTCATGAGTTCAAAAATTCACAAGTTGCTGGCAGGAAACTGGTCTTCTTCGTTATTCACCAAGAGAAGTAGAAATCTGGTAGAAACGAAATGGCTGTGGCGTTTCAGAACCCTTGCATAATACGAGTAGTTGGAGTTTCTATTAGCTATGTGTTCTCAACATAAATATTATCAAAATTAGAAGTTTTTTTCATCGAGCGTTACTGCATACAAAACTTCAAATCCCGTATCACAAAATTCGTCATTACCATTTGGGTGAAAACTTTGAATATAACTTTGAACTTAGAAGCTTAATTTTTTCATAATGCTCTTTGCCTATATCTATTTTGTCACCTTTAAAACAGTTGAAATGGGCGACTTTGATTTTGATTGCTTGTTTTTTTGCTCTTTTGGATTCTTAAAAAGACTTCTTGTATTAAAAACTGGTTTTTTAATAACAACTTAAAAAATACATTTTAAAGTTTTTTTTTGGCTCCTTTATAGAATATATGTCATGTAGGCTAAGGCTGAAACTGCTGCTTTTTTATTGCTTTTGGCTGCTCTTTTGGATATTGTTCATTTTTTCTTTTGGCGATTCATTCCAAATTATAAACTGATAAATACCTAATATCAGTCAAATTATAAACTGCATCTAAAAGGAGTAAATTTATCAAATTAAAAAATACAAGATGAAAACTTCACATGAGAAAACTTCAATTACAATGAAAAAAAAACACTTAATGGTTTATTCGGTATTAAGAAAATGAAGTGCCAGCTATTTTCTTAGGTAAAAAATGAAAAGCTCATCCGTTTTAAATATAATTAAATGAAATAATAAGCAGACTGAAGTAGCTCCAGGAAGATGTTGAGATTTTCATCCTAGTTCGTCACTTTTAATCCAAGCAAAATGTTAGGACACTTAGTATCAGCTATTGAGTCTAAGCTTTGATTTCCAAATGCTCACAAAAATTACCAAATTTAAGAAAGTCGCAACAATAAGTCACCTGTGGTCAAAATACTCAAAGACTCCTCTTTGACCCCCACCCAGGCTCAGAGCTTCTGCTACGGTCATTTCTATGGAGATCTCCAAAGAGTTTCTTTTTAAAATAGCTTTCAAGCATAGTTAGGGGTATTTAGCCTTTTTTGCTTTTCTTCAAAGCTTTGAAAAAAGTGTTATAATATTCCAAATGTTACATTTGTTATATTTGTGCATATTTTTGGTAATCATTTGTGGGTTGATCGAATTTTTTAAACCACTGTAGATACGCATGAACGTTGCAACATCTAGTACCCTGAGGTTATAAGACTGTCAAAGACTCCTCCTTGAACCTCCCAAATTGAAAGCTTTTATTATGACCTGGCCTTTTAATGTAACTTGGGCACTGGACCAAGAGCACCATTGTCACTCGAGCGCAACGTTAGGTGGGGATGTCGATATTGCTTTCGTCACACCAATTCGTTTTACTGTGAATCTGCCTTGTACTTATGAATGAATGTTTTCAAAGTAAACCCGTTTCATTAATAAGAAAAAAAACGGGTTGGACGCATATGTCTCTTTCCCTTTGTAGAATAAAACCATGCAAGTGCTGTATCAAGTCTAGCTCACGAAAATCTTGTTAATTTTGTCAACTTTTCAACTTTTTGGCATCCCTGCTTTCAATAAAAAAAATCAAGGTACTATCACTTAAATATAATAACTCCCTATCCTACCCCCCCTCTGGATACCATCTTGATAGGATACCGTCTCTGCTTTAAATAAAAAAAAATAACTAACTTATTGGTACCCTTCTTTAAAAAAAATCGAGGTATTATCATTTAAATATGATAGCTCACTACCCCCTCCCCCCTCTGGATACCACCTTGATAGGATGCCGTCTCTGCTTTAAATTTAAAAAAAAAATAACTTTTTGGGATCCCTGCTTTCAAAAAAAAAATTTCGAGATATTATCATTTAAATATAATACCTCCCTACCCCCCCCCCTCCCCACCTCTGGATACCACCTTGATAGGATACCGTCTCAGCTTTCATTAGAAAAATATTTTACTTAATAATTAACTAGGTCACTATATGGTTCAAACAAACACGCGAAATAACGTTAAACAGCTTAGTGTTCCTTGAAAAAAAAATTGAGGGTATGAGTAAAGGGGTACAAAGACAACAACAAAAATGTCGAAATTATTCGGATATACCTCAAATTATTGGAAAACTGAGTCATAGATTCGCCGTGGCATTCAATAAGATCCAAAGAATCTAATTAAAAGGGAGCACACACAAAAGCCAAATAGGCGAGTAGCCTATGAGAAATCGCAAAATACCCAAGACAATGAACAAGTCTTAATGGGAGGCCCTGGGTCTATCAAAATATTTCAATGGTTTCCCAGGGAATTTGATATCATTTTCTTCTGTCTCCACTTTAAATGAAAAAATAATTATCTTTTGGCATCCCTGCTTTTAAAAAAATGAGGCATTATCATTTGAAAATGATAGCCCCCTATCCCCCCCCTATAAGCAATAATTTAAAATTTATTTATGAAGCATATTTTTGGGGCAACTTCCGGTTCGATCTTTAATTCCCTAACTTTGTACATAGCTTAGTCTATAGCTAAATTTTGTCTCAATAGAAGGGTTTTTTTTTGGGGGGCGGGGAGTAAAAATGTTTCAGAAAGAAGATTGTATTTTCTATCAGGCGTTCAACCATTGAGTATTAAACATTAAGAAAATCTTATCTAAAAACAGCAAAAAAAAAAAATCTGCCAACTTACAATTCAGCTGTAGAAACAATCTGTTGGCTGTCAATTTCAAAATCCAACTGAAGGCTGAAGCTGTGTAGTAGTGAATGCGTTCTATAATTCTATTCGACTTGAAAATAAAATCCTTGACTACGAATGATGTAAGAAATAGCGATTGGAAAACTGCATTGGAAATGATTTAAACTCATTTCATAAAGACGATACTTTTTTTTTTCAAACATATTAAGAACTGTGTATATTGTAATATTTGCAATTGCATATTTCATCTGTCTGGTTTTTATGCAAAGTAACAAAAGAGACGAAAATTAAAGAACAAGAGAGTAGTGAAGAATTATGGTGTGCAAAGTAATATTTGTCAGGGAAAGTCACTGGTGATAAATCGCTAGGGTGGCACCGTGATTGCGTGATTTTCGGGGATTTGGAGAACCAATTTTTTTTCGGAGAAATACCCGACAATTCGAGGATAGTGCAAGCCCTGCTTGATTTCTAATCAGGAAAATCGAAATACTAAACCACACGAGAAGGAAAAGCTTTGACTTTGCGGTTGACGCAATAAAGAATTGCCGCAAAACTAATTTAAATTCGACCGAACGCCGCCGCCTCTGCCGGTGGCGGCGTTACGACACTTCGGTGGCGTTCGACTGGGCCTCTCGTCGGCGGCGTTTGGTCGATCCGCCGGCGCAGCGCCAGGGTCTAATCCCAGCAGTATCCCAAGAACGACTTAGGGTATTATCTTCAAACTTTCAGGGCTTCTTCTGCTCTTACAATTTAACCAAATCAAAATAGCGCAAGTGTATCCAAGCTATCAAAGAAAGTAAGCAGATTTTTTTGCGAATGGTATCAAGTTTTCTATTTCAGGTTTACTAGAGGAGGTATGAAACTAAATTAAACACTACAATTTGTGCCCTGATTCTTAAAAGGGTGCATGTTGTTAAAAATTGCTTAAAATTTTTCTTCAGCATACAAATAGCCGGCCAAAACTATAAAAGTCTTTTAAAAAAACGAAAAGATTTATAGTATTTTTTTTTATCCCTGAAAAGACTATGTCAATATAAAACGAACAGAAATTAATTAAAAAAAAAACTTTTTCAACAAAATAAGTTTTTCAAAGAAAAGTATAGAACTCCATTAAACCAAAAATGAGCAAAACTAAAATCAAATAATCTACTAAGCGTGAAAACTACCACAAATCATCATCGATAAATAAATGAAACCCAAAACGAACAGAAATTACAATAAATAACCGATTTAAAACACAAAACGAGCAGAAATTAACATAAGTTGGGCTCAAAACGCCTATGCCTTCCCAAAGCCAGTATATAATTTGCACTTTACTGAAAAAAATACAAATGAATGTGCATTGTCAGTTTAATATACATATACTGATTTTTAGTAATCAAAATGTTAATATTATTTCATTTATTAAAGTTATAAAAGTAAAACCATTTATATTTTTTTTACAGTAAAGTACAAATTTTTTTTGGCCTTGGGAAGGCATAGGGGTTTTGCGCCCAACTTATGTTAATTTCTGCTCGTCTTGAGTTTGACTCGGTTAATTATTGTAATTTCTGTTCGTTTTGGGTTTCATTTATTTATCAATGCTGATTTGCGGTAGTTTCACGCTTGGTAGATTATTTGATTTTATTTTTGCTCATTTTTGTTTAATGGAGTTCTTTACTTTTCTTTGAAAAACTTATCTTGCGAAAACATTTTTTTTAATTAATTACAGACAAAACTTGCTCCGGAAGTTTATTGTAGGTAACATAAAATCATAAGGTATTATAATAAGAAAGGTTATATAGTACAGTGTGAAAGCACCATTATAATGTGAAAGAATGTATGGTATAATGTGAGAGTATCATTGAAACACACTCATGAAGGCAAAAAACGCATGTAAGCGCAATTTGGTAATTGAAAAGTTTATTACACGAGCAAAAGGTACTAGTAAAAAGAACGGTACTTGTTAATTATTCAGAACACGCTCAAGAATTTTGATCTGAAAATCTGTAAAAATCGATCTCATATTACCAAGGCGGAATCCAGGGGGGAGGTTTTAGGGAGTTTAACCCCCCCCCAAGATCTTTGTCCGACTCGAAAAACGTAACGAAAATCAATATAAACAAATTTTGATGCGTTTTTACCCCCCCCCCCCCCCCCAAAAAAAAAAAAAAAAATTCTGTTGTATCCCCCTTCCCCTCGAAAAAAATCCTTGATTTTGTATGCATTGTACTTATATATCAGACTGCATTCAGATTGCAAATCAGACTGCATTGGACTTAAATAATTTGGGCTATATATTTGCCCATTGGGGGGGGGGGGAGGGGTAAATTACTTGGACAACGTCAAGCAAGAAAACAATTCTTAATTCATGATATGCAGAATAATTGTAGCTAACACATTTTGAATGCAGATTCGCTATACTTCACCCCAACCCCCTAATTAGCAAATATGTAGCCAAAATTATACAATTCCAACGCATTCTGCCCCCCGTCGCTTGCTTTTGCGGCTATAAAAACCGTTTTTCTCAGATATTACATTCAGATCAAAATTATTGAGTGTGTTCTGGGTAATTAACAAGTACCAAAAGAACAAACAAAGAGTAAATGCTTTAGATTTCCACAAGTATTTCCATTGATTTTCCTTATATGTATAGTGTAAAAAATTAATACCGAATCAAACAAAAATAAAAAGAGAATACTAAAAAACTACAAAAGTGACAAAAAATTTAAAAGAATAAACAGAAATAAAATGTAAAAGAAATGAAAGAAAATTTGAAACAGAGAAGAAATAGAAATAGGAAGAATTTAGTATTTTAATATAACTAATAATTTCCTTGGAACCGTTTTTATATGATAAGAAAATAACACTCGTAATCTGAGAGGAAGTAAATATTAAAGTCAAACTTATATCAAATTCTACGCTTATGACATAGTGTGAAAGCACCATAAGCCTCACTAAGCAAAACTTGTAGGTCACGTTAGCCTACGAATGTTAGCCTACTTGGGAGGTCTTTTGGACACTTTCGCAAAACATAAAGCATATTCTAGCTAGTTTCTTTCTATTATGCTTCTTCGATTATGAAAATGAATAGGACAAAGCGCCTGACAGAAGGCGAGTATATCATTTTTCAAAGTTATTCTTTTGCAGTGTCACTTTAAAAATATGCAAGCCAGCATTGCTTATGGTTTTCAAATAGTCCATCATGTAAAAAAAAGAAATAAAAAGGAAAATACTCGAACAAAACATGAGGTCAAATAAGTCTTGAGAGTTTAATAATAACCTTTATTTCTATGACCAGTTTCACATGAATTAGTAGACATATATACAGATTTAAGTGGATATATAGACATTATAGATATTCAGGTATAAGTAGATGTAATATAAGTGGTATAGGGCTAAGTCCAGGCTTCAGGGGTATGTAGGGGAAAGGGATAGAAAAAATTAGTAACAATTATAAGAATATTAGAAATTATTTGCCCCTCTACACTCCTTTGCTTCACTCCCTTCCACTTCCAAAAATTAAGTCTTTTTTTGGATTTTGCTGAAAAATACTGCAAAATTGTCCCACTACTTTTCCAGATTTTGAAAAGTGTATTTTCTTTGTATCTTCATTTAACAAATCTTAAGAAGTAATTGCTCCAGCCTTCTACAGTTTCACAAATTGATGCCCTTGATTGATGGATTGAGAGCATACCAGCCACGGTACAGCCTCTTTATCCAATAGAATTTAAAAGGTTGTTGCCCCACCCGAACTGGCACCCCTGATTAACAAATTGAGAGTATATGAGACAGGCTGCAGCCCTACATATTTTTAGCACCAATCCTACCAGTCACTTCATTTTTGCAGCAGCTGTTGTTTAATTCAAATTATTTCATTTAACATATGTTTTTGTATCTTTATCCAAAAAATTGAAGAAGTCATTGCCCCATCCCCCTACATTAATGTGAATTGACAACCCCTGATTGATGGATTGAGAGCAATCCAACCAAGGGTACAGTTCTGCATATTCGTAGGAACAATCCTGCCAGCTGCTTCACTTTTGAAGTAGCTGTTATTTAATTCAAATAATTTGATTTAACACTATTTAATGTGAAAGTACCGTAGAGCCCTTAAATTTGTCTTCAGATGTCGTGCCGGCTGAATCTGATCACGCTTGATTATTTCATCATTTTTTTTTTTTCTTTTTGTGAAGCAGACATAATGCCCCTGAATTTAGACACTTCTTATTCATTGAAACACGTGCCCTTTGACAACTAGTAATTTCAGCCTAGAAGTAACTCTAACCACCATTCCGGAACCGATGTTTGACATAATGTCTGATTATCTACTTCAATTGAGATGCGGGGGAGGTAATAACCCCCTGTGAATGCTTCTAATTCAATAATGAAAGGGCGAGGGAAAATCTTTTCAGATATTTGCCTGAGAATAGAGAAGTTTTTGCTTAAAGGATTAAACTAAATTACTGCTATAAGTTAGACGATAGCTCGATATGCATTCTTTCATATGTGTCCATTTATCAGCAACAATTTATCATCTTTATTCTTATGTGTTAATAAAAGGGTTAATTCTTTTACGTAAAACAGAAACTGTAGATTGTAAAAAAGTTTACAAATTTGAAATATTCAAAGGAAAACGAAGATTTTTTAAAAATTGGATTTTCGAAGGTTTTCTTTTGGTTGTCTCAAAGTTTTAAGTGAAGCCTCCCAATCATGCTCATCCAGTTGCTTAAACTTTCAGACATTTTCGCATCTTGAAAAAAGATATAATATTAACAGCAAAATTTTAGATATTCTCTGTCAAATCTTTTAGGTATTTTGTGTTTTTGAAAATCGACAAGACATTGGCAATGAGACCCTAATTCCAGCAACCATCCTGTAGGTAGCCTAACTATCACTGGTGAAAATGACAAAGAAAATACTAAAAATCATTGTTTTTCGAACCATTCGGAATTTTTATCTATTTTTACAATCCTGTTATATGGTCTATGTCGGTAGCTACCTACTGTAACTGTCATAGCCATCATAGCAACATAATAGGGCTATGGAAATAAAACAATCAAACTTAGTCTGTAAATGACGCTCCAATCTCTCGACGACCGTTCAGTAAACTTCCGGAGCTGGTAATAAAGCACTGTGCCAAAAATGCCAATTCTTGCGCCATATGGCACTTTTCTAAAAGCTGTCAAAATACGTATTTATGAACGAAACCATGTACTAATGAATGAGCCTACGATAGCCTCTATAAGACCCTCTAGCTAGCTGGTGGCTGCAGGTTAGCTCTGGCTGTGTTAACCTTAATCACCACGACTATTTTTGAAAATAATAAATAAAAACGGAATCAAAAATTATATTTTTGAAGGGATTTTTTTTTTTTTTTTAGTAGCGCCATTATAATCTCGGTAATCAGTCATAATCGGCAACCGGCTATTAGTTGTAATCGTCATAGTCGTCATAATATTGCTATAATAATGGTCAATATTGGTCTATGGAAATAAAAATGACCAATAAAACACAATGGTCAATATTGGTCTATGGACAGTCAAAAAAATTTATTTGATTAGTGACAAGATGAAACCCCCAATCACCAACCAATAACCATCCATCGAATTTCTAATGCTGGTAAAAAAAAAAAACAGCGGTACCTAAACTTGTCATTCGTTATACCGTATAGCACATTTTGTTCGAAGAGGTCAAATATTTAAAGTTGAACAATCGCACGCTGATTCCCTATGTCACAAATAGTAAATATCATTTCGATTAATCTTAATGGTAAAAGCTTATTGCGAAACCAAATTTTTATGAATTTCAGAGAATAGCCTGAAACCCAACTAAAACGCTATTTAGTTGGAAATACCGGGTTTTTGACGTCGGGTTTTCGCTAAAACGGTCCTCCTGTTGCTGTCTCCGGGAGGGGGCTGTCTCGAAAGAATGTTGTAACATAGTGTACCTTCGGAGCGACCCAAGGAGCTTGGATCGAAGACTTTTGATGACTAGGGATAGCTCTTCAGACTGGCCACAGAAAATTTTACTCTGCTATTGGGAATTATAAATCCCTTGCTAATTAAGAGTATATAACGAAGACACATGTGACAAACGATAGCGGTGGTCAAATGTGTCCAAAGATCTTACCCCGTCTACCCTGAGTGGTCACAATTCGTAATCACACATTTTGTTTCCGCCAAATTGCGCACACAGTAATTTTGCCAAATGTTTGCTTTAAAACTTCTTTCTCCTTGAAATATTTTTGCAGGCTTACCGCCTTCTTCTTTGAAAAAAATTTAAGACAAACCCTTTGGCTGATACCAAAAGGGTATTTTTATGGAAACAGGACACAAAACTTATAAATTTTTTTAGGCGTAAAACAGACAATTGTATGGAAATCGATTCATGTAGTACTTAATCATTTTTATTTCTATAAAGAATCTGATTTTTTACAGACATGGTGTTTTGAATATTTTGTCTTTCTAATTTAGAAAGGCCAGGAGTACATTTTATTTATTAAGGTGTAGATAATTTCGGAGACCACGCTGCCTTTCGATGACGATAAAATAAAAGTTCAAAATAGGGATAAAATCCTTTTTAATAGACAGTGTATAATAAATTTCACAAAAAATACCAGATATTTCGGTCACATATACAGTGACCGTCATCAGTAGTAAAACTCTTTCACTACTGAAGTTTTACTACTGATGACGGTCACTGTACATGTGACCGAAATTTCTGGTATTTTTTGTGAAATTTATTATACACTGTCCATTAAAAAGGATTTATCCCTATTTTGAACTTATATTTTATCGTTATTAAGGTGTGTCCACTAATTTCACTTAAACATTGTTTTCAAACTAATTCTATGCCTTACTGAAGACCTTCCAAGTGCCCAAGCATATGCAGGAGCAGTGAGACTTTGAGCTTTATTTGCAATTAAATTGAAAACAAAACAACAGCAGCTTTTCATTAAAAATATCAAAGCCAATTTAAGGGTTGAAACGGGCAGAAACTAGAAAGAAAATTTATTTATTCAGAAATGTGTCTGCTAATTGCTTTTAAACATGTTTTTTTGACTTACTGAAGACAGTACAAGTACAGAAGCGTATCCAGGAGCGGTGAAACTTGGGCTGTCCTTGTAATTAAATGCAAGGCGATATGGTACCTTAAAGAATTACCCTATATCGTTCATTATGAACTTTTTAGTTTGTGTGGCTACACGTTTTAGAACTGATTGGGCATTCTTTCCATAACCTGTAGAACTTGGATAAGAGATCTGAATAAACGACAGAAAACTAAAAGTCGACGCCTATTTTCCCAAAAATTTTAGAAAAAATTATTCAACTTCTCACTTTTGGTGCCAGAGATAGGTATATTCATATTCGACAAAAACTACGTCAGTAGAAATCATAATTTGATTTATTTTTTTTCGATTAAAACTGTGCAGAATTTTTTTTTTTAAAGCTCATGAAAGGGTAGTCCCTAATATGTTCTTACATACGTGCTAGGAACACGTAAAAATTAGCTCAGAGGAAACATCATTTGAGCAATTTGACAGCTTTGGAATTTCCCTGAGGTGCTACCTGCTTTGATTGAAAACCTTGCCCAGCTGACGTATATTTACACTGGAGGTACACATCAAATAGACAGCGCTTTGCTTAACAATTAGTAAAAAATTATATTTTTTCTTTGTATAGAACTGGCCTCTCGTCAGATTTTAGACATGTTAAAACGACTAACGATAAACGATTAATTTTAACCAAAATTGTAAGGCCAGGGACAAAAATGTGTTCATTTTGATGTCTTTGGTACTTTCATAGAATGACTATGACCTTTCTATGAAGTTTTGAAACCCCTTCATAAAAAAAACGAGAAAAAACACAAATTATATGAAAATGTGGTAAACAACATAATATTGTTAATTCGATTTGCCTTAGGTTTTAATGTCACTCTTATTTTGTGTGTAAAAAAATTGTTTATTATTGAATATTATAAAACAAAATCTACAGCATCCTAAATGAGATCTTGATAGCCAAAGCTGATTTGATAAGGTTCCAAATAATAAGATAACCCTTTCTTGGAGGGTCTTACCCGTAATGTCCATTAAGAGTGAATTATCGATAGATCAATGTCAACGTTTTTGTTGTTACAATCTAACAACAGAACCTGGAAATGATTGAGCCCTGCAAAACATTCGTGAGAGGAAAAAGCCTCCGAATGAAATAGAAATAGAAGCGATCATAAGTTTTTCGGCCAATTGGACATTTTCAAAAGTAAATTATTTTACTTTTAAAAGTATTTTTTATTGTAATAACATTGTTGTAATAAATTGTTGTAATAACAATATTGTAATAAGTGTTGTAATAAGTGTAAATTGTTGTAATAACAATATTAGCTTGCATATTCTTATTAAAACATTTTGTACTTCCGTATTAGCAAGTACACACTCGAGAAGTGAAGTTTGGTTAATCCAGATGAAAAATACCAAAATGCACTGAAAATATAATACTTCAGTTTATGTAATAATACAATTTGCGCTATATATTTGCAAATTAGAGGCGGGGGTAAAGTAACTTAACCTAACCTTACCAAAGCAAGTCCAATGAATTCTGTCACCCGTCATTTGTTTTTGTGGCTATTAAACCGGTTTTCTTAGATCTTATATTCGGCAAACTGGATAACACGATAACACGGATAACACGGAAACTGAATAACACGGAAGTACCAAACGTTTTTTAGAGGATTTGACTATGAAGTGCCAGGAAATTTTGGGAAATCTTAAGATTTCAGGGGGAGGGGCAAAAGTCGCCCCTTGCGTACTTAAACAAATTACATCACCAGACAACTGAGGTAAAAAATTGAGTAGCTTCTTGCATTGCTCAAATCATGACACTAGGGCTGTGAAGTTCATGAAACTTTCTAAAAGGCTTAGGAATTTAGGTCTTAAGCTTCGAATGTCGGGATACGTTGCTATATGTCTTGAGTATAAATCGAGGCTACCACCCCTTGTCATTTATCACTATTTTTAGTTGTTTTTTTAATGTTGTTTTATTTTTCCTAGTGATTTTTAGTAATTTTTCGCTTTTATTCGTGCCTTTTCCTAGAATCACAAATAACTTGAAAATTCAAAGGAAAAAGCACATAAACGATGTATTTAATACCGCTTAACTGTCTTTGTCTATATTACCATGTTTACCCTTAAGAAAAGATAAGCAAATAGTTTTTTTGAAATTATCCCAGAAGACTGAAAATATCAAATAGATATTTTGGCCTGATAGCAGCGGTATATGTTATTATTATTTAATATTTTTGGGGATTGTTTAGAGATTTTAATATCTGGGGTTTTCGTTTAGTTCTTAATGGTTATACTGCTTGAAGGAAGTAGAAGAGCAGTTCAAGCCAACAAAGCAGGTGGGCCATATGGCGCAAGTGTTAAAGTAAGTAATACAGAAAGTAGTTGGCTCAATTTGTAAAGACAGTCAACGGCCTAACTGCCATTTGACCAAAATAATTCTTTTATACTGAATTTTACACTTACATTCTACCCAGGGATATACGTAAGGGGGAGAATGCCCCTGGTTCCATATCCATCCCAAATCTTAAATATCCTCATATTCTTGGGTACTTCTTGTACACATAAAAGCCCCCCTCCTGAAAAAATGTCTACATAAGTGCCTTTTTTCCTTGTTTTACTTTCCTTTTTTTCCCCTTCCTTTTTTTACTTTCATCCAGTTTAGTATCCACCTACATCAATGGGAGACCTAAATCTCAAATACTGAGACATACTTTATATTATCTATGCTAAACGATGAAAAAAAAAATCTTAAAAAGGGAAACTTTTTCCAAAGAAAACTATTTTTCAAAAATTTTACTTACAGCTACAGGAAACAATCTGGCCGAGTTGTGGTAAAGCTTTCTAACTAAGTCAATTTGGAATTTAGTAACAAAATTAAGACGCAAATACAAAGTTTCGAAATACCAATTTTTATTAAGATAAAGATACACATCCTGGAATGTGTAAGCCTGGAGGGAACTTGCTCAATAACCAATTTCCTGGCTAAATACGTCAATGAGCCGGATGGACGTGTTTGGTTTTTCATATATATATACTCGGATTTTTGAGACTGAACTCACACTCTTTGACTTGCAGGGCGAACTTCTGCCCGTTAATTATCTTATTAGAAATACCTTGGAATATTGTCGGATTATTGTAAGGGTCTAAGTGTCTTATTATATCTTATTATAGTTTTCTGAGACTCGTACTCTACTTGGGACAACCAGTCCCGGTAGAATATATATGTATTATCAAACCTTGTATCAGTATATGTTAACTGAATAAAAGTATTGTGTTATAGCCAACCTCTCTTCAATCTACAGTAAGTCCCACGAAAATACCCAGCTGGTACGCCTCATTAGTCCGGTCATAGCCTTAGGCACGCTACCAAAGTTTAAATACCTTAGGGTCAGAGTCTATCTCCCCTATAAAGGAGAATAAAGGCATCTACCATTACATCACCTTAATAACATAAATACTAAACTACCACAACTGGTGGCAGTTGGAAAAACTGGGTCGAGAGGGCTAGATAAAAATAGTAGATTGAAATAAAAAGGCTTTACCAGAGGAAAAAAAAAAAATGACTTCAATATCAACGGTACTTGAAATTGCAAAATTTATACCCGAATACGCGGGAATCTCAGATGTAGATGAGTTTATCGAAAAATTGAAAATTTTTGACGAACTAATTGAATCATTTTACGATAAGGTCAAAGAGTAATGCGTTGCAGCCAGATTAAATGGAAGCACCCTTAAACATTTTGAGGCAATTAAGGAAAAAGAGCCCGAGGACATCAGTACTCTAATTGAAGCTTTTAAAGGCTCATAGAGACAAGCATCTCCGAGAGGCTAAGAACAGAGGTAGTGACATTCAATACCTCAACTAGTATCAGAGAATATGCCGACAAAATTTGTAGATCTGTTCGCTTACAATTCGCTTACAATCTTTGGTAGAAAACTTGCTAGTTCGAACAGAAAAAGTGTTATCACTGACGAAAAATATTATTTCTATGAGAAATTTGTGTGTGTTCATTAAAAGTATGTTAGTATTAAGGTAAAATGTCGTTACTTTGATGAGAAGGTTTGTTAGTGTTAAGCAAAACTTGCTACTTCTGACAGAAAAGTTGTTATCACAATCAAAAAATTGTTACTTCTAACAAAAAAATTTGGTATCTTTGGTAGAAAAACTTGCTAGTTCGAACCGAAAAAGTGTTATCACTGATGAAAAATAATATTTCAAAGGCAAAATTGTGTCTGTTAAGTAAAACTTGCTACTTCAAGCAGAAAACGTGTTATCGCTGACGAAAAGTGTTATTTCTAAGAGAAATTTGCGTGTTTAAGTAAAAGTATGTTAGTATATGGAAAAGTTGATGATTCGAAGAGAAAATCTGTTAGTGTTAAGTAAACATTTGGTAATATTCAGGAAGAATGTTGTTACTTTGAAGAGAATATTTTGTTAGTGTTAATTAAAACTTGCTACATCTGACAAAAAATTTGTTATCACAATCAAAGAAGTTACTTCCAAGAACAAATTTGGTATATTTGACAGAAAACTGGATAGTTCAAACAGAAAACGTGTTAACGCTGACGAAAAATATTATTTCTAAGAGACATTTGTATGTGTTAAGTATGAGTATGTTAGTTTTAAGATAAAATATTGTTACTTTGATGAAGAAATTTGTTAGTGTTTAGCAAAACTTGTTACTTCTGACAGAAAAATTTTTATCACAATCAAAAAATTGTTACTTCTAAGAAAAAATTTGGTATCTTTGGTAGAAAACTTGCTAGTTCGAACCGAAAAAGTGTTATCACTGATGAAAAATATTATTTCTAAGAAAAAATTGTGTGTGTTAAGTAAAATTTGTTACTTCTTACAGAAAAGTTGTTATCAAAACCAAAAAATTGTTACTTCTATGAAAAAAGTCGGTATCTTTGGTAGAAAACTTGCTAGTTCGAACAGAAAGCGTGATATCACTGATGAAAAATATTATTTCTGAGACGAAATTTTGTGTGTTAAGTAAACGTTTGATAGTATTAAGGAAGAATTCTGTTACTTTGATGAGAAGGTTTGTTTGTGTTAAGCAAAACTTGCTACTTCTGACAGAAAAGTTGTTATCACAAACAAAAAATTGTTACTTCTAAGAAAACATTTGGTATCTTTGACAGAAAACTTGTTAGTTCGAACAGAAAACTTGTTATCATAACGAAAAAATTGTTACTTCTAAGAAAAAAAGTATCTTTGACAGAAAACTTGCTACTTCAAGCAGAAAACATGTTATCGCTTACGAAAAGTGTTATTTCTAAGAGAAATTTGAGTGGTTAAGTAAAAGTATGTTAGTATTTTGGAAAAGTTGATGATTCGAAGAGAAAATCTGTTAGTGTTAAGTAAACATTTGGTAGTATTAAGGAAGAATGTTGTTACTTTGAAGAGAAGATTTGTTACTGTTAATCAAAACTTGCTGCTTCTGACAGAAAAGTTGTTATCACAATCAAAGAAAAGTTACTTTTAAGAAAAAAATTTGGTATATTTGACAGAAAACTTACTAGTTCGAACAGAAAACGCGTTATCACTGACGAAAAAATATTATATCTAAGAGAAATTTCCGTTTGTTAAGTATGAGTATGTTAGTTTTAAGATAAAATATTGTATTTTGATGAGAAAATTTGTTAGTGTTAAGCAAAACTTGCTACTTCTGACACAAAAGTTGTTATCACAATCAAAAATTGTTACTTCTAAGAAAAAAATTGGTATATTTTACAGAAAAATTGCTAGTTCGAACAGAAAAAAGTGTTATCACTGATAAAAAATATTATTTCCAAGAGAAATTCGTCTGTGTTAAGTATGAGTATGTTAACTGTAAGATAAAATATTGTTATTTTGATGAGAAAATTTGTTAGTGTTAAGTAAAAACTTGCTACTTGTGACACAAAAGTTGCTATCACAATCAAAAAAATGTTACTTCTACGAAACAATTTGGTATGTTTGACAGAAAACTTGCGAGTTCGAACAGAAAACGTGTTATCACTGACGAAAAATATTATTTCTAAGAAAAATTTGTGTGTTAAGTATGAGTATGTTATCTTTAAGATAAAATATTGTTACTTTGAAGAGAAGATTTGTTAGTGTTAAGTAAAACTTGCTACTTGTGACAGAAAAGTTGTTATCACAATCAAAAAATTGTTACTTCTAAGAAAAAAATTGGTATATTTGGCAGAAAACTTGCTAGTTCGAACAGAAAACGTGTTATCACTGGCAAAAAATATTATTTCTAAGAGAAATTTGTGTGTGATAAGTATGAGTATGTTAGTTTTAAGGTAAAATATTGTTACTTTGAAGAGAAGATTTGTTAGTGTTAATCAAAACTTGCTACTTCTGTCAGAAAAGTTGTTATCACTATCAAAGGAAAGTTACTTCTGAGAAAAAATTTGGTATCTTTGACAGAAAGCTTGCTAGTTCGAACAGAAAACGAGTTATAACTGATGAAAAATATTATTTCTAAGAGAAATTTGTGTGTGTTAAGTATGAGTATGTTAGTTTTAACATAAAATATTGTTACCTTGATAAGAAAATTTGTTAGTGTTAAGCAAAACTTGCTACTTCTGACAGAAAAGTTGTTATCACAATCAAAAAATTGTTACTTCTAACAAAAAAAATTGGTATCTTGGGTAGAAAACTTGCTAGTTCGAACCGAAAAAGTGTTATCACTGATGAAAAATAATATTTCAAAGGGAAAATTGTGTCTGTTAAGTAAAACTTGCTACTTCAAGCAGAAAAACGTGTTATCGCTGACGAAAAGTGTTATTTCTAAGAGAAATTTGCGTGTTTAAGTAAAAGTATGTTAGTATATGGAAAAGTTGATGATTCGAAGAGAAAATCTGTTAGTGTTAAGTAAACATTTGGTAGTATTCAGGAAGAATGTTGTTACTTTGAAGAGAATATTTGTTAGTGTTAATTAAAACTTGCTACATCTGACAAAAAATTAGTTATCACAATCAAAGAAGTTACTTCCAAGAACAAATTTGGTATATTTGACAGAAAACTGGATAGTTCAAACAGAAAACGTGTTAACGCTGACGAAAAATATTATTTCTAAGAGACATTTGTATGTGTTAAGTATGAGTATGTTAGTTTTAAGATAAAATATTGTTACTTTGATGAGAAAATTTGTTAGTGTTTAGCAAAACTTGTTACTTCTGACAGAAAACTTTTTATCACAATCAAAAAATTATTACTTCTAAGAAAAACTTTGGTATCTTTGGTAGAAAACTTGCTAGTTCGAACCGAAAAAGTGTTATCACTGATGAAAATATTATTTCTAAGAGAAAATTGTGTGTGTTCAGTAAAAGTATGTTAGTTTTCAGGTAAAATATTGGTACTTTGATGCCCACATTTAAAATACACGTGATTTTATTAATAATATTTGATTTTTAATAAAGTTAGGTTTTAGTTTTCGGAAATAAGAACGCTCATGTTTAAAATACATGTGATTTTATTAATAATATTTGAAAAGCCATAAAGTAAAGTTGTGGGTGAAAAGAATGAGTACTTCAAGTTGTAAAATTGGTTTAGGGGGGATATTAAGAAAAGAACTTGTTCTGAAAAGATATAAAAAAGCCGTTTGAAAGTATTGCTTGGCGTCGGGGTATTCAAAAAGCCATTAAAGTAGAGGTTTGTGTTAGAAGAATGAGTACTTCAAGTTGTAAAATTGGTTTAGGGGGACATTAAGAAAAGAACTTGTGCTGAAAAGATATAAAAAAGCCTTTGAAAGTATTGTATGGTGTTGGGGTATTCAAAAATCCATTAAAGTAAAGTTGTGGGTGAAAAGAATGAGTACTTCAAGTTGTAAAATTGTTTTAGGAAGGAAATGATGTAAAGAACTTGTTCTGAAAAAATATAATAAAGCCTTTTGAAAAGTATTGCTTGATGTTGGGGTGTGCAAAAAAGTCGTAAAGTAAAGTTGTGATGAAAAGGATGAGTACTTCAACTTGTAAAATGGGTTTAAGAGGGATATTAAGAAAGGAACTTGTTCTGAAAAGATATAAAAAAAAGCCTTTTGAAAAGTATTGCTTGGTGTTGGGGTATTCAAAAAGTCGTAAAGTAAAGTTGTGGGTGAAAAAGATGAGTACTTCAACTTGTAAAATTGGTTTCGGAAGGATATTACGTAAAGAACTTGTTCTGAAAAGATATAATAAAGCCTTTTGAAATGTGGGGGCCTTTCTGTGTCTCAAGTGTACAAAAAAGTATTTAAAAAAATGGAGAGGGGCGCCTTTGGCGGCCCGGGAGGTGTGTTTGGGGGCGCCGGTGGCCCTTTGGGGGGCTCGGGGGGATAGGGGCCTTTTGGGGGTGCCTTGGGGCCCGTGGGGCCCTTTGGGGTTGGGGTAGGGGACCTCACAACACTGTTCAAATGGAACTTGTGTATTATAACGACCGCAGAGTTTCACCCCAAATCTTCTTCTAAAATCATCTTCTAAAATCATCTTCTAAAATGTCTCAAACTGTTTCACCTATATCATCTTCTGTAATTTCTCAAACGGTTTCGCCCAAATAATCCCCTAAAATGTCTCAAACGGTTTCGCCGAAATAATCCCTAAACAGAATTTCTGCGTGTTCCTTTTGTTTTGGCATCCCTGCGCTGTCACATTTGAAATTTCTAGGAAACCATTTCCCGCGCTAATCTCTTCATCTCTATGGTGTTCTTGGTTACACTATTATGGCTTCGATAGAATATTAATTTATCTCTGTCACTAAAGATCAGAGAAGCCATATTTAAAAAATAGAATATTAATTTATATCACTAAAGACCATTTATCCCTCAGACATAAAGATCAAAGAAGTCATATTTAAAGAAAGAATATCAATTTATCTCTGTCACTAAAGACCTGATATCTCTCAGACCTAAATATCAAAGAAGCAATAATGTTTCTTAATTCCTCTTTCGTGGATCAATAATTCCCCTCGATTATGCAAATCAAGTTCTCAGAAATTTAGTTCCCCTCTTGTGGATCAATAC
The DNA here is from genome assembly GCA_027921565.1 of Artemia sinica. Lineage (NCBI taxonomy): Eukaryota > Metazoa > Arthropoda > Branchiopoda > Anostraca > Artemiidae > Artemia > Artemia sinica. Next base: position 2,323,454 of record JAPEVW010000024.1, read on the forward strand.
ATTGTCCAGTGAATGCGCATGTGCAAACTTTGTCCCGGAGTCATTACACCTAGAAACAACAAATAAATCGACCTTGAAAAGGGGGGGGGCATTGACCCCATTAGACTCGATCAATAATCCTTGAATAAATTATGTGTAATCCGCGCTGGTACCCCCTTCCCTACTCACGGCGGGAGCCGCAACAAGAACTTCGCATACTTAAAAAACGCGGATCTGAGCTTTCTATGCTCTGGCTCAGGAAAAATTCTCCAAAACGGGCTTAGATACAGGAAATGGGGAAGGGATACTGCGTTATAAAGTTTAACCAGAATTAAACGGTTGAAACGGATTTTAGATGAGACTAGTTTACTGTAAGCAAAAGCCAAGCGTTTACAGAGATGATCAATAAGAAGGGAGCGGGTAGTTTTAGATCCTTTCCAATTGGTAAACCAAGGTAAATAATTTTCGAGACAGGGGCTACAGACAGTTCTCCCAGCCTTAGAGACGAGACCTCTTCTTGGCGTCAGTTGAACAGAAGAATATCCGACTTCTGCGGGTTAAATTCAAGGCCAATGTGACTGTAATTTGATTGTAGTTTGGAGAAGGTGGTCTCTGTACCTGCGACTGTGCGGCTGGGGTTCAGAATGTCATCGGCGTAGGCTATCATTGTAACGTCTATGCCACGAGCTATGCATGATGTCTCGATAGTAGACTGTGGTTCAATAATACAATTATTAAAGGCACAAGGAGATGTGACTGATCCTTGTCGAGCATTCTTTTTTACTGGGACTACAGGATTCCCTCGGTAGGACAGCATCACGTCTGCTGTATATTCAGTGAGGGCTCAACCATGGCAAGGAAGTAGGAGTTCACTCTGTAGGTGGTCGTACATGTCTTTAATGGGTAGTAGGATGTCCTTCTGTAAACCTCTCTTTCCCATATCCAGAATGAGTTTGTCTTGGAGAAGTGAGTCGTAGGCACGGCAGACGTCATATAGACCTATAACAATGGACTCCTTTGATTCATTGGCGTCAATCAAGACTGAAGCGAAAGCAAAAATGGCGTGGCCGCAACCAAGACCCCTCTGGAACCCAAACTGGGAAGGGGGAGTCAAGAATTTTTCCTGAATTTCATCAATGACCAAAAGTTCGAAGATTTTGCAAAGCGTTGGTGCTACTGTGATCGGTCTGAACGAAGCACATTCCGAAGTAAATTTTTCCTTTCTTCGGGACTGGCCTAAGTGACCCAGTACTGAATGCCGATGGTACGAGTCCAGTAGTGAAGATCATCTGAAAGAGAAGAGTTAGGTGTCCCATGAAAGTTGGTCTGCAATGGCTAAGGTGAAGGGCGGATACACGGTCAATGCCAGCCGACTTCTTCTTTTTCAACCGTCGGACCGCGGACGCAACCTGTGATTGGGTAACTATGAAATCTGTATCTGGAATTGATGAGAGGAGGGATGAAAGCTTTTCTTGAACAGAAATGTTAAGATCATGTTTTGGGGCTGAAAACTCATCAAGGTAATAGTTTATCCGTGTTAAAGATGGGATATCTGACTCGGGACCCGCTGACTCCTTCTTATCAAACATTTTCCATAAGAGATTAGGATTTTTAATTACTTTTTCAGAAAGCTCAGATTTCAACTGCACACGGTGACGAGCAAGTTCCTTCCCAAACCTACGCTTAGATGCAACTCTAATCTCTTTAACTACTCCTGAGTGTGGTCTACCACATTCTTTCCATATCCCGTACCAGAAGTGGCTCGGTCGCATGCTAATTGTAACCAAGGGTTAGAAGACCATCCCTTTTCTTGAGTTTTTTGTCTGGCACGAGACTTGGGTACTCCCTGAGATTCGGCAAACAGAAGATCATGGGTCAGTTCAGCGTAATAAACATTAAGACGTAGCCGCGCATCTCTTTCATCACGATGAGAGAATTTCATAAGTAGGTAAAACGGTACGCGTATTTTTGACAGAACAAGATTACAAGAATCTTGAAAATTTTCTTTATCAATTTTACGCCAAACCGGAACCTCATGCCACCTCTGAGTGAATATCGACCAATTATTGGCTGCGGAAAACGAGGTAGGCCTACTGATAATACACTGAACTGGGAAATGATCCGAAGTGAAACTATTCGGAAGGACAAGAACCTCACGTACTGGCAAAGAACTAGAGCTAACAAAATGGTCTAGATTGGACGTAGAACCAGATTGGTGGATATACGAAAAGTTCTGGTTCTTCCGGTGAATAGTAAAACGGTTCTCAAGTATCCCTATTAGAATGCAACAAAGACTATTTTGGGCACTAATATCAGCTTCTAAATTACAGTTAAAGTCACCCACTATTATGCACTCAAGGGACTCGCATTCGGCTTTTTTAAGGCGGGCTAGTTTTAGCAGCACGTATAGCAAAAGCACTATCAGATTTGTCGTCACGGTAATCAGTTGGAAGGTACACATTTATAACTAGCAGGTTATTTAGTCTAGTTGAAGAAAATTGTCAATGTTCACGTATACTTCGCACGCGAGACGATTGCTAACCAGCGTGGCAATACCGCCAGACGGATGGCCCCGCGTAGATGAACGTTTTGCAGCCATGGAGAACACAGAGTAGGACGGCCAGAGATTTAGTAGGTTTAGGCCAGCTTCTGTGATGAAATGTTCTTGCAGGCATATCACATTATATTTATTCACAAAACTGGTCAACCACAAGAGAAAGCTCGGAAAAATTTCCGTTTATATTCCAAGAAATTAGCGAAATGTTAGAGATTTCGTTATTCATCATGTTAATGAGTTGCCTTTTGCTGGTTTTTCGGACACTTTACGCTATAGCAGGTATGACCCGCTTTCTTGCAGGAAACGCAAAACATAGCACGAGTACACTTTCTGCATCGTTCTTTTTGGAGACGTGGTCAGACGCCCCACATCTGGAGCAGACAGGGCTATTGGAGCACTCGGCAGCTAGGTGACCTTGGTTGTGGCATGAGCAGCAACGATGGGATAAGAAAAGGAATTCTTCAGTGGGAAGTTTTCGTAATAGATCTTCACAGAGTCCTTAAGAAATTTATCCAAAGCCGATCGACAGCTGAAAAATATTTTGAACGTACGGGAACTGCCAATCTGTTCAGACTTCGTAGCTCTGGGGATCAGTGCAGTTAGCTCATCCGCCGATACGTCAGAGGGGACTCGTTTCACTACACCAATATAGTTAGGGCTCTTTATGGCAGCAGAGATCTGTGGCTGGTTGGTCTTGATTGACTCAAGAATGGTTTCAGTTGTGTTTTTCGAGCGAACCACTAGTTTCCAGTCCGATTTGACTCTCCGTAATTCAGATATGTCACTAGTATCCTCATATACCGAATCTATGAATCTCTTCCTAGCACTCGGGGTATCAAGCGACTCGGGCAGATTTTTCAGTACGATTGCATAGGAGGGCTTATCAGGCTGGTTTGAAGTGCTTTGCCATTCGACGGGTTTGTTGGCATTAATAGCAAAATGGTTCTTAATAACTCGAGACAATTCATTCACCTTAATAGCAACGGTTGCTGCAGTAGCTTCACTAGTAGTTGGGACTGAGCAGGGCGAATCAATAACAAAGGTCGGCAATTTGGTCTTCTTGGCGTGAGCTTGGTGAATCCATCTGCAAGTTTTCGTAAAATTTTCTTCATCTTTTGCTTGAATTTTACAGCATGTTGTAAACTGCATTAGTTTATGGAGCGATTTTTTGGCTTTCAGAATTTCTTCTGGTGTGAAAAATTCGACGCCTGTATAAATTATTCCCTCAAGTTTTTCTCCTCTTTCCATAGTACGACTACGAAGTTCAACAGAGCATTCAAGAATAATTTGTCCTCCATTTCCGTCGAGGTCCCGAAAACAACGTGGTACTGTCGACGCACCTTAAGAAAAGGTTGAATATTGCTTATAAGATTTGCGTAATAAAATCTTCTATTGGCAAATTCCAATCGGCAACACTGAGCTAAAATAATTGTTCCCAGGGGAAATCACAGCGGTGAATATAACCAAACCATAGATAAGTCGGTTATAAAAAGTCTTCAAATAAGTGTCTACTTGGAAATTACTCACAATGTAAAACAGGGCCTTATCCAAAAAAGTGTTCTTTACACCACAAGCTCTAGATCAAGACTATGCCCCAGGCCATAATTTACAACCCTTGCCCGGGGGCTGTGAGGGGGAGGGGTTGTATCCTTAGAGACCTAATATCCAAGACTTTCAACTACTTTGAATAAAATGGCTATCTAAAAATTTTGATTGGATGTGTTTGGGGAAAAGATGGGCGTGAGAGTGGGGCTAGTTGCCCTCGGATCACTTTTGACTATTAAAAAATGCGCTGGCCCTTTGAATTTTCAATCCAATGAGCCCTTTTTCAAGTTTCTACGACAAAGATTTTAATAAAACTTTATATGTCCAAAGGGAATAAATTATAACCCTTGCCCTGAAGACTCTGGGGGGAGTGTCCTGCTCAAAGGTGTAATCTCCTGAACTTTATACTGCGTGGAACAAAATGGCTATCTCAAACTTTTGATTGGATGTGTTTGGGTAAAAAGTGAGCATGGGAGAGGGGTTAGTTGCCCTTCAATCACTTTCGACTATTAAAAAGGCCACTAGCCCTTGGAATTTCCAATCGCATTAGGCTATTTTGAAGTTTCTACGACAACGCTTTCTGTAAAAAACCTTATATGCCCGCAGGGCATAACTTACAACCCTCGCCTTGAGGGCTTTTGGGGAGTGTCCTCCTCAAAAACATAATTTCTATTTTGAAATCAGCCACGCTGAACAAAATGCCTATCTCATAATTTTGATTGGATGTGTTTCGGGAAATGGTGGACGTGGATGGGGTGTAAGTTGTCTTCCAATCACTTTCGACTATTGAAATGGGCACAAGCCACTCCAATGCCCAATTTAATTGGCCCTTTTCGAAGTTTCTACGACAACTTCTGCAATACGAAGTGCCCAGGTCTAAAGGAAAGAACAACAAATAATACATTGTGCCAACATCGTTCTTATATGCCTTCAGTGCATAACTTGAAACCCTCGCCCTGAGGTTTGTGAGGGAGTGTCTTCCTCAAAAACATATTTTCTATGTGGAAATCAACTGCGCTGAACAAAATGGCTATCTCAAAATTTGATTGGAAGTGTTTGGGGAAATGGTGGGCATGGAAGGGGTGTTAGTTGCCTTCCCATCACTTTTGACTATTAAAAAAGGCACAAGTCACTCCAATTTCCAATCGAATGAGCCCTTTTTGAAGTTTCTACGACATCTCCTTTGATACGAAGTGCCCTCGAAAGAAAAAAAAATAAATAAGTAATACATCGTGCCAACTAGACCCCGGCACCGCACCACCGGCGTGGCGCCGGGGTAACTTCATAACTTCACAAGTCGATGGCTGGAAACTGGTCTTCTTCGTTATTCATCAAGAGAAGTTGAAATCTGGTAGAACGAAATAGCTGTGGCGTTTCAGAACCCTTGCATAATAGTTGAAGTATCTATTAGCTATGAATTCTTAACAAAAATAATTATCAAAATTAGTATTTTTTTCATCGAGCATTACTGAATACAAAACTTCAAATACCGTTTCACAAAATTCGTTAGTTATCTGGGTTAAAACTTTGAATATAAGTTTTAACTTAGAAGCTTAATTTTTTCATAATGCCCTTTGCCTATATTTGTTTTGTCACCTTTAAAACAGTTGAAATGGGCGACTTTGATATTGATTGTTTTTTTGCTCTTTTGGACTCCTAAAAAGCCTTCCTGTATTAAAATCTGGTTTTTAATAACAATTTAAAAAGTTTTTTTAAAGTTTTTTAAAGCATTTCAAAGTTTTTTTGGCTTCGTTGTAGAATATATGTCATGTAGGCTAAGGCCAACTGCTGCTTTTTTTATTGATTTTGGCTGCTCTTTTGGATATTATTCATTTTTTTCTTTCGGGGATTCTTCCCAAATCGTAAACTCATAAATACCTAATATTAGCTAAATTATAAACTGCATCTAAAAGAAGTAAATTTATCAAACTGAAAAATACATTATGAACACTTTAAATAAGAATACTTCAATTACAATGAAACAATAAACACTTAATGGTTTATTCGGTATGAAGAAAAATGAAGTGCCAGCTATTTTTTTTATGTATGTAAAAAATTAAAAGCTCATCCGTTTTAAATGTAACTAAGTGAAATAATATGTAGACTGAAGTTGCTCCAGAAATATTTAGAGATTTTCTTCCTAGTTCGTTACTTTTAATCCAAGCAATATGTTAGGAGACTTAGAATCAGTTATAAGAGTTTAAGCTTGATTTCCAAATGCTCACAACAATTACCAAATTTAAGAAAGTCGCAACAATATGTCACCTGTGGTCAAAATACTCAAAAACTCCTCTTTGATCCCCACCAAGGCTCAAAGCTTCTGCTATGGTAGTAGTTTTATATCAATTAAAGGTACAAGACAGGTAGGAAATTACTGTATCAATTAAAGGTACAAGACAGTTTAGGAAATTACTGTATCAATCTAAGGTAGCGGCCAGGTGCGCCTAAAAAGTCATATCTTTGGTTGTTTTTTTATGTTATAATTATAATCAACATACCATGAAAATTCGTGCTGTTCATAGTACAATGATTTTTATATGGAATTTCATGTTTCTGTTAAATGTCATGACTGTTTTTCATGCATTGATGGTTGCTTTCCTGGTATGATAAAACGAAGTTGATGATTACGAAATAATAGGCATTATGTTAGGCGTGGTGATTTTTTATGTTTAACCTTAAACACGGGTATAACAACTCTGACGATGAGTTATTGTCTCAGTTCAAAAAACAATCCTTACAAATCCTTGGAAATCAAGTAGTGAGGTGATTATGAGTATGAACCATCAAGGACCATAAGCAACATTAACCCTAACCACCAAGGACCTCAACCTCAGAAGCCTCCCCATACCCCCAACCTCCAAGAGAGACATGCAAAAAGTTGGGTTAATTTAGGTTCACTTAGAGTGGTGTGCCAATCTAAGTGAACCTAAATTAACCCAACTTTTTGCATGTCTCTCTCACTATGACTGTAAGTCTGAATGGTTGTGCTGCCATCTATTCCCAGTCTAGTCTACGTTCAACTTTACATGCATAAAGTCAAAATGAATAGAACTCGGATTTTATGAAGGCCACTCTAAGTGAACCTAAATTAACCTAACTTTTTACATGTCTCTCTCACTATTACTGTGTGTCTGAGCGGGTATGCTACCATCTATGACCACTCTAAACTAAATTCAACAGACAATTTTTTCATAATTTCTTGAATGAGATGTCGGTATTGTGTATCCAAGAGGTGAATTCAAGAAAGAGTTTGTTACTTACTTACGATGTTATATAATTTCTTGAATGAAATGTCTATTATGTGTATCCAAGAGGGGAATTCAAGAAGGAATTTGTTACTTACTTACAATTGTTTCATAATTTCATGATTGAAATTTCTGTATTGTGTATCCATGAGGAGAATTCAAGAAAGAGTGTGTTATTTACTTACAATGTTTTCATGATTTCTTGAATGAAATTTCCGTATTGTGTATCCAAGAGAGGAACTCAAGAAAGAGTTTGTTACTTACTTACTTACATTTTTTTTCATAGTTTCTTGATTGAAATTATTTTATTTTGTATTCAAGAGGAGAATTCAAAAAGAGTTTGTTACTTACTTACAATTTTTTCATACTTTCATGAATGAAAATTCTGTATTGTGTATCCAAGAGGTGAATTCAAGAAAGAGTTTGTTACCTACTTAATTTTTTTTCATAATTTCTTGAACGAGATGTCGGTATTGTGTATGCAAGAGGTGAATTCAAGAAAGAGTTTATTACTTACAATTTTTTTTATAAGTTCTTGAATGAAATGTCTATAATGTGTATCCTAGAGGTGAATTAAAGAAAGAGTTTGTCACTTACTTACAATGTTTTCATAATTTCTTGAATGAAATGTCTATAATGTGCATCCAAGAGGTGAATTCAAGAAGGAGTTTGTTACTTTCTTACAATTTTTTTTCATAATTTTTTGAATGAAATTTCTGTATTATTTCTGTAATGTGTATGCAAGAGGTGAATTCAAGAAGCAGATTGTTACTTAATTACAATGTTTTTCATTATTTCTTGAATTTGATTTCTGTATTGTTTTTCCAAGAGGCGAATTTAAGAAAGAGTTTGTTACTTACTTACAATTTTTTCATAATTTCTTGAATAAAATTTCTGTATTGTGTATCCACGAGGCGAATTCAAGAAAGAATTTGTTACTTACTTACAATTTTTTCATAGTTTCTTGAATTTAATTTTGTATTTTGTGTCCAAGAGGCGAACTCAAGAAAGAACGTGTTACTTACTTACAATTTTTTTCATAATTTCTTGAATGAAATTTCTGTATTGTGTATCCATGAGGTGAATTCAAGAAAGAGTTTTTTAGTTACTTACATTTTTTTCATAATTTCTTGACTGAAATTTCCGTATTGTTTATCCAAGAGGGGAATTCAAGAACGAGTTTGTTACTTACCTATAATTTTTTTCATAATTTCTTGAATTTAATTTCTGTATTCTGTGTCCAAGAGGCGGATTCAAGAAAGAGTGTGTTACTTACTTACAATTTTTTCATAATTTCTCGAATGAAATTTCTGTAATGTGTATCCATGAGGCGAATTCAAGAAAGAGTTTGTTAGTTACTTACAATTTTTTCATAATTTCTTGAATGAAATTTCCGTATTGTGTATCCAAGAGGGGAATTCAAGAAAGAGTTTTTTACTTACTTACTTAAAGTTTCTTCATAATTTCTTGAATGAAATTTCTGTATTGTGCATCCATGAGGGGAATTCAAGAAAGAGTTTGTTTATTTACTTAATTTTTTTTCACACTTTCATGAATGAAATTTCTGTATTGTGTATCCAAGAGGTGAATTCAAGAAAGAGTTTGTTACTTACTTACAATTTTTTCATAATTTCATGAATGAAATTTCTGTATTGTGTATGCAAGAGGTGAATTCAAGAAAGAGTTTGTTACCTGCTTACAATGTTTTCATAATTTCCTTAAATAAGATGTGTGTATTGTGTATCCAAGAGGTGAATTCAAGAAGGAGTTTGTTACCTACTTACAATTTTTGCAGAATTTCATGAATGAGATTTCTGTATTGTGTATCCAAGAGGTGAATTCAAGAAAGAGTTTGTTACTTACTTACACTTTTTTCATAATTTCTGGAATGAAATTTCTGTAATGTGCATCCAAGAGGTGAATTTAAGAAGGAGTTTGTTTACTTACTTATAATGTTTTCATAATTTCTTTACCGTAATTTCTTTATTGTGTATCCAAAAGACAAATTCAGGGAAGAGTTTGTTACTTACTTAGAATTTTTTCGTAATTTCTTGAATAAAATTTCTGTATTGTGTATCCACGAGGCGAATTCAAGAAGGAGTTTGTTACTTACTTACTAACTTCAATTTTTTTTATAGTTTCTTGAATGAAATTTCTGTATGGTGTATTCAAGAGGTGAGTTCAAAAAGAGTTTGCTACTTACTTACAATTTTTTCATAATTTCATGAAATGATATTGATAAAGAATTTATTTATTCTGATGCTTGGATTTTCTCAATTTTATCCGTTGCACTCGATAAAGATGCTGATAGAAAAAATTTATTCACTCTAATACCTAAATTTTGTCAATGTTATCCCATGTACCTGACAATAGATGTTGATAGAGAATTTAGTCACTCTGACACTTAGGTTTTGATAATGTTAACTGACATTTCCGGCAATGAATGTTGATAAAGAATCTATTCGCTCTGATACTTAGATCTTTATCAATTTTATCCTGACCTAACCGACAAAAGGTGTTGATAATGAATTTATTCATTCTGAAACTTAATTTTTCTCCATGTTAACCCATCTATCCGACATATGATGTATGCAAATTCCTTTTTTTACATCTCCAATGTTTTAATAGACATTCTAAACGTTTGATATGCTAGCTTACTCTAAAAATAATGAACAGATAACAATGTAATGCATAATATATTTTTTAATGAAATAATGTCATGTAGAATATCAATACAAAAAATATATTATTATACATTATTAATATCAATGAACAACTTTGGACATTTTGAATCTGTTCCATAAAATAGTTCACCATGTTCTCTCTTTATATTGTACCTATTGTCTTCTCTTAGTTTGTAATCAGTAGAATAATTATAATTCCATTTTGAGTCATACACAATTTTTATGGGTGTGTCTTCGACATGTTCAACATGCGTTTCGTCTTTGATATTATTTGATTCATTGAGTGTTTGATCAATGCTAGTAATAATGTTCACTTGTGTTTTTTTTTTTTTCATCGATTCATCTTTATATTCCTTAGTGACATTTTCCACCAACGCCCTTTTTATTTTTTCGGCAATTTCACTGTCTATCACAATATTATTTTTACACAGGTAGCAGTTTCGGCACGTACACAAGATGTGGTTTATGATATTAGTAGAAGAGTAGGCCTTTTTTTTCCTCTTCACTTTCATCTGAATGCTAATGCCCGAAAGCTGACGATAGGGTTTACTACTGGGTAACATGTTACCACAAGCACTAGCAAGAGAAGATACCCCTCTTCATCAACTATTATTTTTGTGTTAGCATTCTCTTTGATTACAATCATCTCTGGAGATCTCAATCTCGCATATCCACCTTCATAACAGTTGGATTTTTTTGGTGCTCCAAAGAATTTAATTCCTTAATGTAATGACAACGCACGCATACGTTTCCGATAGTGATACCACTTGTACTTGTTTCATAGTTCAAATACTTCTCCTTGTTAGTATTTAGTGCTACAATAACACTATCATGTGAACACACTTTCTTAAAATGCTTCATCTTCACTTTTTTAAAGATATGAATTATGTCTTTATCCTTCCACTGCGTTAAAAATACTAATTTTTGCATGCAATAAACTAGATAGTGTCGATAACCCGCCATAGAGTACCTCTTAGAAAGTCGTGTCGTGTCTATGAGCAATCATGGAGTATGATTGGTATAAAACATCCATATAAAAAAAACATCATTAAATAAAACATGAATGAGAGCCCGCTTGTATGGTAACAATAAAAATCCTTACATCCATAAGCATAAAACATCAATGTCGCGTCTATGAGCAATCATGGAGTACGATTGGTATAAAACATCCATACAAAAAAAATATCATTAAATAAAATATGGAATGATAGCCCGCTTGTATGATAACAATAAAAAATCCTTACATCCATAAACATAAAACATCCATAAAAAAACATCAAATAAAACATGGAACGATAGCCCGCTTGTATGGTGAACAATAAAAATCCTTACATCCATAAACGTAAAACATCCATACAAAAAAAAACATCATTAATTAAAAACATGGAATGATAGCCCACTTGTATGGTGAACAATAAAAATCCTTACATCCATAAACATAAAACATCCAACAAAAAAAATAACATCAAATAAAACATGGAATGATAGCCCGCTTGTATGGTGAACAATAAAAATCCTTATATCCGTAAACATTAAACATCCATACAAAAAAACATTAAATAAAACACCAACCATATAACAATACGTATAATCAATCATAAAGTAACACGCATATTCAACCATATATTAAAACCATCCCTGCAATAACAATCAGACTTTCATACAATAAAACTGTGGGTCTGAGCGGTTGTGCTGCCATCTATAACCGGTCTAATCTAAATTCAACGTAACGATGCAAAAAGTCAAAATGAATAGAACTTGGATTTTATGAAGGCCATTCTAAGTGAACCTAAACTAACCTAACTTTTTACATGTCTCTCTCACTATTAATGTGTGTCTGAGCGGGTGTGCTACCATCTATAACGACTCTAAACTAACTTCAACAGACAATTTTTTCAAAATTTCTTGAATGAGATGTCGGTATTGTGTATCCAAGAGGTGAATTCAAGAAAGAGTTTGTTACTTACTTAAATTGTTCTTATAATTTCTTGAATGAAATGTCTATTATGTGTATCCAAGAGGTGAATTCAAGAAGGAGTTTTTTACTTACTTACAATTTTTTCATAATTTCGTGATTGAAATTTCTGTATTGTTTATCCATGAGGCGATTTAAAGAAAGAGTGTGTTACTTATTTACAATGTTTTCACAATTTCTTGAATGAAATTTCCGTATTGTGCATCCAAGAGGGGAATTCAAGAAAGAGTTTGTTACTTACTTACATTTTTTTTCATAGTTTCTTGATTGAAATTTCTGTATTTTGTATTCAAGAGGAGAATTTAAAAAGAGTATAACTCATCGTCAGAGTTGTTATACCCGTGTTTAAGGTTAAACATAAAAAATCACCACGCCTAACATAATGCCTATTATTTCGTAATCATCAAGTTCGTTTTATCATACCAGGAAAAGCAACCATCAATGCATGAGAACTGTCATGACTTTTAACAGAAAAATGAAATTCTAATATGAAAATCATTGTGCTGTGAACAGCACGAATTCTCATGGTATGTTGATTATAATTACAACATAAAAAACCAAAGATATGACTTTTTAGGCGCACCTGGCCGCTACCTTAGATTGATACAGGAATTAACTACCTGCCTTGTACCTTTAATTGATACAGCAATTTCCTACCTGTCTTGTACCTTTAATTGATATAACGCTATCTATGGTCATATCCATGGAAATCTCCAAAGAGTTTCTTTTTAAAATAGCTGTCAAGTGTAGTTAGAGGTATTTAGCCTTTTTGCTTTTCTTCAAAGATTTGAAAAAAAGTGTTATAATATTCCGAATGTTATATTTGTTATATTTTTGCATATTTTTGGTCATCATTTGTGGGGTAATCGAATTGCTTAAACCACTGTAGATACGTAAGAACGTTGCAGCGTCTAGTACCCTGAGGATATAAGACTGTCAAAGACTCCTCCTTGAGCCTCCGAAATTGAAAGCTTTTATGATGACCTGACCTTTTAATGTAACTTGGGCACTGGGCCAAGGGTGCCATTGTCACTCGACCGCAACGTTAGATGGGGATGTCGATATCGCTTTTGTCACACCAATTCGTTTTAGTGTGAATTTGCCTGGTACTTATGAATGAATGTTTTCAAAGTAATCTCGTTTCATAAATGAGAAAAAAACGGGTTTATAGCATGTGTCCCTTTCCCCTTGGACGATAAAACTATACGAGCGCTGTATCAAGTATAACTCACGGAAATCTTGTTAATTTTTGTCAACCTTTCAACTTTTTGGTATCCCTGCTTTCAATAAAAAAAATTGAGATATTATCATTGAGATGTAATACCTCCTTACCCCCCCCCCCCCCCCCCCCCCCCCTCTGGATACCACCTTGATAGGATATCGTCTCAGCTTTACATTAAGAAAAAATTTACTTAATAATTAACTAGGTCACTATATGGTTCATACAAACACGCAAAATAACGTTAAACAGCTTAGTGTTCCTTGAAAAAAAAAATTGAGGGTATGAGTAAAGGGGTACAACGACAAAAACAAAAATGTCGAAATTATTCAGATATACCTCAAATTATTGGAAAACTGAGTCACAGATTTGCCGTGGCATTCAATAAGATCCAAAGAATCTAATTAAAAGAGAGCACACGCAAAAGCCAAATTAGGCAAGTAGCCTATGAGAAATCGCAAAATACCCAAGACAATGAACAAGTCCCATGGGGGGCCCTGAGTCTATCAAAATATTTCAATGGATTCCCAGGAAATTTGATATCATTTTCTTTCGTCTCAACTTTAAATGAAAAAAAATTATCTTTTTGGCATCCCTGCTTTCAATAAAAAATGAGGTATTATCATTTAAAAATGATAGCCCCCTATCCCCCCCCCTATAGGCAATAATTTACAAATTTTCATGAATCATATTTTTTGGGGTAACATCCGTTTCAATCTTTAATTCCCCAATCTTGTACATAGCTTAGTCTATAGCTAAATTTTGTCTCAATAGAAGGGTTTTTGTTTGGAGGGGGGCGTAAAAAAATTTCAGAAAGAAGATTATATTTTCTTTAATCTATTAGGCGTTCAACAATTGAGTATTAAACATTAAGAAAATCTTATTTAAAAACAGCAAAAGAAAAAAAAATCTGCAAACTTACAATTCAGCTGTAGAAACAATCTGTCGGTTATCAATTTCAAAATCCAACTGAAGGCTGAAGCTATATAGTAGTGAATGCGTTCAATAATTCTATTCAACTTGAAAATGAAATTCTTGACTACGAATGATGTAATAAATAGCAATTGGGAAACTGCATTCGAAATGATTTAAACTCATTTCATAAAGACGACACTTTTTTTGTCAACATATGAAGAACTGTGTCTATTGCAATATTTGCAATTTTATATTGCATCTGTCTGGTTTTTATGCAAAGTAACAAAAAGACGAAAATTAACGAACAAGAGAGTATTGAAGAATTACCGTATGCAAAGTATTATTTGGCAGGAAAAGTCACTGGTGATAAATCGCTAGTGGTTGCTCCGTGATTGCGTGATTTTCGGGGATTTGGGGAACCAAACTTTTTTTCTGGGTGACACATGTATTTTTGAGGAAATACCCGAAAATTCGGAGATAGTGCAAGTCCTGCTTGATTTCTAATCAGGAAAATCGAAATGCTAAACTACACGAGAAAGAAAGTCAGCCGAACGCCGTCACCTCTGCCGGCGTGGCAAGCCTACGGTGCGCCAGTGGCGTAGTGAAACTTTGGCGGCAGTTGACCAGGCCTCTCGTCAGCAGCGTTCAGTCAATCCACCGACGCGGTGCCGGGGTGTTGTGTCAACATCGTTCTTTACTTAGGCAGTGCGATTGCGCTGCCTAATCCTCAAATCCTCAAATTTAGATAGCCCTGGTGATGGTATTAAAAACGAACAAAAATGAGATAAAACAATTTTTGACACGAAAGTAATAAGTGACATTAATAACACTAAAACTCAGAGGACTGACCCTTTCTAAACCCCTCACCTTTTACACTTATCAGATAAAAAAAAGAGATTTTTTCAACTGAGATTAAGGAGCAACGTTAAAACTTAAGACGATCAGAAATCATTCCGTGTATGAGGGTGGCTGCAACTTTCTCAACACTCGCTCTTTATTCTAAAGCCTTAAAGTTCTTTAAAAATACTTCTCATTCAAATTCAATGGTCCTTGTGGCTTAGAAGTCTTTCTCGAAGAATTGTGAGAAAATGTCAAACTTCAGCGTAAAGGGCGAGGGTTGAGGAAGGGGCAGCCGTCCTCATATACAGAATAATTTCTGTCAATTTCAAGTTTTATTCTTGGTCCTATTTTTCAGGTGAAACAACAGTAGTAGGGAGGTGGTCCGACTCCGACTAGTACAAGATCAAGTGGCCATTTTTAGGCCAATCAGAGAGCTAGATTACTACCGGGACGAGGTGACATCACTTGACCTCCAATGACTTTACCTTGAAGTTATGCAATAGGATGTTGTCAAAATCAACCTACGCATTATCTGTTTTGTTATGATTCCAACCGCTTAAGTTGTTTTGCATTTCGTCCAGAATTGATTTCATTATTAGCGGTATCTAATTATAATAAAAAGTTAAATCATCTTCATAGGGGTGAAACAAAGCTCGATAATATTCATATTTTTAATTGGATTGTATGAAGGGGATAAAAGAATTAAAAGTGCATACCAGTTAAGGTAAGTTTGAGAGGATGATAAGTCTTAGGCAACTTGACATAAATGTTAGAATAACGTTACTTTTATCAATCTTAGGAAACGGTTAATTATGACAAGAAGATTTTGCGACTTAACTTGGCTTTACTTCATGGTTGTGTTCTGTATGTAACAAATGCAGCAATTGAAAAGTGTTGCCAAAATAAAATATTTTTTTAGCATTGGAGTATGCTAAAACGTTGAAAGCAATAGAGCCGTAGGTGCCAATAAAAGATCACGTGACATGACCTATCTTTACTTCTCGGCTGTGGTCGTTATAATAGACAAGTACACAATATGGGGTGTGAACGATATAAAATATTGTTTAGCATTGGAGTATGGTAAAAAGTTGAAAGTAATGGAGCCCTAGGCGCCAAGAAAAGATCACGTGACTTGACTTAGCTTTACTTCTCGGCTATGGTCTTTATAATAGACAAGTACACAATATGGGATGTGGGCAATATAAAATATTGTTTAGCATCGGAGTATGCTAAAAAGTTGAAAGTAATAGAGCCGAGGCACCAAGAAAAGATCACGTGACTTGACTTAGCTTTACTTCTCGGCTGTGGTCGTTATCATAGACAAGTGCACAATATTGGATGTGGGTGATTTAAAATATTGTCTAGCATTGGAGTATGCTAAAAATTTTAAATGAATAGAGCCGTAGACGCCAAGAACAGATCACGTTACTTGACTTAGTTCTCACTTCTCGGTTGTGGTCGCTATAATACACAAGTACCATTTGAGCAGTGTTGTCAATATAAAATATTCTTTAGCATTGGAGTATACTAAAAAATTGGAAACTAATAAGGTTGTATATGCTTTTGGCTATGATTGTAGAAAGAATAAAAGACCAGGAAGTCCAAATGTGGACCCAGGCAGTTAAAACATCTGAAACATTGAAGTTTTATTCCTATGTAAAAGAGATATTTGGATTTGAATATTATTTTAAAACTAGGATTACCGGGGGAGACATTGAGGACTTGGTTTCGGATCCGAGCGAATTGCCTGCCACTAAAAAATAGAAAAAGAGTATTTGAAAGAAAAAGGGTGGCCCCAGATGCAGATGCGGATTACTCTTGCCCCAGATGTAACCTAGGTATTGAGGATGTGGCCCCATATTCTCACCGAGTGCCAGCAACTTTCTCTATTAAGGGAAAAGTATTTTTAGGGTGGTAACTTAGAGTTCCCGGGGATCCTGAAAATGACTGTAAAAAGGACAATCAGGCAGTTATGTAAATATGTAAATGAAGCGTTGACATCAATGAGTGAAACTTGATATTTATGTTATTTTTCTTGTGGAGTGTAATTAAGAATACTGTTCTGTATGGCCTGTTTTTTGGCTTATAATAAATTATAATTATTATTATTATTATTATGCCAAGAAGTGAATTTTAATAAAGAAATTCAGAACAATTCTTAGAAATCAACTAGTGAGATGATTATGGGTATGAACCATCTAGGACCGCAAGCACCAATGACCTAACAATCAAGGACATCAACCTCCAAGGGACCCCTCTCCCCAACCAGCAAGGGGCCCCCTCCCTTCAAATTTTTGAGGACCCCCCCTCCCCTCCATTTCTTTTGACATGGTAAATTTTTTAATTTTTTTACATGTCTTAGGATGACATGAAATATACTTAAGACATAAAAAAATCACATTTAATATTTTCCGAATTCAAAATGAGAATGATATAGATATTTCTGTCGTGACTTTTACTATTAGAAAAACGATGTTTGTAGTAGCACTTCTTTTTTTTGGACTGAATTTTTTTTGGACTTAGAAAAATGTTCAACTTTTTTTACGTATCTTAAAATGACATGAAATATGGTTGCAGCTGTACCAATCGTACTCTATGCATGCTCTTAGATAAGGCGCGGCTTTCCCAGTGATACTCTATGGGTACTTATCGAAAATACCTAGTTTACTATGCGTATTAAATCAATAATTTTCTTGCATTGGAAGCATAAACACTTGTATTACATTAAAAAAAATGAAGATGAATTATTCCAAGAAAGTGTGTACACATAATAGAATTGTCGTAGCAATGAATGCTGACAAAGATCACCAGAGAGAAGATAATCCGCTTACCCTGACAGATCTTGACTTCGCAGACGATTTGGGTCTCTTGAGTAGCTCGTCGGCTGAGCTCCAAAAGATGGTCAACGGTGTCTTCTGTACATCAAAGAAAACTGGCCTAATTATCAGCAAGTTTAAAACAAAAATCATGAAAGCAAACGCCCCAAACCACCAAGATATCCAACTAGAGGGCAAAACTATCGAGACTGTTAAAGAGTTCCGCTACCTTGGTTCTATCCTAACACCAACAGAGGTGCAGCACCTGACGTTAGAGCTCGAATAGGAAAGGCATGGGGTGTCACAAGCATGAAGAAGCCGCTTTGGAATAGACATAAAATTAACATCAAAACGAAGATGAACATCTACAAGGCAACTGTTTGATCGATCCAGCTGTACCCTGTGAAACTTGGCCTTTAAAGGCCGAAGAAACACGTTCACTAGAAGTATTTGAACATCGCTGTATGAGACACATACTGCGGGTCAGCCGATGGTTTCGTGTCTCAAACGCTGAGGTTCAAAGGCGTTGTGCCCAGAAAGCCCCCATCTCGGTTATCATAAAACAACGATGATTGAAATTCTTGGGACACACACAAGAACGACTGAAACTATATCCCGCGATGTCCTCACCTGCGACCCCCTTCCAACTTGGAAACGGAGACCAGGCGGCTAAAGGAAGAATCTCTGGCAGACATTCAAGAATGACCTGGATCCTTGGGTTGGCTTCCGACGACACGGACGTCGTTGGGATAAAAACTGGCGTAAGACTGCAGAAGAGGCTGCTGCTGACAGATCATGTTGGACTACGTTAGTCATCCCATCGTCCATTGGTGCTGGTCAGGATAGATCATCGTCTGGTTCCTGCCGAAAGTAAAAAGTAAAATAATTATTAGTTAGACAGAAACAAAGAACTTCCATAGAATCACCAAATTACAGCAAAAAATAACCTAAGAATCTCTAGTGTTCAATGTCTTATTAAAACGTATACTGTTTTTTTCTATATTTTCATTTCATTTTAATTATAAGTGGAAAAGCAGTGTTGTCTAAGAAATAATTTACTTATAGGGATAACAAATAGAACTGGTTTATTTTTCTCTAAACTGAATTAAACTAGAACTTAAATTAAATTAAAATTGTAATTAAAGTTGAAAAACTCTAATTTATCTAGATAAGATAAATTTTAGTCAAGAAGTTTTTTTTTATAATTTATTATTTTAGTAAAGAATCACTTTAGTGCTCACCGTGACTGCTTTGATTAGTTCAGATATCAGAATTTTTATTAACCGTTAACACATAATTGAATCTAAGTGCGCATCCAAGATTTTTTTTCTCGGGGAGGGGGAGGGGGCTTAAAAAAACCTTTACAGAACCCATAATTTTTTTTTATATCCATTTTCGTTAGTTTTTAGGGGTCAAACGAAGATTTATTATTTTTTTTTTGGGGGGGGGTCAAACCGAGTCACATCTAGTCACATGTTCTTTTGAAAATTATATGACTTAGAATGGAAACAGGTAAACAATAAAATAAAACTAAAATAGGGCCATAATCCAACAAAAATCGTTCAACTTGGTCATGGGCTTTGCCAGGAGGCAGCTGCTCAGCGTCTAAACTGGAAAAATACAAATAATAAATCAAAAAAAGTTTATTCGGGTTTTCAGTACGAAGAACCACTGAGATATTGGGTATACATACTCCTGAACCTGCTTACGTGAATAATTTCTTTTATTTCTGTCACTTGAAACTGAAGAGTGCAACCGTGCTGCCAATGCAATACATACTTAATATTTTGTTGTTATAGCAAACGATGGTTTCCACAACTGCGAAAGTTATATTGTAGAATAGGTCATAAGAATAATCAGTGTTAGAATAAGGAGTGTAAGAATATGAATAAGGAGTGTAAAAATATATCAGAATAAGGAGCGTAAAAATATGTTCTTGGCAGCCCTTTCCAAGTCTGAAACCTGCTTGCTCTGATCTTTTCAACTTGTTTCGGGCTTCCTTGAAATGGCTAAGGACGATTATGCTAAATACCTTCATGGTGTGGTCTATTAGTGATATGCCTCGGTAGTTCTAGCAGACTGCCTTGTCTCCCTTTTTATATACCGGCTAAGTACTGAGAGTTTCCAATCTTTTGTAAACTTCTATGTCGTCCATTCCTCAACTAGCAAGTCTTTCAGCTGACATAATAGTGTGGGGGATAACTTATACATCTCTGCTGAGATGCCATCCTCTCCTGGGGCTTTGTTATTTTTCATGTTTTTCAGTGCCCGCAGAACATCAGCAAACAATGGTGGCTGTAATTCTATCTGGTAGGGCTCCTTTGATACGATCTGAAAATCGGGTAGATCACGCGGAGCTTTTATGGGATTAAGGACCTGGGAGAAATGTTCTTTCCATCTCACAAGGCGGTCTTTTTTCCGTCTGAATAAGGTTGCCTGTTTTGTCTTTCAGGGAGTCCGTGGAGATGGGTGACCTGCCTGTCGCTTCTCCCAGTAGCTTGAATATTTTTTCTTAGTTTATGCAATTCTGCTGCTTGTTGCATATCAGAAGCCATTTGTGACCAGTATTTCTCCCTGTCGCAACGATCAGACTGCTTTACCATCTTACGAGCATTTTTAGGGGTTCTTTATAGCCACTTAGAAGGGGTCATTTCTTTTCCACTAGCTAAATTGTTTTGTCCGAGATCCAGAGCCTTTGTTTCCTCTTGGTGTGACCAAGAACCTGTTCAGCAACCTCTTGTGTCAGAACTTTCAGCTTGGACCATCGGTCTTCGATTTCAGTGTAGTCAATTTTGGGCCTCAAATCGGTTGTTAAGCTCTAGCTCGAAATCAGCCTTGATCTGTGGACTGAGTATTTCCGGTACATCAAACCGATTGGTTTTATCTTCTTTTTGTGGATGCTTAGTCTTTGACTGAATTTACAGATGAGAAGAAAGTGATTGGGTCCGTTTGTTTACCATGTATCTGCACTTCTGTAGACTCTTGCATCCAGACATGAGCTCCTCCAACGTCTTCTGGCGCGAAAGTGGTCAATCAGGGCTTTGGTGACCTCATCCTTCGATCTCCAGGTCACAAAATTGTGCTTCTTGTGCTCGAACTGGGTGTTGACCAGACATAAGTTATTCTATTGGGCAAGCTGTAGTGACCTCTCGCCGTTTGAGCATCTGTCTCCGATTGTGTGGGGGTCCGATCACTCCGTCGGTGCTTGCATCTGGTTTACCGACCCTTGCGTTAAAGTCACCAGCGATAAATAGTATGTCGCGTCCAGGGACAGGGTCGAGTATTCTCTGCAGCTTAAAATAGAATTTATCTTTTGCATCATCAGGGCTATCACTGATAGACGCGTAGACGGACAGCATAGTCACGTTACTAATCCAGCTTTTCAGTCTTAGGATAGACATTCTTGCTGACAATGGTTACCAAGTGTCACAAACTAACAATATTGCGATAATCCAACTTACACTGACAGGAGAAGAGTAGATGTGTCGTATAAAACTTCTTTTTTTAGTTCTAGATGATTGTAAATGCGATTTTAAGGCCAGATCTTTATTTATCTTTTCAATCTGGAAAGATAAACAAGAAAAGTAAAGAATTAAACTTTGAAATATTAAACTTTGTGAGTTTGAAGTGACATGATGTCGAATAAACGAAGTTTCAATATGAATACTAATATAGAATTGATAGACATCTTTTTGTACTATAATGATATCGAGTCGATTTTAGATTATTGATAATTGATTATGGATACAGCCGGCCAGGTATCGTATTGGCCTTGGGAATATCGGTTTTCCATTGCTTTTATGAAATTTATGTCTGATTTATGAATCGAACGTGAGACTAATGATTTCCTATTATAAAATAACGACACGTTACTCGACTGAGCCAACAAGTTATTGATGACATTATACCCTTAAAAATACATTCTAGGCAATCAATGTACTGTTTTTGGGACGCTAACCAACTGATGTTAAGCGTCACAATATCGCAACATGTCATTTGTGCAATCGATTTCTCAATTCGATGTTTGGTAAGTGTTATCACTGATCTGTTTCCGGGCACCATTGTTTGAATCATTCCGAGAATGTGCATATCACGATGTTTTGAGATGCTTACTGGACAGACATATTCTTTTGTCGGTTAATGAAACTTGTTTCGATCTCCAATATATGTTTTCAATCAGTTTTTGGTTTATTAATAGGCATTTACAATCCCCTTTAGTTACCCAATTGTACTTATATCATCTTTAGTTTTAAAAACATCCCTTACTACTAGCCATTCTTGAGCTATTGAATTCAATCCGTGGAATATTTTGAACCTGGACCTTTAAGGGACGTTAAAGACCAATATCAAAATAAAAAAGGAGCATTTACTGAATTTTATGAATTTTTACATATTATATTATCATTAGAACTTAATCATGCCCCTCCCAACTAGCCATTATTGAAAAATTTATTCCATTGACTATTTTTTCCTCTGGACCTTCAGGAGATTGTAAAGAATGATACTAAAACTAAAATGCGCAAGGACGCTACCATTGGGTGGTTTACATGCTTAGTCCTTGAGGCAAATCTTATTTATTTTTTATTCTGAATCTTTTTTATTTATTTTTTTACTGAGAAATTTTTTCAACCTTTTTTTACATGTCTGAAAACAATAAAAAATATAACTATAACAAAAGAAATTTACTTGTGATATTTTTGAAATACGAAACACTTTTTAGAGTTAGAGACACATGAAGTGGGAATTTATCAAGATTTAGTAAGAAACAGACACTACTATCAGCTCACATGCAGATATACTAGAGTCTCAAATAGGATATTAGGTTTTTTTACCAAGTCTGAGAGAGAAGAATCGAATTCCTTTTAGAGTTAGAGACATATGAAGTTGAAATTTATCAAAATTCAGTCAAACAGAGACACTACTATCAGCTCAAAAGCGGTATAGTAGAGTCTGAAGTAGGTGAATTAGATTTTTACCTTAGTCTGATAGAGATAAATCGACCTCTTTTTAGAGTTAGAGACATATGAAGTAGGAATTTTTCAAGTTTCGGTCAATCACAGACACTACTGTCAGATCACAAGTGGTATACTAGAGTGTGAAAAACATGAATTAAGTTTTTACCATAGTCTGAAGGAGGTGAATCGGATTCTTTATAGAGTTAGAGACATGTGAAGTGGGAATTTATCAAGATTCAGTCAAACACAGACACTACTATCAGCTCACATAAGGATATACTAGTGTCTCAAATAGATGAATTAGGTTAATTACCAAACTCTGAGAGAGAAGAATCGTATTCTTATTAGAGTTGGAGACATATGAAGTAGGAATGTATCAAGATTCAGTCAAACAGAGACACTACTATCGGCTCACAAATGGTATTCTAGAGTCTGAAATAGATTAATTAGATTTTTATCATAGTCTGATAAAGATGAATCGAACTCTTTTTAGAGTTAGAGACAGAAGAAGTGGGAAATTTTCAAGATTCGGTCAAACACAGACACTACAATCAAATCAAAAGTGTAAAAAAGAGTCTGAGTAGGTGAATTAGGTATTAACCATAATCTGAGAGAGATAAATCGAATTCCTTTTATAGTTAGACATATATGAAGTGGGAATTTATAGAGATCCAGTCAAACACAGACACTACTATCAGCTCAAGAGTGATATACTAGGGTTTGAAATAGGTGAATTAGGTTTTTCCCAAAGTCTGAGAGAGATGAATCAAATTAGTTTTAGAGTTAGAGACGTATGAACTGGGAATTTATCAAGCTTCAGTTAATCACTGACACTACTGTCAGTTTACAAGGGATATACTATAGACGGAAATACATGAATTATGTTTTTACCAAAGTATATGAGAGATAAATCAGACTCTTTTTAGAGTTAGAGACATATGAAGTGGGAATTGATCAAGATTCAGTCAAATATAGACACTACTACCAGCTAACAAGTGATATACTAGATTCTGAAATAGGCGAATAAAATTAGGTTTTTACCATAGTCTGAGAGAGATTTATCTGATTCTTCTTAGAGTTAGAGACATATGAAGTGGGACTTTATCAAGTGGTATACTAGAGTCTGAAATAGGTGAATTAGGTTCTTACCAAAGTGTAAGAAAGATGAATCGAATTCTTTCTAGAGATTGAGACATATGAATTGGGAATTTATCAAGATCCAGTCACAAACAGACACTACTACCAACTCACAAGTCATATACTATGAAGCAGGCATACTGAAGCGGAATACTAGATATATGATGCTAGACATATGAAGTGGGAAATGATCAAGATTCAGTCAAACACAGACACTACTACCAGCTCACAAGTAATACACTGGAGTCTGAAATAGGTGAATAACGTTAGGTTTTTACCATAGTCTGAGGGAGATGAATCGAATTCCTCTTAGACATGGAGACATATGAAGTTGGATTTTAACAAGATTCAGTCAAACACAGACACTACTACCAGCTCAAAAATGGTATACTAGAGTCTGAAATATGTGAATTAGGTTTTTACCAAAGTCGGAGAAAGATGAATCGAATTCTGTTTAAAGATAGAGACATGTGAATTGGGAATTTATCAAGATTCAGTCATAATCAGACACTACTACAAACTAACAAGTGATATACAACAGTCTAAAATAGGTGAATTAGGTTTTTGCCAAAGTTTGAGAGAGATGAATCGGATTCTTTCTAGAGATAGAAACATAATTATGAAGTGGGAATTTATCAAGGTTCGGTCAAACATAGACACTAGTATCAGCTCACAAAAGCTATACTAGAGTCTGGAACACGTGAATTAGGTTTTTACCATAGTCTGAAAAAATCAATCGAATTCTGTTTAGAGTTAGAGACATGAAGTGGGAATTTAGTAAGATTCAGTGAAACACCGACAAACCTATCAGCTCACGAGTGATATACTAGAGTCTGAATTTGGTGAATAAGCTATTTGCAATAGTCTGAGAGAAATGAATCAAATTCTTTTAGAGTTAGAGACATATGAAGTAGGAATTTATCAGGAGTATTTGAGACACAGACCCTACTACCAGCTCCAAAGTGGTATACTAGTGTCTTAAATATATGAATTAGGTTTTTAAAAAAGTCCAAGAGAGATGAATCGGATCCCTTTTAGAGTGTGAGACATATGAAGTGGGAATTTATCAAGATTCAGTCAAACAAAGACGCTACTATCAGCTCACAAGTGATATACTAGAGACTGAAATAGATGAATTATGTTTTTATAATAGAGTATGACAGATGAATAGGACTGTTTTTATAGTTAGAGACATATGAAGTGGGAATTGATCAAGATTCGGTCAAACAAAGACACTACTACAGACTCTTACGTGATATACTAGAGTCTGAAATAGGTGAATTAGGTTTTTACCATAGTCTGAGAGATGAAACGAATTCTTTTCAGAGTTAGAAACATATGAAGTGGGAATTTATTAAGATTCAGTCAGACACAGACATTACTAAAAGTCTGAGAAAAATGAGACGGATTCTTTTTCGAGTAAGAGACATATGAAGTGGGAATTCATCAATATTTATTCAAACACAGACACTAATATCAGCTTACAAATGATATACCAGAGACTGAAATGGGTGAATTAGGTTTTTAACATAGTCTGAGAGATGAATCGAATTCTTTTTAGAGTTAGAGACATATGAAGTGGAAATTTTATCAAGATTCAGTCAGACAAAGAGACTACTAAAAGTCTGAGAGAAGTGAAACAGATTCTTTTTCGAGTAAGAGACATATGAAGTGGGAATCCATCAAGATTTAGTTAAACACAGACACTACTATCAGCTCACAAATGGTATACTAGTGTCTGAAATAAGTGAATTAAGATTTTACCATAGTCTGAGAGAGATAAATCGGATTCTTCTTAGGGTTAGAGACATATGAATTGGGATTTTTATGTAAGACTCATACTAGAGGCTTATATAGATGAATTAGGTTTCTAAAAAAGTCTGAGAGAGATGAATCGGATTCTCTTCAGAGTTATATACATATGAAGCGTGATTTTATCAAGATTTAGTCAAACATAGAAGCTACTATCAGCTTACAAGTGATATACTAGAGACTGAAATAGGTGAATTAGGTTTTTACCATAGTCTGAGAGATGAATTGAATTCTTTTTAGAGTTAGAGACATATGAAGTGGAAATTTATCAAGATTCAGTCAGACAAAGAGACCACTAAAAGTCTGAGAGAGGTGAAACGGATTCTTTTTCGAGTGAGAGACATATGAATTGGGAAATCATCAAGGTTTAGTTAAACAAAGACACTACTATCAGCTCACAAATAATATACTAGAGTCTGAAATAGGTGAATTAGGATTTTACCATAGTCTGAGAGAGATAAATCGGATTCTCCTTAGGGTTAGAGACATATGAATTGGGATTTTATATAGATTCAGTCAAACAAAGACACTACTACCATCTCACAAGTGGAATAAGTCTGAAATAAATGAATTATGTTTAAACCACAGACTGAAAGAGGTTAATCAGATTCTTCTCAGAGTTAGAGACATATGAAGTGGAAATTGATCAAGATTCGGTCAAACACAGAAACAACTACCAGCTCACAAGTGATATACTAGAGTCTGAAATAGGTGAATTAAATGTATTCGCCTATCAGATTCTATATACTAGGGTCTGAAAGCACTGCATTCAAGATAGGTTCATTTAGGTTCACTTAGTTTGGTGTGCTAAGTGAACATAAAAGAATCTAACTTGAGCACAATTATTTGAAAAAAGGTGCGGTTTTTGGTTGTCTGCAGGTACCCTGGGTGCAGTTAAAAATCAATTGTGCTGCCATCATTTGTTTGTTTTTCCACTTCATATGTCTCTAACTAAAAAAAGAATCCGGTTCATCTCTCTCAGACTTTGGTAAAAACCTAATTCATATACTTCAGACTCTAGCATATCACTTGTGAAATGGTAGTAGTGTCTGCTTCTGACTGAATCTTGATAGATTCCTACTTCATATGTCTCAAACTTTAAAAAGAAATCCATTTCATCTCTCTCAGACTATGGTGAAAACCTAATTCACTTACTTCAGACTCTAGTATACCACTGGTGAGCTGATAGTAGTGTCTGTGTTTGACTGAATCACGATAAATTCCCGCTTCATATGTCTCTAACTCTAAAAGTTATTCGATTCAACTCTTGCAGTCTACGGTTAAAAAAAATTCATCGATTTCAGACTCAACTATACCACTTGTGATCTGATAGTAGTGTTTGTGTTTGACTAAATCTTGATCAATTCCCACTTCATATGTCTTTAACTCTAGAAAAGAATTCGATTCATCTCTCTCAGACTATGGTAAAAACCTAATTCACTTATTTAATACTCTAGTATATCCCTCGTGAGCTGATAGTAATGTCTGTGTTTGACTGCATCTTGATTAATTTCCACTTCATGTGTCCCAATCTCTAAAAAGAATCCGATTCAATTTTCAGACTTTGGGAAAATCCTAATTCATCTGTTTCAGACTCTAGTACATGCCCTTGTGAGCTGATAGTAGTTTCTGTTCCTGACTGAATCCTGATAAATTCCCACTTCATATGTCTCCAACTCTAAAAAGAATCCAATTCATCTTTCTCAGACCATGGTAAAAACCTAATTCACCTATGGTAGACTCCAGTATACAACTTAAGAGCTGATAGTACTATCTGTGTTTGACTAAATCTTGATATTCTTAGTAGTGTCTGTGTCTGACTGAATCTTGATAAATTCCCACTTTATATGTCTCTAACTCTAAAAAAAAACTTTGATTCATGCCTCAGACTATAATAAAAACCTAATCCACCTATTTTCAGACTCTAACATATAACTTGTGAGCTGGTAGTAGTTTCTTTGTCTGGCAAGTAGTAGTGTCTAAATCTTGAAAACTTCCCACTTCATGCGTATCTAACTCTAAAAAACGATACGATTCATCTCTCTCGGGTTTGGTAAAAACTTAATTCACCTATTTCAGACTCTAGAATATCACTTGTGAGCTGGTAGTAGTGTCTGTGTTTGACTAAATCTTGATAAATTCCTACTTCATATGTCTCTAGCTCTAAAAAGAATCCGATTCATATCTCTCAGACTATGATGAAAACCTAATTCATCTATTTCAGACTCTAGTATACCACTTGTGAACTGATAGTAGTGTTTGTGTTTGACTGAATTTTGATAAATTCCCACTTCATATATCTCTAGCTCTAGAAAGAATCCGATTCATCTTTTTCAGACTATGGTAAAAACTTAAGTCAATTTTTTCAGACTCTAGTCTATCCCTTGTGAGCTGATAGTAGTGTCTGTGTTCAACTGACTCTTGATAAATTCCCACTTCATATGCCTCTAACCCTAAAACAAATCCAATTCATCTCTCTCAGACTTTGGGGAAAACTCAATTAATACTAATGATCATATATAATATACAAAGACATAAAATTTGGTAAATGTTCCTTTTTTGTTTTGATATTGTTCTTTACCGTCCCCTTAAGGTCCAGGTTCAAAATATTCTTCATATTGAATTCAATAGCTCAAGAATGGCTAGTAGGGAGGGGTTTTTTAAAAATAAAGATGATATACGTACAATTCGGTAACTAAAGGGGATCGTAAATGCCTACTGATAAACCAAAACTGCATGAAAATGCTTTTTGGAGATTGAAACAAGTTTCATTAGCTATTGAAACAAGTTTCATTAGATTTCTGTCTAGTAATATCTCAAATCACCGTGAACATTCTGTGGTATGAAACATTTTTAGAATGATGCCAAAAAAGGTGTCTGGAACCAGATCACTGATAACACTTACCAAAAATCCAGTTGAGGAATCGATTGCACCAATAACATGCTACGATATTTCGACGTATAACATCAGTTGGCTAGCGTCCCCGAAACAAAACATTGATTGCCTACAATGTATTTCTAAGAAAATAATATCTTTGATGACTTGTTGGCTCAGTCAAGTAACTTTTCGTTCCTTTACAACAGGAAATCATCGGTCTCATGTTCGATTCATACATAAGCCATAAATTTCATTAAAGCAAGGGAAAACCAATGTGCCCGGGGTCATTATATTACAATAATGAAACCTGGTCGGTTGTAGTCATAATCATTTATGAATAATCAATAATTGGCTTGATATGATTATAGTACAAAAAGATCTCTACCAATTGTATATTGGAGTTCATATTAAATCTTCGTTTATTATAAATCATGTCAATTCAAACTCACTTCAATTATTGTACAACATACCTGACAAAGTGCGCTCGGAATGATGGTATTGTTTCAGGAAGAATATTCCTTATCAAACAGAAGTTGCGATAATAACGTATGTGTTTAAGGGATGATAGGCTATGGGTCCCCTCAGAGTAGTGCCCTATGGGCCCGCTAAGAGTATTGGCATAGTTTCAGAAAGAATATATCGCTTCTGGGAAAATGTTAGGTCTCATAGAGGGGCTAGTAACTCCAATAGCACATTGGGATATGGGCCCGCTCAGAATGATA
Source organism: Artemia sinica (assembly GCA_027921565.1). Taxonomy (NCBI): domain Eukaryota; kingdom Metazoa; phylum Arthropoda; class Branchiopoda; order Anostraca; family Artemiidae; genus Artemia; species Artemia sinica. The sequence continues at coordinate 2,352,733 of JAPEVW010000024.1, forward strand.
GGCTATTGGCCCGCTCAGAGAAATGCCCTGTTGGCCTGCTCAGAGTAAAGGCATTGTTTCAGAAAGAATATCTCGTCTCCGGAAAAATGCCAGGTCTCATAGAAGGATTAGCAACTCCAATAGCACATTGGGATATGGGCACCGCTAGGAATGGTGCGATATGTATCGGCTCGGAATGATGGGATATAAGTCGGTTCGGAATGATTGGATATCTCTTGGTCGGGAAGCAGAGAGGCTATGCTGCTAGCAAGTGTTTTAAATAATAATTGAACTTACATATATGAAAGAAATACACACACATGCCCTACACAAACCTAAATAGTTACTTTTTTCTCGAAATGGCTTAGAATGAAATCCGCTTTAAAATTGTCATCCCGACGAAACTCCGGATAGCCCTGGTAATGGTATTAAAAACAAACAAAATTAAATAAGTATAAAAGGGACTTAGTTTTCAACTGAGATTAAAGGGCAACATTAAAGCTTAAGACGACCAGAAATTATTCTGTATATGAAGGTGGCTGCTCCTTGCTCAACCCTTGGTCTTTATGCTAAAACCTTAAAGTTCTTTAGAAATACTTCTTATTCAAATTCAACGGCTCTTGTGTTTGAGAAGTCTATCTTAAACAATTTTGAAAAAAGTCAAACTTCAGCATAAGGAGCGAGGGTTGAGCAAGGGGCAGTCCTCCTCGTATACGGAATAGTTTCTGTTGATTTTAACTTTTATCGTTGTTAACAAAATCAAAGTAAACTCTTTGAACCACCACTAAGCCATTTGCTTATTTAAATTGGATACCTATAGTTAAGTTTATTTTCCATTTTCAACTCCATTTCCTCAAATTCATTGCGCGTTTTTTTCATGTTATTTTCTAGCACGTATCAAATGTTCAAGTAGAAGGCTATCTTATACTCCCGTACGAACCACGTGGTTAATGGGGTCAATGACCTCTTTTTTCAAGGTCGATTTATTTGTTGTTGTTTTGGCCAAGTGCACGCTCGAGGTGAATGTCAAGGTGTCCTGAAATAGGAAAAAGTATTTGATGTTGTTGTTGTTTTGGGCAAGTGCACGCTCGAGGCGAATGTCAAGGTGTCCAGAAATAGGAAACAGTATTTGACGTTGTTGTTGTTTTGGGCAAGTGCACGCTCGAGGCGAATGTCAAGGTGTCGAGAAATAGGAAACAGTTAGGTCACGTCAATGACCTCTTTTTCCAAGGTTGGAAACACGTGGTTAATTTATTGTTTCCAAGAGAATTGTTTCCGGAAGTTTATTAATATCTTTGGAGTTCGACCAGAATTGTTTCCGGGGCAAAGTTTAGATCACACGTGACAGATGATGTCATGGTTGATTGATTTGACACGAAAGGGGAATTAATTTGTTGTTTCTAAGGGGAATTATTGATTCAAGAAAGGGGAATTAATTTGTTGTTTCTAAGGGGAATTATTGATTCACGAAAGGGGAATTAATTTGTTGTTTCTAAGGGGAATTATTGATTCAAGAAAGGGGAATTAATTTATTGTTTCTAAGGGGAAGGTGGGGAAGAGATATATTGATTGCGTAATCGAAGGGAGAGAATTCCCGAGAAATTGATTACATAATCGGTAGAGCCCTATCAGGAGCTCGTGACGGGAATCCAATTATGTGCATAGAATGACGTAATCAACTAGGACAAATGGATTTCTGACAAATTGATTACATAATCGGTAGAACCCTATCAGAAGGTCATGAAGGGAGTCCATATATGGGCATAGAATGACGTAATCGACTAGGACAGTTGGATTTCTGAGAAATTGATTACATAATCGGTAGAACCCTGTCAGAAGGTCATGACGGAGGTCCATATATGGGCAAAGAATGACGTAATCGACTAGGACAGTTGGATTTCTGAGAAATTGATTACATAATCGGTAGAACCCTATCAGAAGGTCATGACGGTGGTCCATATATGAGCATAGAATGACGTAATCGACTAAGACAATTGGATTTCTGAGAAATTGATTACATAATCGGTAGAACCCTATCAGAAGGTCATGACGGGGGTCCATATATGGGCATAGAATGACGTAATCGACTAAGACAATTGGATTTCTGAGAAATTGATTACATAATCGGTAGAACCCTATCAGGAGGTCCTGACGGGGACAAGTTCCTTTCTTAATGTCCATCCTAAACCCATTTTTCAACTTGAAGTACTTATCTTTTTCACCCACAACTATACTTAACAGCTTTTTGGTTACCTCAACACCAAGAAATACTTTTCAAAGACCATTTCAGAGCAAGTTACTTTCTTAATGTCCCTCCTAAACCCTTTTTTTCAACTTGAAGTACTTATCTTTTTCATCCACAACTATACTTTACAGCTTTTTGGATACCTCAACACCAAGAAATACTTTTCAATGACCATTTCAGAGCAAGTTACTTTCTTAATGTCCCTCCTAAACCCATTTTCCAACTTGAAGTACTTATCTTTTTCACCCACAACTATACTTTACAGCTTTTTGGTTACCTCAACACCAAGAAATACTTTTCAAAGACCATTTCAGAGCAAGGTACTTCCTTAATGTCCCTCCTAAACCTATTTTCCAACTTGAAGTACTTATCTTTTTCATCCACAACTATACTTTACACCTTTTTGGTTACCTCAACACCAAGAAATACTTTTCAAAGACCATTTCAGAGCAAGTTACTTTCTTAATGACCCTCATGAACCCATTTTCCAACATGAAGTACTTATCCTTTTCACCCAAAACTTTACTTTACAGCTCTTTGGATACCTCAACACCAAGAAATACTTTTCAAAGACCATTTCAGAGCAAGTTACTTTCTTAATGTCCCTTCTAAACCTATTTTACAAGTTGAAGTACTTATCTTTTTCACCCACAACTATACTTTACAGCTTTTTGGATACCTCAACACCAAGAAATACTTTTCAAAGACCATTTCAGAGCAAGTTACTTTCTTAATGTCCCTCCTAAACCCATTTTCCAACTTGAAGTACTTATCTTTTTCACCCACAACTATATTTTACAGCTTTTTGGTTACCTCAACACCAAGAAATACTTTTCAAAGACCATTTCAGAGCAAGTTACTTTCTTAATGTCCCTCCTAAACCCATTTTCCAACTTGAAGTACTTATCTTTTTCACCCACAACTATACTTTACAGCTTCTTGGATACCTCAACACCAAGAAATACTTTTCAAAGACCATTTCAGAGCAAGTTACTTTCTTAATGTCCCTCCTAAACCCATTTTCCAACTTGAAGTACTTATCTTTTTCATTCACAACTATACTTTACAGTTAGAGTTATAGTTTAGTTTAGTTTTAGTAAAGAGTTTAGAATTTTAGCTTAGAGTCTTAGCTTAGAGTTATTGTTAGAGTTCTAGTTTATTTTAGTTTTAGTTAAAAGTTTAGAGTTTTTAGCTTAGAGTCTTAGCTTAGAGTTTTTGTTAGAGTTCTAGTTTAGTTTAGTCTTTACTTAGAGTTTTTGATAGAGTTCTAGTTTAGTTTAATTCTAGTTAAGAGTTTGATGTTTTACCTTTGAGTTTCAGTTAGAGTTCTAGTTTAGTTTAGTTTTAGTTAAGAGTTAGTTAGCTGAGAGTTTTTGTTAGAGTTCCACTTCAGAGCAAGATACTTTCTTAATGTCCCTCCTAAACCGATTTTCCAACTTGAAGTACTTATCTTTTTCACCTACAACTATACTTTACAGCTTTTTGGTTACCTCAACACCAAGGAATACTTTTCAAAGACCATTTCAGAGCAAGTTACTTTCATAATGTCCCTCCTAAACCCTTTTTTCAACTTGAAGTACTTATCTTTTTCATCCACAACTATACTTTACAGCTTTTTGGATACCTCAACACCAAGAAATACTTTTCAATGACCATTTCAGAGCAAGTTACTTTCTTTAATGTCCCTCCTAAACCAAATTCCAACTTGAAGTATTTATCTTTTTCACCCACAACTATACTTTACAGCTTTTTGGTTACCTCAACACCAAGAAATACTTTTCAAAGACCATTTCAGAGCAAGGTACTTTCTTAATGTCCCTCCTAAACCCATTTTACAACTTGAAGTACTTATCTTTTTCATCCACAACTATACTTTACACCTTTTTGGTTACCTCAACACCAAGAAATACTTTTCAAAGACCATTTCAGAGCAAGTTACTTTCTTAATGACCCTCATAAACCCATTTTCCAACATGAAGTACTTATCCTTTTCACCCAAAACTTTACTTTACAGCTTTTTGGATACCTCAACACCAAGAAATACTTTTCAAAGACCATTTCAGAGCAAGTTACTTTCTTAATGTCCCTTCTAAACCTATTTTACAAGTTGAAGTACTTATCTTTTTCACCCACAACTATACTTTACAGCTTTTTGGATGCCTCAACACCAAGAAATACTTTTCAAAGACCATTTCAGAGCAAGTTACTTTCTTAATGTCCCTCCTAAACCCATTTTCCAACTTGAAGTACTTATCTTTTTCACCCACAACTATATTTTACAGCTTTTTGGTTACCTCAACACCAAGAAATACTTTTCAAAGGCCATTTCAGAGCCAGTTACTTTCTTAATGTCCCTCCTAAACCCATTTTCCAACTTGAAGTACTTATCTTTTTCACCCACAACTATACTTTACAGCTTCTTGGATACCTCAACACCAAGAAATACTTTTCAAAGACCATTTCAGAGCAAGTTACTTTCTTAATGTCCCTCCTAAACCCATTTTCCAACTTGAAGTACTTATCTTTTTCATTCACAACTATACTTTAGAGTTAGAGTTATAGTTTAGTTTAGTTTTAGTTAAGAGTTTAGAATTTTAGCTTAGAGTCTTAGCTTAGAGTTATTGTTTATTTCTAGTTTATTTTAGTTTTAGTTAAAAATTTAGAGTTTTTAGCTTAGAGTCTTAGCTTAGAGTTTTTTTAGAATTCTAGTTTAGTTTAGTCTTAACTTAGAGTTTTTTTGATAGAGTTTTAGTTTAGTTTAATTCTAGTTAAGACTTTGATGTTTTACCTTTGAGTTTCAGTTAGAGTTCTAGTTTAGTTTAGTTTGAGTTAAGAGTTAGTTAGCTGAGAGTTTTTGTTTGAGTTCTAGTTTATTTTAGTTTTAGTTAAGAGTTTAGAGTTTTTAGCTTAGAGTCTTAGCTTAGAGTTTTTGTTGAAGTTCTAGTTAAGTTTAGTTTTAGTTAATAGTTTAGAGTTTTAGCTTAGAGTCTTAGCTTAGAGTTTTTGTTAGACTTGAAGTTTAGTTTAGTAATAGTTAAGAGTTTAGAGTTTTAGCTTAGAGTCATAGCTTAGAGTTTTACTTAAAGTTGTAGTTTAGTTAAGTTTTAGTTAAGAGTTTCGAGTTTTAGCTTAGAGACTTAGCTTAGAGTTATAGTTTAGTAAAGTTATAGTTAAGAGTTTGGTGTTTTACCTTAGAGTCATAGCTTAAAGTTTTTCTTAGAGTTCTAGTTCAGTTTAGTTTTAGTTAAGAGTTTAGAGTTTTATTAGAGTCTTAGCTTATAGTTTGTGTTAGAGTTCTAGTTTAGTTTAGTTTTAGTTAAGAGTTTTAGCTTAGAGTCTTACCTTAGAGTTTTTGTTAAAGTTGAAGTTTAGTTTAGTTTTAGTTAAGAGTTCAGAGTTTTTAGCTTAGAGTCTTAGCTTAGAGTTTTAGTTAGAGTTCTAGTTTAGTTTAGTTTTAGTTAAGAGTTTAGAATTTTAGCTTAGAGTCTTAGCTTAGAGTTTTTGTTAGAGTTCTAGTTTATATTAGTTTTCTTTAAGAGTTTAGAGTTTTTAGCTTAGAGTCTTAGCTTAGAGTTTTTGTTGAAGTTCTAGTTTAGTTTAGTTTTAGTTAATAGTTTAGATTTTTAGCTTAGAGTCTTAGCTTATAGTTTTTGTTAGACTTGAAGTTTAGTTTAGTAATAGTTAGGAGTTTAGAGTTTAGCTTAGAGTCATAGCTTAGAGTTTTACTTAAAGTTGTAGTTTAGTTAAGTTTTAGTTAAGAGTTTCGAGTTTTAGCTTAGAGACTTAGCTTAGAGTTATAGTTTAGTTTAGTTTTAGTTAAAAGTTTAGAGTTTTTTAGCTTAGAGTCTTAGCTTAGAGTTTTTGTTAGAGTTCTAGTTTAGTTTAGTTATAGTTAAGAATTTAGAGTTTTAGCTTAGAGTCATAGCTTAGAGTTTTAGTTAAAGTTATAGTTTAGTAAAGTTATAGTTAAGAGTTTAGAGTTTTACCTTAGAGTCATAGCTTAGAGTTTTTGTTAGAGTTCTAGTTCAGTTTAGTTTTAGTTAAGAGTTTAGAGTTTTAGCTTAGAGTCTTAGCTTATAGTTTGTGTTAGAGTTCTAGTTTAGTTTAGTTTTAGTTAATAGTTTAGAGTTTTAGCTTAGAGTCTTACCTTAGAGTTTTTGTTAAAGTTGAAGTTTAGTTTAGTAATAGTTAAGAGTTTAGAGTTTTAGCTTAGAGTCCTAGCTTAGAGTTTTTGTTAGAGTTCTAGTTTAGTTTAGTTTTAGTTAAGAGTTTAGAGTTTTTAGCTTAGAGTCATAGCATAGAGTTTTTGTTTAAGTTCTAGTTTAGTTTAGTAATAGTTAAGAGTTTAGAGTTTTAGCTTAGAGTCTTAGCTTAGAGTTTTTGTTAAAGTTGAAGTTTAGTTTAGTAATAGTTAAGAGTTTAGAGTTTTAGCTTAGAGTTTTTGTTAAAGTTGAAGTTTAGTTTAGTAATAGTTAAGAGTTTAGAGTTTTAGCTTAGATTCTTAGCTTAGAGTTTTAGTTTAGTTTACTTTTAGTTAAGAGTTTAAAGTTTTTTAGCTTAGAGTCTTAGCTTAGAGTTTTTGTTAGAGTTCTAGTTTAGTTTAGTTATAGTTAAGAGTTTAGAGTTTTTTGCTTAGAGTTTTAGTAGTAGAGAGGGGTCAGGAGGCCCCATTGCCCACCCCTGCTGCCACCTACAACTTTTTTTTAACACCATATATTGGCACGAGAACCACGTGGTTTATGGTTTTTGTCAGTGAGAATTTGAAAAAAACAGGAATTTTGTCACATTTATGTATGTTTTCATGGATGGTTATGTGTGTGGGTCGATTTATTTGATGTTTTTCATGGATGTTTAATGGTTTTTGTCAGTGAGAATTTGAAAAAACAGGAACTTTGTCACATTTATGGATGTCAACAGCAATTCATGTCTGTTTTATGGTTTTCTCAGTGAGAATTTTAAAAACAGGAACTTTGTCACATTTATGGATGTCAACAGCAATTCATTTCTGTTTTATGGTTTTCTCAGTGAGAATTTGAAAAACAGGAACTTTGTCACATTTATGGATGTCAACAGCAATTCATGTCTGTTATATGGTTTTTCTCAGTGAGAATGAAAAAAACAGGAATTTGCCAAATGTTATGACATTCCCGGAAACAGTTAGATCACGTGTTTCCTTCTCAGCCAATCATCGAGTCGGATACATCCTCCTTCTCAGCCAATCAGAGACGTGCTTACATATTAGCGGCGGAGTGAATATAAGGAACGGGTTTTTGCTATAGTTTTATTAGTCTGTGAATAGAATTCAAAGGAGTGAGAAGAAGAACAGTTTTGACTTTACTCATTTGGATATATATTTGTGTTGATGGCGATGAGTGGAATGTTTACACTATTAGAAGTTGATAGTGGAGTTGATGATAATAGTACAAGAGCACCAAACATTGCGGTGGAAATTACGAAAGGATCGCGGCTTTGTCTGGAATGGGATGCAGTATATGCAAGATATGTAATATCCTTGAGCAAATTTAAAATGGAGGATCAATTATGTTTCGCCGCTAAAGTTGATATAGCACATGTGAATAGACTTCAATGTGCTTTAAGTGCATTGGTGAAACATATTGAAGACAATAAACAGTATCGTTAATTGTACATGCTCTGTATTATTGAGGTTGTTGTTCTAATTATTCAATAAAATTGTTTCGAAATCGAAAATGTTCCCTTTCTTTCCTGGTTAGGGCTAACGAATCAGGGTCAGTCTAGAGTCAGCAGTCAGAGTGAAAGGATTGAAAAATGAATAAATTTGAGAAAGAGAGAATTAGATCAAATCTAGTGTTTATGGAAAAACATTTGATTTTGGATGATGATTTTCTCGAGTTATCTCTTAAACGCAGGATATTCTCTTGTCAGGGAACACTTGACAATATAATGAGGAGTGATTCTCCCCCATTGGACTATTGTATGAAACTTTTAAAATGTGATTCAAATGCTTATACTCAATTTATTGATATATTAATTGGAACAAGACAGAATCATATTGTGGATATACTTTTGAAAACATTGCCAATGGATTCAATGTAGATGGCTCCCTCATCATTCGAAAGAGGTAACGTCACAGAGCTACTCCTCTCTCCCCCATTTCCCTCTCATTGAATTTATCGAACGAAGAGGATCAGTTTCGTTTTAGCTGTGAGTGAGTTGACATCGGAAACCGAAAAATGTTCTATATATGTCCATTGTGCATGTACACTCTTGGCAGTTGGAATCAATGTGAGAATTGTACAATTATTGATGACTATAGTGAAAAGTGTAAATTATATAATCCTTGTAAATTACATAGAGGCTATGCAGTACAAATTAAAGGATGTAATTCATGTCTTGAGGAGGTGTGTGACTCTCATCCTAGAGGGCACCTGTGCTCCAATTGTCACTATGATAAATGTGATCAGTGGGAGAATACTTACCCCGCTATGATTGGAAAGAATCCCAAACGTGTTTTTCAGTTTATTTCTACGAGATTGGTATCGTCGCGGATTTAAATTATTCTGGGAAGAGGAATCTGGTCTACGATTCAACTGTTGGGGTAACAAGACAATTTGGTTTCTACGTCATCGTTGTGATGACACCACCTACTATGACTATAAACCAAGTGATTTTTATTTGGCTGTGACGGAATGTGATTCACCACTTGAAAACACTGTATGTGATATTGCTTCAAATAGACAGATTGAAACTCTTGAATTTCATAATATGAATGCAAATAGTATCATTGACTATACAAAGAGATATGACAAGAGTGAAGTTACATTGTACTGTAGAAAATGTGACCCTGACTTTGCAGTCAATCAAGATTAATATACAGTGAATCCAAATGATTTACCAGCATTAGTGGTTCACGATAGTTGCCTATACATCGAAGATGAAGAAATCTAAAGTGAAGATTTAAAGACATTGTTGTATATATATATACATTTTATTAATAAACAAATTCACAAACATTTTTTAAGCACTTTACTCTTAGGGCACTGAAATCAATACTATATAGGTCTGAGAGGATATTTTCCACTAGAAAGTCGTTCAGACGTGGATTGTCAACATAAATGTGGAGAAACTGCTTGTGTGTATAGCCACGACATCGGAACACAAAATATAGTAGTGCATGGAAGCCACAGCTTTTAGTCGTTAGATCCTGACCCTCTTCCGATTTTGAATAATAGTTTTCCCACTGCTCTCGATATAGTTGCTGATGTGGGGTGTGTAGAATGTATAGGGTAGACCAAGAGGATCAAAAAATTCAATCGTCTTCATTGTTTGAAAGATGCACAGCCAATGACCCGTCAGCACAGTCGACGGACTGCTATTAACCATAATCAAGGTATTGTTGACACTTTGAATTTTTCCAAGAAAGTCCGAGGGCAGACAATAGGATTTGTACTGGGACATGTAGGGGTCCATATTAAATACATTGATTATTTGACTGGTGTTCATGGCGCCAAGTCTAGTAGAACACTGCCTTCGGGAGTGATTTCCCAATAGGTTTCATATTGATTTAGTGAGATTAGGGCAACACTCTCAGCCAATGGGTCGGTAAATGTACACTCTAAACGCACACTCCCCGTACGTACTATACTCATATCCTGTGTACCCGACAAATCCAGTACAATGATACCATGTGTTTTAGCAAACATATCTTCGGTTATACCATTTTCAAATAGTTGAGAGTCATGATCTAGGGTTTGCATGGTCAACTCATACAATGTTCTATAGGATTTATCAAAAGATAGATTGTAGAGTGGGATGCCGTTTACTTTGCACACAAGAGATGAAAGTCCAAACATCTCAAATTTATGTGGACATTCAGTCCATGATCCTATTGCACTGGCGCTTTTTACAAATGCCAAAGCCAATTTCGAGGGATTTCACCATTGATAAAGGATGAATCGGTGAAGGTGCGTGAGCCCATTGCAATATGACGCTGATTGGTGATTGTATGAGGAACAAGTAGTTTAATATTGTTGCCATTGGCTCTCAGTTTTTCCACGGCCAAAGCAACAGAACTCATAACCTGTTGTTTGCGTACATGAAGTATTGCTGAGGTGAGGGAGAGACTTACATCGGGATTGCCAGCAAGTTCTTTTCTCAATATGAAATTGGAGGGTGCAAGCGTCAATTTTATATCCACTTTAACATTGGGCGGCAGCCATTGGGGTATATTAAATATTTCATGATATATTTTTCCAACTAGATGTAATTCACTAGTTGTAGCATTTTTAAGTGCATCTGTACTATCAGTATTAGTAATATATTCATATCCATTGGAGGCGCCTCTCAATTCCTTGTATGACTTGGGTGTCATCAGCATGAATTGCATATAGCTTGTATAATTTGAGAGATTGTTGCTTGTGCTCACCAGCGTGCCATTGATGTGTAGACACTAATTTGACGAAATAAATTATGTAATATACAATTTTCATAGGATATTCCATCGGCCCGAATCGGCATTGTATTATCGGATTTCCGAACTTTCATTTGCAAATCTATAAAAGTTGAAGACATGTCCATAAAGTAGTCTTCATTGGAATAAATTTGAAAGTGGATATTATCGGAGAGGGGTTGCTGTGGATAAAATTGTTCATAGTATCCATGCTTGACACTCACATCAACATTTTCGGCATTGAATAGATTCAATGAGGCGGTGATTGAAGGTTGAGAATCCTTATGCGGTAGGTAGGACATTTTAGGAGAAGAAATCTAGTTTCGATCTGACAATTCTATTCTTCCTGGGGCTTCTGTTTACAGCACGTGTCGGCTTTTTCCTTCTTTTCTTTGACAAGAGGGATGATGTCTTTCGTTTCCGACCTGAGTGGAGACTGATGAGTGATGCATTGTTTCTTGACCTTTTTAAGCCTTTACCATTCTGTTTTAATCTCTCGCCAAGGGTTCGCGCACTGGACCTAAGATTTTCCGAAGCACTTTTTTTAAAATCCTTGCCAGAGCCCCAATCGTATAGTGTAGAGGATGCAAAATCTGTCGCAGCCGGTACAAGATATTTTCTGGCCAGTGGTAGTGAAGAGCGAAACAGCTTAGCAAACCAGCTGCCAAGACCGTAGCCAGATATTGACGAGCGACTTTTGTAGTAGTCCATTCCATTGCCCTGTTGTCTTGGGCCAAGAGTATTAACATAGCAGTCAATATCAGGACAAGTGAATACCACTTTTTTATTAGACATCTTGTTGTTGAACGATGGGTCGAAAATGGCATGTAATCACAGCCAAACCTTTTGAAATTGCTATTGGATCACCCAATTCGGTTCTTGTTAACTGACAGAGTTCCAAATAGGAAGTGTTTACGGGAATATACTGAAGATGCTTTATATTGTAGTGGTGAATATGTTCTTGATTGGTTTTTTTTCGTTCAAGAACTCGTAGGAGGGGAACATTTGAATTACCAACTCGAGATGTTTCCACAAATGAAGCGTAGAGAAATATACAGGTGTCTGTGGAGAAGGCAGGCGGATAGTCAGCAAAAATGAAATTAGTGTTTCCGGCACTTTTACCATTGATTATATTGAGCTTAAAGCCAAGAACATCCTTTAGATTATCGTTGAGAATAACCTTTTCACTGGCAATAGGTGAACTAATGTAGATCTTGCCCTCCTCCTTTGAATAGTTGAAATGAAAAGCTCCCTTTTTACGAGCGGAAATTCTTTTATTGATAGTACGACATAAATCATTCATACAGGTGAGTTCCTCGTAGGGTAATTCAATATATGGATATTCCATCCAATTGATTTTTTGAATTTGTTCTTGATCACCTGTTGGTGGTGGCGGCCAATCATAGGGTCTAATTTTTATTTCATATTTACGATCCTTTCTCAGGATGTCATAGGTATTTTTGAGAATACAGTCGACAAGAGCCACTTCATACTTTCTATTGTCGAATTTGATGGTGGGGGAGAGTTTCGTCCAAAAATCACTTGTTCTATTCAAATCATTGTAGAGAGGATCAGAAACATTGGACATGAAAGTCACATAGAAATCATTGGGCATTGTCAATATCTTCAGCACTGACCCAAGAATCAAAATCTGAGTTGTATCCTAGCCAGCGAACAAGCAACTGTCTCTTGCCATGGCGTGTACGGCTCTTTAATATCTTTTCAATTTGATAAATTTCACTAGTGTTTCTAACTTTTTGCAGTTCATATTCATAAAAACCGCCGAGAATCTCATCATCTTTGGTGTCTCGCAGCCGATAAGTTATGGGCTCGTGTCCAGGATTTTGGACACTTTAAAAAGTTCAGTGCTCCATAAATAATTCCCTTTTTCAAAAATATTGGTGGTTCTATTAATTCGAACAGTATCACCAACATTGAATTTCTTCTTCTTTTTTTCTCTTTTCACCCTTGGAGTATTGCTTAGAAAAGCATCAAATGTATTTTCATTGTAGTGAACATCCGTTGGTGTAGAGTTGGACAGAGATCGATGGGGTCGATGGTTGTATATCTGCATGATTTTATCTAAATCATGAATAAAAGCCGGTGTATTTTTCAATGTGCAATATCTTGAAATTAATAGACGAATCGTTCTTATTAATCGTTCAGCCAATGCAGCCTTTATCGGACTGTGACTATGATAGAGTGTTGTATTATATTTCAAAAGAACCTTTTGCACATGGGGATTAACAAATTCACTGCCTCGATCCGATTGAATTTTTCTATATGAATCCTGTTCAAGAATACTTTCAATGGCCCGAGCAACTTCAACACCTCTCTTTGACCGCAGTGGAATGGCATAGGCATAGCGACTAAAGACACTGATTGCCACTAGAATATATTTGTAGGGTGCATTGTGACGTTGTTGAACTGCGTCTAGAGTTAAAAGATCCGTTTGCATTATATGCAGAGGGAAAAAGGCTTTAGTTTGTCGATATTGTTTACTGCGAAGCCTGTGATTCCGATGTAGTGTGTAACTCGGTTCATTTCTAGATACTCTTTTGCATTTTTCAATGTGGTGGTGCCGGAGACAGCTTTGGAAAGCGTTTTGGGAGAACTTAAACTCCCCGCTTCACCAATATTTTCATATACACCTTTCAAAACTTCATCCATTTTGAACGTAAACACGTAGTGTAATGTCCACTCCCCTTTTGCACACTGGCGGGCGAATCAATTCGTCTTCGCTTTTGACTAGCAGCCACAGGTGTTGTAAAATCATTGCTGCTGCTACTGATAGTATCCTCAAATATTGAATCTTCTTCTTTTTTAAATGGTGTTGTTGGAGGACTATATTCTCTTAGTTTCTTTAGAATTTGCTTATTGCCAATAAGACTTTTGGGAAGTTTATTGCACACAGAAAGGTGTATAGATTATCGTCAGAGGATAAGAGTCCTTTACGATTTGTCACCATATCACAAATTAAATCAACTAGATTATAACTTTTTCCCTGAATTATAATTCGTTTCCCTGTGCTATCGACTTGAACTTGATCACCACCAGTTTCCAACATGAGATAAGATAATACTCTTTTACTCTGTTCTCGATAGGTCAATGGCAATAGGTTTCCAATTTTCAATACAATTGAATTCAATTCCTTCTCCTTTGATTGCACTGCAGAATCTTGAGGAGATGTTTCCTGTTTAGAGGGATCAGTGACGACAGTGGGTCTCTCACGATATGGTTTATGTTTGTCCACACGTCGCAATGCATCTTGAAGTAAAAGCAGTTTTTTGTCATCGGCAATATTCTCATCGTTAATGAATTTGCTTAGATTGTCTTCAAAATGTTCGATGGGCGAGAGGACAAGTTCAAATGGTGTCAATTTATAGGGTTTTGCCATTCTCACTAGAGAAAAACTGTTTACAAGTCCTGCAATTATCGGTAGTAAAAGTGTGAAAAAGCTACCGCCTGCTTGAAGGAGTCGTTTTCTTTTAAATTTTTTTCCCTTGTTTTTACAAGCAGAGGCGCGTACAGTGGAACGATGTTGCTTTGTCTGTTGTCTAACACCTTCTGGCAGTTGAACATTGCCCTCAGTTAAATTTAAACAAAGTTCAGATATTAGATTAATGAAATCATTGTCAACCCCATGTTTGAGTATAGCCTTCCTAAGCAATGGTTTTGAAGTGCTTAAAACGGAAAACAGATGCCGTTGTTCGTGTAGTTTCTTCAGTGTCATAATGGCGACTGATAGTCTTTTCTACTGTTCACCGGAAGATATACTGTAATTTCATTGTTGAAAATGTCGGTGACTACACGTAGATCCTCGGGCGTGCTCTGATTAAGATCCAGCAAAATGTAACCGTAGGGCTTGCTAGTCGTCTGAGTGTACGCTGACAACAGAAATTTAGGGGCGCCGGGGTATATCTGCTTATTGAGAGTTATGAGCGAGCTAGAATCACGAACAACTCGATAGATAATATAGACGGTGCAATTCAAAGCAAGGGTTCGCATACATTTGCTCTGATGAAACAGATTGTGTAGAACCAGAGTAACGGAAATGTGTTCATGATGGGAGCGAACGGTGAACAGTTGTAGCATTTCCTGTGAGAAACTGTTCAATGGATTCAGCCAAATCATCAATGATTAGCCACGAGTTCGGTTCAATACTATTGAAAACATCAAGTCCTCGTATGAATTGTATTGGTATGGTTGTGGCAATAGCTTTTATTTTATCATAGGACTCCTGCCAAATACTATAGCAATAGTAGATTTTTTTCGGTTTTTCCAAAACATTTTATCGCAATTTTGAATTATTCTAGCTAAAAGCGTTGTTTTCCCCGACATTGAGGGACCACACAGAAACGATCTGAAGGGTGTTTTAAATTGATACATGCTGCTGACAACAGTCGGACTACAACTAACTGTAAATCATATGTGCTCAATGAATAAGTAGTAATTTTCCCATAGATCTATCTATTCAAGAACAACAAAAACAATATTTCATGGCAGCATTTATTTCGACACTGCATGAAAACAAATATTTGCAGTCAACATGAACAACGATAAAAATAATAACACTTGTTCAACAAGAACAATTGACAAAATTTCATGGTCAACATGGAAACTCTATTTGTTCAACATGAACAACGATAACACTTTATAATAAAACACTTTTTGTCCATCAGCAGCACTTTTCTGTACAACAACAACACTTTTTGTCCATCATCAACAACACTTTTCTGTACAACACTTTTTGTCAACTTAAACACTTTTCTATACCTGACACTTTCTATACAACAAAATACACACTCAGGGAACAATAGCACAGTTGAACATTATGAATTTAAAGGTGGGTTCCCCCCTCCCCCCCGGGGACCGCGCGGCCGAAGGCCGGCCGGCCGCGGGTGGGGACCCCCCCCCCTGGGCGGCTGCGGGAAGGGACCCCCCCCCCCCCCCCGGGAACCGCGGGGGAAAAACAATAGTTGTCGTCACTGCTATGGGTTAGTTGAGGTTGAGTTAGTGCTTGGGTTAGATGAGGTTGAGTTAAGGTAGTGAAAGGTTGGTTAGTGGTTAGTCAGATTAGGTTAATTTATCCAGACCAAGTTGATTGTGATAGTCAATGCATTCAACTCGGTCTGAAATACGGTAGTGGCCGTGGGGTAGAACACTCACACCATTCTCGAGTACATAGACCTTGTCGGATATACACGACATTGCATTCTTTTCCACTCTCACAGTATAATTTCTATACTGTAGAGAGCGAATTGCAAGCACTTGTGCTCTCGGCACTAGGCTACTTTCTACACAGTCTCTGTACACGCTCATGTTGAAATTGCTCTTTACAAAATGTGTAGGCACCCCTTTACACGCCTTCTTTTCTTCCCCACTATGAGTTTCCACGCAATAAACTTTGGGACCCGGGAACACCCCCCTGGATATCAAATCACTCCCCGTCTCTGATTTTAATTTTAATAGTTGGTTGGGGGCTTGACGTTTCACCAACTCGGGGTAGAGAGATGGATTCCAGTTGGTGAAATCCATCCGCGAGCTGATGTGTTCCCCCTTTTGCAAATCACCCAATAAATCCAATTCAGTCCCATTTACCTTTAACAGCAGAGAATCTGTATCACCATAGTAAACTTGAACCTCCCCCTCCCGTGGCCATTGCACCTTGCACACATTGTAAAAGAACGACAACATGAGCTTTTTTGAAATTTCTAGTACTGAGCTGCCGCCTGCAATATTCTTGTTCAGTACTACATTTCGCTTTCGCCTTTGTAGAAGAACCATGCCTGCCTCTATGCTCGTGAACGATGTAAAATTGGGGTCGGCAATAATTCGTGCACACTCTAGAGGGTCAGTCACGACGTCACAGCGAGATCTATCACGAACGCTTTCACACATTTTGCCAAACGCTGAATTTAGGATGAGCTTATACATTTCCTTCTCCACCTTTGAATTTGCCTTAGAGCGTTTATCGACAAAGGTGTTGATAAACGTTTTCAAGTAGGGTCGCTGATTGAACTGCAGGACCCTGTGTATTTTAGTGATCTTGAAACCATTGCTCACCATCCAGTGCAAAAGCACATGGTGAACAACGATATTCTCTTTAGGGTCCAAATCAGCAATCAGTTTTTGTTTAGAGGGAGTCCAGTGCATCCCCATATCCTCAACCAATGAACGATTGTAGGGACTCAGAGAGTCCCTGCTCACGGGCCGATTGATACAGGGAAAGACAAAATCTTTGACTGAGTCGTGAAGCGCCAGCGGAATGTGACCATCAACTTCAAAGAACCATCCTTGTGGCCCATTGTCCTCGACGGTGGTAATGTCGGGAACTCACAAGGATTCTCAAGCCATTGATAGTTCCCACACGGCAAAGAGTAGTGTGACATTGCCGAGGGGTACAACGAGTTCATGTCCAAGAACACTGCATTTGACTTTGCACCGGTGCTTTGTCCGCTCGGATCGGTTGATAAGACGCGGTCCCCATGAAAAACATACCCTCCCCTCATTGAACGCTCTACAAAAAGGTGCTGATCTACGTCGGTGATTAGGCCTATTTCCTCCCTGCTAATTTTTAAAATTAAATCCATCACTAAATGGGGTGTAGAAAAATAATAGCCTATATCTAACCCGAACTCTGAATAGATCTGGTCTGTGTTCTTACAGACTATATCTAACAGAGTTAAAACGTCACTGGCCAAGTACAGTCTACAATAATCCCACCCATTTTTACAATACAATCCCCCTTGGACCACACCTTCTTGGCAAACTCATACTCCTCGGCTGTGCATTCACTGTTGGTCAGTGAATTGTAAAAAGCTTCAATTGGAGGTAGTTTCTCCTCACTTAAGCGTGCGCCAGAACAGTAATAATCGTATGCATATATACCTTTGCAGGTCAACAGGTCATACATTTCACTGTCTGGAAAGTGCTGTTTAAGCAAGGGAAAGCTATCAAAATTGTCGCTTTTTGCACTTGAATTAATTGACTCAATGCCTTGGGGAAAAACTAAAGGAATCTAAAAACCTGATTTTATTCCAGCACATATGCCCATTATCCACTGCCTGCCATTTCAGTTCGAGAAGCAATAACTTCTCAGCTGATTTGGGAATTATCTTGTAGGTAAATGAACTATTTACCCATGGACAATCTACTCCCCCTCCCTCCCTATGCATACGTGCCAGTGCCGGTAAAATAAATTTTAAATCATAATTGGAATTATGAATAAAAACAGGGATAAAAAACTGCTGGCTAACATTTAAATTACACGATTGATGCGCTACCCCTCTAAAATTACTACCCCCCGAGGATATTCCCTGCCACAAATGGTCATGATCTCTAACTTTCCCCCCCCCCCCCCACGTTTCCCTTTAGCCCCCTTATCCACCTCTGCAAACTCCCCCTTACAAACCCAACATATTTTTTGATTTTTAATCGCGAGACAATCCCCTGCAGACAACACCATTGGATAATGGGTATTTCTCAAACGAGAAATAGCACCATTAGCCGTGCCAATCAGTTTAGTCAATGCCTTGTCCATGCACTCAGGTCCCTCATCCAATGTTTCAACTATTTCTAACAACCGCATGGTGTTAGAACTATCTCTTTGCGCGTGGGCGTAGGACACTGCAATAGCCTGATGTTCTTTGACTCGGTTTGGATATTGGGGGTCATTCACCTCCACCAGCTTAGCCTCACAGTCCAAAGATATTTTGTTGCACTGGAGGAGGGTATTTTGAAAATTTTTAAAACGTAGAATGGCCCTATCCCCTGAAACCGTTTCCACTGTCTGGTAGCCGTGGCGGCTACAATGTCTCATGTGATTTTGTAACTTTAGTTCAGTCCAAAATCTAGAGAGGCATGTTGGACAGTAGAAACGGGTCCCCCTAGTCTTACCCTCCCCCAGAACTCTACTAATGTCAGTGATAGGGTTAAAATGACCGATTGTGTTCGGTTGACTAGGTGGTGTGTATAGCAACCAAACCCAGTGTTTAACCAAATCAACTGAGGGACCCCTTACGGGGAAAACCACCCCCTTCTTTTTAGAGCGAGTTCCATCTTCAAATCAGTTTCATACTGAACCACAATAACGCCAATATGTAAATGAGCATTAGCCCTTTCAAACATGTCAATAGATCTTAGCGTTACTGGGTATTTTCCTTCTAGGCAAGAAAAATCTACAACTGGGAAAACGGAGCCTTCCTTCCCATGTACAGCCCAATTGTCTAAATTCGTCTTGGTAGCGTCCCGAGCTAGAGGCTCGTATGCTGATATGAGGAAAGCATATCGGAAACACTTTTGATCTGTTTCAAAACAGATCTTCTGGACCCCACGACAACCCTCTAGATCAGGATTATAATTTAAAATAGTATCCCTTTCAGACCTAGCCCCCCCTCTTAAAATAAAATCCTTCTTAAATTTACATATATTTACGCTTAAATTTTCAACAAAAAGAACTACTGAGCCACTTCCATTTTCGTTATAGTTCTCGAGATGCGTTATAATTTGATCGACCCAGTCTAAGAAAGCCCCCTCAAAATTTTCTAAATTTGAATAAACCAAACGCATCTCGGAATGTATAAAATGATAGTAAACCTCGCTCTTTCCCTCATTCAAATAAAAAACCTTTAAAACAATGGAGACCTTAATTGAATCCCTACCTCCCCACAACTGAATCTGGTTCTCCAGAAGTGCACGAATTTTTTCTACATATGCATGCACAATCTCTACAGGGTCATAAACAAATTTTCCCGCCATAAGTGTATTAAAGGGATCCCCAAACGTTGCAGTGAAAACAACTATATTATTTAAAATTCTGTTGGACAGCTGAAAGTCTGGGAGAGTTTTACCCTCCTCTCCCTCTTGTATATTACCCCCTCCCCCAAGCTGTTCAACAATATCTGGCGAATGCTCCACTTCAGTTGTTCAAAGTGGAGTCGATAGGGTATCGGAGGTTGGAGGTTCCCTGTGAAATCATTTAAAATTTGTAAAGTATTCGGGCTCAAGTCTACCAGCTCAACTTTGCTATTATCTACATTTAAAAAATCACCTAAAAAGTCGTCAATATTATCTGGAATTTGATGTAAATCATCCCATAGTGAATTGTTGGGGGGCTCCACGTGTGCCTCCTCTCCTTCTCCAACTGACGAGCAGGGGGGAGATGGCGAGTATGGAACCAGGACAACCTGTAAATGAAAAAAATAACTTATTTTCAAAGTGTTCAAATCATCCCCTACTGCTTTTAAAATTTGGATTATTATTGCTTAATAACATTTGATTAATTCAACTGAAGATAATCTAAGATATGACATAGAAGGCGACAATTTGATCGTTTATTTTCAAAGTGTTAAAAAAAAAATTCTTTTTTTTTTTTCGGCGCTCCCCCCCAGCGCCCCCCTAACCTTGCCCCACAGCGCTTCCCGGACCATCCGTGGCGCTTTTCGGAGCCATGGCGCATCCCTGTGGCGCTTCTCGGGCCCCCCGCATCGCTCCCCGCGATGCTTCTCGGGCCCGTGGCGCATCCCTGTGGCACTTCCCTGACCCGTGGCGCATCCCCCCGGCGCTTCCCTAACCATACCCCCACAACACTCCCCGGACCCACCGGCGCATTCCGGGCTCCGCGACTCCCAGCCGTTTACCTAATGCCCCAAAAAACCGTATTGTTAGGCGGCATAAGTCGTTTCGCCTACTCCCCGTACAGGTTGTCTATGACTCCAAATGAGCCTAGATTATTTTTAATCTCGTGTCTGTTCTGTTTCCAAGTGTATTCTCTGGGAAAACAGTACAATTAAATTCGAGACCCGTTAATTCTTATTCAGGAATGTCTCTCCATGCAAAATCATGACATGTTGATCTAGACAATCGTTACGCAAATTAGAATTAGGCCTATGTGTAAGAGATTGCAATGCTATAATCTCTGTCCAACACAAATTGAGTGGGGGAAAAACATCTTTTAAAATCTATGAAATTTTAATTTTACAGTGTTGAAAAAAAGCGAAAAGCGAAAAGATGGAGGAAATGGGTAGAAACTAATCAGCTTTTGAAAAACCGTGGTCTTTACTTGATAGCCTCCTCATAGAAAATTGTGTTTAAATAAAACGACAGTTTATAACGCAAAGGCAGTTTTCTATGAGGAATTATGTCCGGGATATAGTATCCCTTTTCGGCTTCACTACGAGCCGATTCAGCAGACTGCTGAATGTATGCGATAACAGTGACCTGAATTAAAGGGGGGGGCAATGTCCTTTAATATCTCGGACATAATTTTACTGTGATGAAATAAAAGGTTTACTTCTAGGTCACTTAAAACTATAATATTCTAGCAAAAATAGCATTTTGTGATAAAAAGGTTCTCAAACAGTAAACTAGAAAATTAGCTAAAAATATTATTATGAGATAGCGGTGAAGAGATAGCAAAGATTAGAAAAGAGTGGTTTCTATGCAAAAAATTATATTTAGATATGTAATATGGGGTTAATATCTCACAGAGATAAGTTTATATTGGGATTGAAAAGGACTGAAAAATGAATAAATAGAAAGGTAGGAAAAAATACTTACATTTGCATATCCCGGCTGCACTTGGGCACCCGAAGGACCAGGTAGTGCATGCTGGAGGGCCACTTCCTGACCTTGCACAAGTGGGGCAGCTCTTGAAGGCCCAGGCAACGTATGATGGAAGGTGGACGGGCCGGCGGCGTTACATTCTTGTACAGATGATTGCACTTGTTTTGGAGGCTTCGGCCAGCTACCATATTGCCGGACAGTAGCCTTCGCAGGGCCCGCATTATTAACCCTCGCTTTCTTGGATGGAGGGGGCATGCATTCTTCATAATTGGTCTTAAAAAGAAGAGAAAAAATTAGTATCTAAATAATTTGCCCCTTTTTTTTACAGAAAGAAAGTTATTAACTACAATTTTGTTTAGAAAAGTATTGCATTTTAGTAAAGCAAATAACCCATATTCTCTCCCCCTAAATTTAGGAAAATTAACCCACCCTAAGTCTACCCTCTCATTGAGTTAATCATGTGTTTTATTCAAGCGAAAGCCATATCTTACTACCTTTTATTCAAATGTTATAGCTAAAATCACTAAATGACGAAGAAGACAATTATGGTAAAAACAATCTTTCTTTTCTATTTTGTCACTATTAAAAGTGCTAACCCCCTCCCCAGCAAAAAATCCTGGATTCACGCTCCCCTCCCGGGAATATAAAAGAAACTCTATCGAAAGAAAGCTTGAAAATAATCTGTTTCTCTTCTCCAAAATAGCGCATTGCGTCTGCGCCTAATTATTACAATTGCCTCAAAGTGTTTTAATTTTGACGGAGAAAAACACCCCATTTTGATCTGAGAAACCTTTTACAGGAAGTGCTTTAAAAATGGTGACAGCTAATTTTAGGCCTCGTGCTGGAGCTTTGTGTCAAAACAGAACGGCATTTTCACTAAAAATTGACAGAAGTCAGCAGTCACTTTAGCTGGAAATATAGAAGGAAGGAATGTAACGAAAAGAAAATTATTTCCATTTGCGAGAATTTGGGATTGTAAAACAGTGAGGGGGGGGGGGGTAAAAAGAATATATTTACGTTTTCCTAGTGAGTATAATGATGTTTGTAAGGTTTGGGGGGGGGGGGGGGGTTTGGGGTAAAGGAATATATTTACATTTTAGCTGAACATACTGGAGGATGTCCAAGGAAAATAATTTTGAAAATAAAACGGAACTTACATGGTAAATTGTAGTTGCCAAGGCTTCTAATTCATCAATATTATCCATTGTTGTTTACACTGTGTCAAAATACTTTCTGATAATTTAATCACATTGCATGTCCGTTATATATGAAATCTCAAGGTGAATTGTTATGTAATGGGGAAATCATATGTAAGCAGGCCTCTGATTGGCTGAGAAGGAGGATGTATCCGACTCGATGATTGGCTGAGAAGGAAACACGTGATCTAACTGTTTCCGGGAAAGTCATAACATTTGGCTCGAGCAACAACAACAAATACTATTTCTGGACACCATGACATTCACGATCGATTACGCAATCAAGTTCTCGGAAATTCACTTCCCCTCGAGTCCTAGATCAATAACATTGTTCCCGTTAGAATTCAATGCGCATGTGCAACCTTCGTCCCGGTTAGGTTATTACACATAGAAACATCAAATAAATCGAACAACACACATAACCATCCATGAAAACAGACATAAATGTGAGAAAGTCCCTGTTTTTCAAATTCTCACTGACAAAAACCATAAAAACATCCATAATTTGATGTTGACATCCGAGAAAAAACATCAAATAAATCGAACAACACACATATCCATCCATGAAAAACAACCATAAATGTGACAAAATTCATGTTTTTCCAAGTGAGAAAATTCCTTTTTTTTCATTCTCACTGAGAAAACCCATAAACCACGTGGTTCTCGTGCCAATATATGGTGTTAAAAAAAGTTGTAGGTGGCAGCAGGGTGTGGGCAATGGGGCCTCCTGACCCCTCTCTACTTTTAGTTAGAGTTCTAGTTTAGTTTAGTTTTAGTTAAGAGTTTTACCATAGAGTCTTAGCTTAGAGTTCTCGTTAGAGTTGAAGTTTAGTTTAGTTACAGTTAAGAATTTAGTGTTTTAGCTTAGAGTCATAGCTTAGAGTTTTACTTAAAGTTGTAGTTTAGTTAAGTTTTAGTTAAGAGTTGGGTGTTTTACCTTAGAGTCTTAGCTTAGAGTTTTAGTTAGAGTTCTAGTTTAGTTTAGTTCTAGTTAAGAGTTTAGAATTTTAGCTTAGAGTCTTAGCTTAGAGTTTTTGTTAGAGTTCTAGTTTATTTTAGTTTTATTTAAGAGTTTAGAGTTTTTAGCTTAGAGTCGTAGTTTAGAGTTTTTGTTGAAGTTCTAGTTTAGTTTAGTTTTAGTTAAAAGTTTAGAGTTTTTAGCTTGGAGTCTTAGCTTAGAGTTTTTGATAGAGTTCTAGTTTAGTTAGTCTTAACTTAAGAGTTTTTTTTATAGAGTTCTAGTTTAGTATAATTTTAGTTAAGAGTTTGATGTTTTACCTTTGAGTTTCAGTTAGAGTTCTAGTTTAGTTTAATTTTAGTTAAGAGTTTGGTGTTTTACCTTAGAGTCTTAGCTTAGAGTTTTAGTTAGAGTTCTAGTTTAGTTTAGTTTTAGTTAAGAGTTTAGAATTTTTAGCTTAGTATCTTAGCTTAGAGTTTTTGTTAGAGTTCTAGTTTATTTTAGTTTTAGTTAAGAGTTTAGAGTTTTTAGCTTAGAGTCTTAGCTTAGAGTTTTTGTTGAAGTTCTAGTTTAGTTTAGTTTTAGTTAATAGTTTAGAGTTTTAGCTTACACTCTTAGCTTAGAGTTTCTGTTAGACTTGAAGTTTAGTTTAGTAATAGTTAAGAGTTTAGAGTTTTAGCTTAGAGTCATAGCTTAGAGTTTTTACTTAAAGTTGTAGTTTAGTTAATTTTTAGTTTAGAGTTTCGAGTTTTAGCTTAGAGACTTAGCTTAGAGTTATAGTTTAGTTTAGTTTTAGTTAAGAGTTTAGAGTTTTTTAGCTTATAGTCTTAGCTTACAGTTTTTGTTAGAGTTCTAGTTTAGTTTAGTTATAGCTAAGAATTTAGAGTTTTAGCTTAGAGTCATAGCTTAGAGTTTTAGTTAAAGAAATAGTTTAGTAAAGTTATAGTTAAGAGTTTAGAGTTTTACCTTAGAGTCATAGCTTAGAGTTTTTCTCAGAGTTCTAGTTCAGTTTAGTTTTAGTTAAGAGTTTAGAGTTTTAGCTTAGAGTCTTAGCTTATAGTTTGTGTTAGAGTTCTAGTTTAGTTTAGTTTTAGTTAAGAGTTTTAGCTTAGAGTCTTACCTTAGAGTTTTTGTTAAAGTTGAAGTTTAGTTTAGTAATAGTTAAGAGTTCAGAGTTTTAGCTTAGAGTCTTAGCTTAGAGTTTTTGTTAGAGTCCTAGTTTAGTTTAGTTTTAATTAAGAGTTTAGAGTTTTAGCTTAGAGTCTTAGCATAGAGTTTTTGTTGAAGTTCTAGTTTAGTTTAGTAATAGTTAAGATTTTAGAGTTTTAGCTTAGAGTCTTAGCTTAGAGTTTTGTTAAAGTTGAAGTTTAGTTTAGTAATAGTTAAGAGTTTAGAGTTTTAGCTTAGAGTCTTAGCTTAGAGTTTTTGTTAAAGTTGAAGCTTAGTTTAGTAATAGTTAAGAGTTTCGAGTTTTAGCTTAGAGACTTAGCTTAGAGTTATAGTTTAGTTTAGTTTTAGTTAATAGTTTAGAGTTTTAGCTTAGAATCTTAGCTTAGAGTTTTAGTTGGAGTTCTAGTTTAGTTTAGTTCTAGTTAAGAGTTTAGAATTTTAGCTTAGAGTCTTAGCTTAGAGTTTTTGTTAGAGTTCTAGTTTATTTTAGTTTTAGTTAAGAGTTTAGAGTTTTTAGCTTAGAGTCGTAGTTTAGAGTTTTTGTTGAAGTTCTAGTTTAGTTTAGTTTTAGTTAAAAGTTTAGAGTTTTTAGCTTGGGAGTCTTAGCTTAGAGTTTTTGTTAGAGTTCTAGTTTAGTTTAGTCTTAACTTAAGAGTTTATAGAGTTCTAGTTTAGTTTAATTTTAGTTAAGAGTTTGATGTTTTACCTTTGAGTTTCAGTTAGAGTTCTAGTTTAGTTTAATTTTAGTTAAGAGTTTGGTGTTTTACCTTAGAGTCTTAGCTTAGAGTTTTAGTTAGAGTTCTAGTTTAGTTTAGTTTTAGTTAAGAGTTTGGAATTTTAGCTTAGAGTCTTAGCTTAGAGTTTTTGTTAGAGTTCTAGTTTATTTTAGTTTTAGTTAAGAGTTTAGAGTTTTTAGCTTAGAGTCTTAGCTTAGAGTTTTTGTTGAAGTTCTAGTTTAGTTTAGTTTTAGTTAATAGTTTAGAGTTTTAGCTTACACTCTTAGCTTAGAGTTTCTGTTAGACTTGAAGTTTAGTTTAGTAATAGTTAAGAGTTTAGAGTTTTAGCTTAGAGTCATAGCTTAGAGTTTTACTTAAAGTTGTAGTTTAGTTAATTTTTAGTTAAGAGTTTCGAGTTTTAGCTTAGAGACTTAGCTTAGAGTTAAAGTTTAGTTTAGTTTTAGTTAAGAGTTTAGAGTTTTTTAGCTTAGAGTCTTAGCTTAGAGTTTTTGTTAGAGTTCTAGTTTAGTTTAGTTATAGTTAAGAATTTAGAGTTTTAGCTTAGAGTCATAGCTTAGAGTTTTAGTTAAAGTTATAGTTTAGTAAAGTTAAAGTTAAGAGTTTAGAGTTTTACCTTAGAGTCATAGCTTAGAGTTTTTCTTAGAGTTCTAGTTCAGTTTAGTTTTAGTTAAGAGTTTAGAGTTTTAGCTTAGAGTCTTAGCTTATAGTTTGTGTTAGAGTTCTAGTTTAGTTTAGTTTTAGTTAAGAGTTTTAGCTTAGAGTCTTACCTTATAGTTTTTGTTAAAGTTGAAGTTTAGTTTAGTAATAGTTAAGAGTTTAGAGTTTTAGCTTAGAGTCTTAGCTTAGAGTTTTTGTTAAAGTCCTAGTTTAGTTTAGTTTTAATTAAGAGTTTAGAGTTTTTAGCTTAGAGTCTTAGTATAGAGTTTTTGTTGAAGTTCTAGTTTAGTTTAGTAATAGTTAAGATTTTAGAGTTTTAGCTTAGAGTCTTAGCTTAGAGTTTTGTTAAAGTTGAAGTTTAGTTTAGTAATAGTTAAGAGTTTAGAGTTTTAGCTTAGAGTCTTAGCTTAGAGTTTTGTTAAAGTTGAAGCTTAGTTTAGTAATAGTTAAGAGTTTAGAGTTTTAGCTTAGATTCTTAGCTTAGAGTTTTAGTTTAGTTTACTTTTAGTTAAGAGTTTAGAGTTTTTTAGCTTAGAGTCTTAGCTTAGAGTTTTTTAGAGTTCTAGTTTAGTTTAGTTTTAGTTAAGAGTTTAGAGTATTTTGCTTAGAGTCTTAGCTTAGAGTTTTAGTTAGAGTTCTAGTTTAGTTTAGTTTTAGTTAAGAGTTTAGAGTTTTACCATAGAGTCTTAGCTTAGAGTTCTAGTTAGAGTTGAAGTTTAGTTTAGTTACAGTTAAGAATTTAGTATTTTAGCTTAGAGTCATAGCTTAGAGTTTTACTTAAAGTTGTAGTTTTAGTTAATTTTTAGTTATGAGTTTCGAGTTTTAGCTTAGAGTCTTACCTTAGAGTTTTTGTTAGAGTTCTAGTTTAGTTTAGTTTTAGTTAAGAGTCTCGAGTTTTTAGCTTAGAGTCTTAGCTTAGAGTTTCTGTTAGAGTTCTAGTTTAGTTTACTTCTAGTTAAGAGTTTAGAGTTTTAGCTTAGAGTCTTAGCTTATAGTTAAGTTAGGTTAGGTTAGGTTAGGTTAGCCTACGTACGTGCGCGTACGAAGGCTAACCTAACCTAACCTAACCAAGCCAGCCTAACCTAACTTAAACATGGTAAAAAGATTAAATTAGGTTAGGTTAGGTTAGATTAAGTTAGGTCAGGTTAAGTTATGTTAGGTTAGGTTAGCCTACGTACGCGCGCGTACGTAGGCTAACCTAACCTAACTTAACCTGACCTAACTTAATCTAACCTAACCTAACCTAATTTAATCTTTTTACCATGTTTAAGTTAGGTTAGGTTAGCTTGGTTAGGTTAGGTTAGCCTTCGTACGCGCACGTACGTAGGCTAACCTAACCTAACCTAACATAACTTGATCTAGCCTAACCTAACCTAACCTAACTTAAACATGGAGAGATGTTTAACTCTTAACTGTTACTAAACTAAACCAGAACTCTAACACAAACTATAAGCTAAGACTCTAAGCTAAAACTCTAAACTCTTAACTAGAAGTAAACTAAACTATAACTCTAACAGAAACTCTAATCTAAGACTCTAAGCTAAAAACTCGAGACTCTTAACTATAACTAAAACTAAACTAGAACTCTAACACAAACTATAAGCTAAGACTCTAAGCTAAAACTCTAAACTCTTAACTAAAACTAAACTGAACTAGAACTCTAACTAAAACTCTAAGCTACGACTCTAAGGTAAAACTCTAAACTCTTAACTATAACTTTACTAAACTATAACTTTAATTAAAACTCTAAGCTAGTTTAGTTTAGTTAAAACTCTAGTTTAGTTAAACTAGTCTAGTCTAGTCTAGTTTAGTTAAAACTCTAAGCTAGTTTAGTTAAAACTCTAAGCTAGCTAGTTAAGCTAGTAATAGTAAACTTAACTAAAACTCTAAGCTAAGACTCTAAGGTAAAACTCTAAACTCTTAACTAAAACTAAACTAAACTAGAACTCTAACAAAAACTCTAAGGTAAGACTCTAAGCAAAAACTCGAAACTCTTATCTAAAACTTAACTAAACTACAACTTTAAGTAAAACTCTAAGCTATGACTCTAAGCTAAAACACTAAATTCTTAACTGTAACTAAACTAAACTTCAACTCTAACTAGAACTCTAAGCTAAGACTCTATGGTAAAACTCTAAACTCTTAACTAAAACTAAACTAAACTAGAACTCTAACTAAAAACTCTAAGCTAAGACTCTAAGCAAAAAAACTCTAATCTAAACTCTTAACTAAAACTAAACTAAACTTCAACTTTACAAAAAACTCTAAGCTAAGACTCTAAGCTAAAACTCTAAACTCTTAACTATTACTAAACTAAACTTCAACTTTAACAAAAACTCTAAGCTAAGACTCTAAGCTAAAACTCTAAACTCTTAACTATTACTAAACTAAACTAGAACTTCAACAAAAAACTCTATGCTAAGACTCTAAGCTAAAAACTCTAAACTCTTAACTAAAACTAAACTAAACTAGAACTCTAACAAAAACTCTAAGCTAAGACTCTAAGCTAAAACTCTAAACTCTTAACTATTACTAAACTAAACTTCAACTTTAACAAAAACTCTAAGGTAAGACTCTAAGCTAAAACTCTTAACTAAAACTAAACTAAACTACAACTCTAAGAAAAACTCTAAGCTATGACTCTAAGGTAAAACTCTAAACTCTTAACTAAAAGTAAACTAAACTAAAACTCTAAGCTAAGAATCTAAGCTAAAACTCTAAACTCTTAACTATTACTAAACTAAACTTCAACTTTAACAAAAAACTCTAAGCTAAGACTCTAAGCTAAAACTCTAAACTCTTAACTATTACTAAAACTAAACTTCAACTTTAACAAAACTCTATGCTAAGACTCTAAGCTAAAACTCTAAACTCTTAACTATTACTAAACTAAACTTCAACTTTAACAAAACTCTATGCTAAGACTCTAAGCTAAAACTCTAAACTCTTAACTATTACTAAACTAAACTAGAACTTCAACAAAATCTCTATGCTAAGACTCTAAGCTAAAAACTCTAAACTCTTAACTAAAACTAAACCAAATTAGAACTCTAACAAAAACTCTAAGCTAAGACTCTAAGCTAAAACTCTAAAACTCTTAACTATTACTAAACTAAACTTCAACTTTAACAAAAACTCTAAGGTAAGACTCTAAGCTAAAACTCTTAACTAAAACTAAACTAAACTACAACTCTAAGAAAAACTCTAAGCTATGACTCTAAGGTAAAACTCTAAACTCTTAACTATAACTTTACTAAACTATAACTTTAACTAAAACTCTAAGCTATGACTCTAAGCTAAAACTCTAAATTCTTAACTATAACTAAACTAAACTAGAACTCTAACAAAAACTCTAAGCTAAGACTCTAAGCTAAAAAACTCTAAACTCTTAACTAAAACTAAACTAAACTATAACTCTAAGCTAAGTCTCTAAGCTAAAACTCGAAACTCTTAACTAAAACTAAACTGAACTAGAACTCTAAGAAAAACTCTAAGCTATGACTCTAAGGTAAAACTCTAAACTCTTAACTATAACTTTACTAAACTATAACTTTAACTAAAACTCTAAGCTATGACTCTAAGCTAAAACTCTAAACTCTTAACTAAAACTAAACTGAACTAGAACTCTAAGAAAAACTCTAAGATATGACTCTAAGGTAAAACTCTAGACTCTTAACTATAACTTTACTAAACTATAACTTTAACTAAAACTCTAAGCTATGACTCTAAGCT
Source organism: Artemia sinica (assembly GCA_027921565.1). NCBI lineage: Eukaryota > Metazoa > Arthropoda > Branchiopoda > Anostraca > Artemiidae > Artemia > Artemia sinica. The sequence continues at coordinate 2,382,401 of JAPEVW010000024.1, forward strand.
AAAACTCTAAATTCTTAACTATAACTAAACTAGAACTCTAACAAAAACTCTAAGCTAAGACTCTAAGCTAAAAAACTCTAAACTCTTAACTAAAACTAAACTAAACTATAACTCTAAGCTAAGTCTCTAAGCTAAAACTCGAAACTCTTAACTAAAACTTAACTAAACTACAACTTTAAGTAAAACTCTAAGCTATGACTCTAAGCTAAAACTCTAAACTCTTAACTATTACTAAACTAAACTTCAAGTCTAACAGAAACTCTAAGCTAAGAGTCTAAGCTAAAACTCTAAACTATTAACTAAAACTAAACTAAACTAGAACTTCAACAAAAACTCTAAGCTAAGACTCTAAGCTAAAAACTCTAAACTCTTAACTAAAACTAAAATAAACTAGAACTCTAACAAAAACTCTAAGCTAAGACTCTAAGCTAAAATTCTAAACTCTTAACTAAAACTAAACTAAACTAGAACTCTAACTAAAACTCTAAGCTAAGACTCTAAGGTAAAAACACCAAACTCTTAACTAAAATTAAACTAAACTAGAACTCTAACTGAAACTCAAAGGTAAAACATCAAACTCTTAACTAAAATTAAACTAAACTAGAACTCTAACAAAAACTCTAAGCTAAGACTCCAAGCTAAAAACTCTAAACTTTTAACTAAAACTAAACTAAACTAGAACTTCAACAAAAACTCTAAACTATGACTCTAAGCTAAAAACTCTAAACTCTTAACTAAAACTAAAATAAACTAGAACTCTAACAAAAACTCTAAGCTAAGACTCTAAGCTAAAATTCTAAACTCTTAACTAGAAACTAAACTAAACTAGAACACTAACTAAAACTCTAAGCTAAGAGTCTAAGCTAAAACTCTAAACTATTAACTAAAACTAAACTAAACTATAACTCTAAGCTAAGTCTCTAAGCTAAAACTCAAAACTCTTAACTAAAACTTAACTAAACTACAACTTTAAGTAAAACTCTAAGCTATGACTCTAAGCTAAAACTCTAAACGCTTAACTATTCCTAAACTAAACTTCAAGTCTAACAAAAAACTCTAAGCAAAGACTCTAAGCTAAAACTCTAAACTATTAACTAAAACTAAACTAAACTAGAACTTCAACAAAAACTCTAAGCTAAAACTCTAAGCTAAAAACTCTAAACTCTTAAATAAAACTAAAATAAACTAGAACTCTAACAAAAAAACTCTAAGCTAAGACTCTAAGCTAAAATCTAAACTCTTAACTAAAACTAAACTAAACTAGAACTCTAACTAAAAACTCTAAGCTAAGACTCTAAGGTAAAACACCAAACTCTTAACTAAAACTTAACTAAACTACAACTTTAAGTAAAATTCTAAGCTATGACTCTAAGCTAAAACACTAAATTCTTAACTGTAACTAAACTAAACTTCAACTCTAACTAGAACTCTAAGCTAAGACTCTATGGTAAAACTCTAAACTCTTAACTAAAACTAAACTAAACTAGAACTCTAACTAAAACTCTAAGCTAAGACTCTAAGCAAAAAACTCTAAACTCTTAACTAAAACTAAAACTAAATTAGAACTCTAACAAAAACTCTAAGCTAATACTCTAAGCTAAAAAACTCTAAACTCTTAACTAAAAGTAAAAACTAAACCAAAAACTCTAAGCTAAGAATCTAAGCTAAAACTCTAAACTCTTAACTATTACTAAACTAAACTTCAACTTTAACAAAAACTCTAAGCTAAAACTCTAAACTCTTAACTATTACTAAACTAAACTTCAACTTTAACAAAAACTCTAAGCTAAGACTCTAAGCTAAAACTCTAAACTCTTAACTATTACTAAACTAAACTAAAACTTAAACAAAAACTCTACGCTATGACTTTAAGCTAAAAACTCTAAACTCTTAACTAAAACTAAACTAAACTAGAACTCTAACAAAAACTTTAAGCTAGGACTCTAAGCTAAAACTCCAGACTCTTAACTATTACTAAACTAAACCAGAACTCTAACGAAAACTCTAAGCAAAGACTCTAAGCTAAAAACTCTAAACTCTTAACTAAAACTAAACTAAACTATAACTCTAAGCTAAGTCTCTAAGCTAAAACTCGAAACTCTTAACTAAAACTTACCTAAACTACAACTTTAAGTAAAACTCTAAGCTATGACTCTAAGCTAAAACTCTAAACTCTTAACTATTACTAAACTAAACTTCAAGTCTAACAAAAACTCTAAGCTAAGACTCTAAGCTAAAACTCTAAACTATTAACTAAAACTAAACTAAACTAGAACTTCAACAAAAACTCTAAGCTAAGACTCTAAGCTAAAAACTCTAAACTCTTAACTAAAACTAAAATAAACTAGAAACTCTAACAAAAACTCTAAGCTAAGACTCTAAGCTAAAATTCTAAACTCTTAACTAAAACTAAACTAAACTAGAATTCTAACTAAAACTCTAAGCTAAGACTCTAAGGTAAAACACCAAACTCTTAACTAAAACTAAACTAAAATAGAACTCTAACTGAAACTCAAAGGTAAAACATCAAAACTCTTAACTAAAATTAAACTAAATTAGAACTCTATAAAAAAAAAAACTCTAAGTTAAGACTAAACTAAACTAGAACTCTAACAAAAACTCTAAGCTAAGACTCTAAGCTAAAAACTCTAAACTCTTAACTAAAACCAAACTAAACTTCAACTTTAACAAAAATTATAAGGTAAGACTCTAAGCTAAAACTCTTAACTAAAACTAAAACTAAACTAGAACTCTAACACAAACTATAAGCTAAGACTCTAAGCTAAAACTCTAAAACTCTTAACTAAAACTAAACTGAACTAGAACTCTAAGAAAAACTCTAAGCTATGATTCTAAGGTAAAACACCAAACTCTTAACTATAACTTTACTAAACTACAGCTCTAAGCTAAGTCTCTAAGCTAAAACTCGAAACTCTTAACTAAAACTTAACTAAACTACAACTTTAAGTAAAACTCTAAGCTATGACTCTAAGCTAAAACTCTAAACTGCTAACTAATACTAAACTAAACTTCAAGTCTAACAAAAACTCTAAGCTAAGACTCTGAGCTAAAACTCTAAACTATTAACTAAAACTAAACTAAACTAGAACTTCAACAAAAACTCTAAGCTAAGACTCTAAGCTAAAAACTCTAAACTCTTAACTAAAACTAAAATAAACTAGAACTCTAACAAAAACTCTAAGCTAACTAACTCTTAACTAAAACTAAACTAAACTAGAACTCTAACTGAAACTCAAAGGTAAAACATCAAACTCTTAACTAAAATTAAACTAAACTAGAACTCTATCAAAAAACTCTAAGTTAAGACTAAACTAAACTAGAACTCTAACAAAAACTCTAAGCTAAGACTCTAAGCTAAAAACTCTAAACTCTTAACTAAAACTAAAATAAACTAGAATTCTAACTGTAAAGTATAGTTGTGAATGAAAAAGATAAGTACTTCAAGTTGGAAAATGGGTTTAGGAGGGACATTAAGAAAGTAACTTGCTCTGAAATGGTCTTTGAAAAGTATTTCTTGGTGTTGAGGTATCCAAAAAGCTGTAAAGTATAGTTTTGGGGGAAAAAGATTAGTACTTCAAGTTGGAAAATGGGTTTAGGAGGGACATTAAGAAAGTAACTTGCTCTGAAATGGTCTTTGAAAAGTATTTCTTGGTATTGTGGTAACCAAAAGCTGTAAAGTATAGTTGTGGTGAAAAAGATAAGTACTTCAAGTTGGAAAATGGGTTTAGGAGGGACATTAAGAAAGTAACTTGCTCTGAAATGGTCTTTGAAAAGTATTTCTTGGTGTTGAGGTATCCAAAAAGCTGTGAAGCATAGTTGTGGGTGAAAAAGATAAGTACTTCAACTTGTAAAATAGGTTTAGAAGGGACATTAAGAAAGTAACTTGCTCTGAAATGGTCTTTGAAAAGTATTTCTTGGTGTTGAGGTATCCAAAAAGCTGTAAAGTAAAGTTGTGGGTGAAAAAGGATAAGTACTTCATGTTGGAAAATGGGTTTAGGAGGGTCATTAAGAAAGTAACTTGCTCTGAAATGGTCTTTGAAAAGTATTTCTTGGTGTTGAGGAAACCAAGAAGATGTAAAGTATAGTTGTGGATGAAAAAAGATAAGTACTTCAAGTTGGAAAATGGGTTTAGAAGGGACATTAAGAAAGTAACTTGCTCTGAAATGGTCTTTGAAAAGTATTTCTTGGTGTTGAGGTCACCAAAAAAGCTGTAAAGTATAGTTGTGGGTGAAAAAGATAAGTACGTCAAGTTGGAAAATGGGTTTAGGAGGGACATTAAGAAAGTAACTTGCTCTGAAATGGTCATTGAAAAGTATTTCTTGGTGTTGAGGTATCCAAAAAGCTGTAAAGTATAGTTGTGGATGAAAAAGACAAGTACTTCAAGTTGAAAAAAAAAAAGGGTTTAGGAGGGACATTAAGAAAATAAACTTGCTCTGAAATGGTCTTTGAAAAGTATTTCTTGGTGTTGAGGTAACCAAAAGCTGTAAAGTATAGTTTGTAGGTGAAAAAAGATAAGTACTTCAAGTTGGAAAAATGGGTTTAGGAGGGACATTAAGAAAGTAACTTGCTCTGAAATGGTCTTTGAAAAGTATTTCTTGGTGTTGAGGTCACCAAAAAGCTGTAAAGTATAGTTGTGGTGAAAAAGATAAGTACGTCAAGTTGGAAAATGGGTTTAGGAGGGACATTAAGAAAGTAACTTGCTCTGAAATGGTCATTGAAAAGTATTTCTTGGTGTTGAGGTATCCAAAAAGCTGTAAAGTATAGTTGTGGATGAAAAAGATAAGTACTTCAAGTTGAAAAAAAAGGGTTTAGGAGGGACATTAAGAAAGTAACTTGCTCTGAAATGGTCTTTGAAAAGTATTTCTTGGTGTTGAGGTAACCAAAAAGCTGTAAAGTATAGTTGTAGGTGAAAAGATAAGTACTTCAAGTTGGAAAATGGGTTTAGGAGGGACATTAAGAAAGTAACTTGCTCTGAAATGGTCTTTGAAAAGTATTTCTTGGTGTTGAGGTATCCAAAAAGCTGTGAAACATAGTTGTGGGTGAAAAGATAAGTACTTCAACTTGTAAAGTAGGTTTAGAAGGGACATTAAGAAAGTAACTTGCTCTGAAATGGTCTTTGAAAAGTATTTCTTGGTGTTGAGGTATCCAAAAAAGCTGTAAAGTAAAGTTGTGGGTGAAAAGGATAAGTACTTCATGTTGGAAAATGGGTTTAGGAGGGTCATTAAGAAAGTAACTTGCTCTGAAATGGTCTTTGAAAAGTATTTCTTGGTGTTGAGGAAACCAAAAAGGTGTAAAGTATAGTTGTGGATGAAAAAGATAAGTACTTCAAGTTGGAAAATGGGTTTAGAAGGGACATTAAGAAAGTAACTTGCTCTGAAATGGTCTTTGAAAAGTATTTCTTGGTGTTGAGGTCACCAAAAAGCTGTAAAGTATAGTTTGTGGGTGAAAAAGATAAGTACGTCAAGTTGGAAAATGGGTTTAGGAGGGACATTAAGAAAGTAACTTGCTCTGAAATGGTCATTGAAAAGTATTTCTTGGTGTTGAGGTATCCAAAAAGCTGTAAAGTATAGTTGTGGATGAAAAAGATAAGTACTTCAAGTTGAAAAAAAAGGGTTTAGGAGGGACATTAAGAAAGTAACTTGCTCTGAAATGGTCTTTGAAAAGTATTCTTGGTGTTGAGGTAACCAAAAAGCTGTAAAGTATAGTTGTGGGTGAAAAAGATAAGTACTTCAAGTTGAAAAATGGGTTTAGGATGGACATTAAGAAAGGAACTTGTCCCCGTCAGGACCTCCTGATAGGGTTCTACCGATTATGTAATCAATTTCTCAGAAATCCAATTGTCTTAGTCGATTACGTCATTCTATGCCCATATATGGACCCCCGTCATGACCTTCTGATAGGTTCTAGCGATTATGTAATCAATTTCTCAGAAATCCAATTGTCTTAGTCGATTACGTCATGCTCTGCCCATATATGGACCCCCGTCATGACCTTCTGATAGGGTTCTACCGATTATGTAATCAATTTCTCAGAAATCCAACTGTCCTAGTCGATTACGTCATTCTATGCCCATATATGGACCTCCGTCATGACCTTCTGATAGGGTTCTACCGATTATGTAATCAATTTCTCAGAAATCCAACTGTCCTAGTCGATTACGTCATTCTATGCCCATATATGGACTCCCGTCATGACCTTCTGATAGGGTTCTACCGATTATGTAATCAATTTCTCAGAAATCCATTTGTCCTAGTTGATTACGTCATTCTATGCACATAAATGGATTCCCGTCACGAGTTCCTGATAGGGTTCTACCGATTATGTAATCAAATTCTCGGGAATTCTCTCCCTTCGATTACGCAATCAATATATCTCTTCCCCACCTTCCCCTTAGAAACAACAAATTAATTCCCCTTTCTTGAATCAATAATTCCCCTTAGAAACAACAAATTAATTCCCCTTTCATGAATCAATAATTCCCCTTAGAAACAACAAATTAATTCCCCTTTCTTGAATCAATAATTCCCCTTAGAAACAACAAATTAATTCCCCTTTCGTGTCAAATCAATCAACCATGACATCATCTGTCACGTGTGATCTAAACTCTGCCCCGGAAACAATCCTGGTCGAACTCCAAAGATATTAATAAACTTCCGGAAACAATTCTCCTTGGAAACAATAAATTAACCACGTGTTTCCAACCTTGGAAAAAGAGGTCATTGAGGTGATCTAACTGTTTCCTATTTCTGGACACCTTAACATTCGCCTCGAGCGTGCACTTGCCCAAAACAACAAGAACATCAAATACTGTTTCCTATTTCTGGACACCTTGACATTCGCCTGGAGCATGCACTTGCCCAAAACAACAACAACATCAAATACTGTTTCCTATTTCTGGACACCTTGACATTCACCTCGAGCGTGCACTTGGCCAAAACAACAACAAATAAATCGACCTTGAAAAAAGAGGTCATTGACCCCATTAACCACGTGGTTCGTACGGGAGTATAAGATAGCCTTCTACTTGTTCATCTAGGTTTTGTAGTTTTTTCTCTAGTTTTTTTTGTCTTTTTTACCCGCTTCTTGTTATTTATTCTTATTCGAGTTTTTTTTTAATTTTTGTATTTTTTTTTCTTGCTTCACTTTCTTATTCGTCTATTATTTTCTAGACTTTTTAATTTAATTTCTTTCTTTTATAGAAATTTTTTCTTTATAAGGACTTCTGGATACGAAGCTGAGAAGCCAAAGTATTCAGATTTCGAATACTTTACGGACTGTTTATAAAACTCCAACGTTCGATATTCACTAAAAATGTTATACCTTATTATATTTATTACATCTCAATTATATAAATCATACAGAAAAGTACACAAACAATATAATAGAGATGATATCTTTTCATTTCTTTTTTATTAAGTGCAAAGAATAGTGAAAAAGAAAGCTGATAGTTTGGATTTTGTTAAGTGGTAACTTACGCAATAATAATCATAGAAAGTTAGGAGAAATCAAAAAATTATTTTTAATGAAAATGTCTTGATATGCGGCTTTTTATCTTAAAACGACAAGAGCTTATTCCGTATAAGAGGGTGGCTGCCCTCCTCGCCAAACCTTTGGTCAAGTTGTTTGACTTGAATGAACGATTGTTGAACTTCAAGAGGCGTTCAATGAAATGAGCATTTTTGTGTTATTATTATTATTATTATTATTTTAAGTTTTTGGTTGTCATGATGTTTTTGGTACTAGTATGTGTAAAGCTTAAGAAAAATAAAATATGGCTAAAAAAAATCAGCAAAAAAATTGGCAAAAAAAATTGGCAACAAACAACTTACGAAGGTTTAGTCCTTTGAAGGTGTAGTTGTCTTTGGGTATCAAAAGCTTGGTAGTGTTTGAACCTTTACTGATGAAAAACGTTCTCAAATTTAACTAAAGTAGTTTTGCATGTTAGTGTTAAATGAAAAAAAAGAAACGCGGGATAAAAGTGCGGCAAAAATAAGGCGAAAACATATGACACTAATCAGATTAAGAGGGTAAAGTTGTTTTGGAAACAATAACTGTATAGAGTTTTTTTACGGATGAAAAGCGTCTTCAAATTCACCAAGTTTTTTGTGATGTTTTATATCCGCTATAAAAACGTGGCAACACTTACATAAAAAAGTGGTACTGTCTTGTAAACTTTTTTATTATTTTATTGTTATTTTGAAGTCCTTTTTACTCTAATGTAAACCACCCCGACTTAGGGCCACAGTTCTACTTCGTTTTGAAATTTCTTCCCAGGAAATTACTACTAATAATACTAACAACTCACCGTAGCACCAGGCCACCTGAGGTCACACAGCTATGCACGCTCCTCCACCATCCCAATCTATTCAAAAGCCCTCTTTACACCCTCCCTGGAAGTTCCAATTTCCTTTAAATCGTTCTTTATGATATTCTCCCACCCAAGATGGGGACTACCTGCTATCTGTTTAGCCCTAGACGGTTGGCTGAAAAGGACAATATTCGGCAATCTGTCATCCTTCATTCGCTGAACTTGCCCTAGCCGTCTCAACCTTTCTTTTATTATAGGTCTAGCAAGCGGGATTGAACCAGATCTGTCGTACAGCCTACTGTTTGAAATACGGTCAGTCAGCCGGGTACCCAGAACAATTTGTAGGCAATTTCTCGGGAAAACATCTAGTAAATCTTCATCCGCTTTTCGGAGCACCCATGCTTCAGAGCCCTATTTGACCACTGTCATCACTGTACCTTCCAATATTCTAATCTTAGTTTGCAGACTAATCTTCCTATTCTTCCAAGTTTGTTTTAACTGTGCAAAAACACCCTGTGCCTTGGCTATTCTACTTTTAACATCTTCACTGCTCCAACCGTCTTTACTAATAATAATATCAAGGTACGTAAAGCTGCCCACCTGATCAGTCTTTTCGTTACCCAACGTCAACTTTTAATCTTCACTTATTCCTAGCCTTAGTGACTTAGTCTTCTTACAACCTTAATTTGCAAACATATTCTAGCACCTTGAACTCGCAAAACCTCTAAAAGTTCATTCATTTTGCTCACACTTTCGTCTTGGATGCTTAAATCATCAGCATAATCTAAGTCCAGGAGAATTTTTCCTCCCCATTTGATTCCGTGGTCTCCCATTGCCTTTCCTGTGCTCCTTAATAGAAAGTCCATCAAAATGATCCATATAAAGGGGGATATAACACAACCCTGCTGAACTCCTGATTTTAATACAAATCCAGCTGCTAACCTCATTTCATACCTTAACCGCAGCAGTGTGATTCTTGTAAATAGCACTAATCACATTAGTATATTTGTCTGGTATACCATACAAGGATAAGACCTTTGCGAAGGCTCTTCTATCAACAGAGTCGAACGCTTGCTCATAATCTATAAAACCGAGGACCAAAGATGCTTGACAACAATGGTACTTCTCAATTATTAACCTAAGCGTGAAAATTTTGGTCGACACATTCTCTACCATTTCTAAAACCGCATTGTTCTTCTCTTAAGACTTTGTCTAGAGCATCTCTCAGTCTAAAAACTATCATATTACTAAGTAATTTGCTACCTACAGAGACCAGACTAGTGCCTCGATAATTACGACACTCACTCTTATCACCTTTCTTATATAGGGGTCTAATTAAGGTTTTCCTAAAATCGTTAGGTACTTCCCCTTTTTCAAAAATCATATTCATAATCTCCTGTAACTTATTTCTAACATCAGAGCCACCATATTTAAGAAACTGATTTACCACACTATCAGCACCTGGAGCCTTATTATTCTTTAATCCTTTTAGTACTGTAAGGTATTCTTCCTTACAAAAAAAATCTTCCTTCACATCCAAGGTATCACAAACTTTTTCATTTTCCTCAATATCTTTTCCTGCAACTGTATATTTGTTTAGCACATTGTCAAATCGTTCCGCCCATCTCCCTTTAACTCTTTCCTTATAACTAATTGCGGCACCGTTTCTATCAAACAGTTTGTGGTAACGAACTGTAAGTAAGGAGCGACCCAGCCCAATAGTAAGCAAAACTCTAAAAAAACGGAGTTTTGATACCAATAGATACATCAAAGGAATCAGAATTTTATGCTGATTTCAAATATATAAGTTTCATCAAGTTTAATCTTACCCATCAATAGTTATGCTCCTGAGAAAATTTGCCTTATTTTCAAAAGAAGGGGGAAACAACCTTGAAAATAGAACTTTCAACCTCATATCTGCAAAAATGTGGAATTTTGTATTTTTTGCCGGAAGAAAGATCACGGGTGCGTGTTTATTTTTTATTTTTCTGTATTTTTTTCCCAGGGCTGATCGTATCGATCCAGTAGTCCTAAACTATCGTGAGAGGGCTCATTCGTACGGAAATTAAAATTTCTACTGTCCTTTTTAAGTGACCAAAAAATTGGCGGGCTACTTGGCCCCCTCCCAAGCTCATTTTCCTCCCGAAGTCATCCAATCAAAATTTTGAGATAGCCATTTTGTTCAGTATAGTCTAAAATCTAGTAAATATGCCATTGAGGATAACTTACTGCCCCATAGTTTCCGGGGGAACGGCTGCAAGTCATGAACGTTGCCCATTGTTTGCATATGGTATTGGCTAATGGGAAGTATACAGACGATTTCAGGAGGGGTTTTTCTGGAGGGGGGTGGTCAGAGGAGGGGGTTACCGGGGAGTATCTTTCCATGGAGGATGTTTCCTTTGGGGAGGGATCATTTCTATGAAGGGGGCACCGGATTTCCCAGCATTATTTAAAAAAGGATCAGAAATTAAATAAAAAACAAGTTTTTTTCAGCTGAAAGTAAGCAACATTAAAACTTAAAATAAGCAGAAATTATTACGTATATGAGGGGGTTTGCCCCCTAGTCAATACCTCACTCTTTGCGCTATTTTTTCTTTGTACTTTCAAAAGGGCTATCTATTCTAATTAGCCGAACTTTTTTGATTCAGGGGTTTGTGATTCGAACAAAATTCGAAATTTAGCGTAAAGGGTGATGCGTTGACTAGGGGGCGAACTCCCTAATTAACTTAATAAAACATACGAATATAGAAGTTCGTTGAGTAAGTTAATTCGTAAGTTAAGTCAAAAAAAAATTTTCGAGAAAGCCATTTAGCCAAAAAAAGTAAAATTAATATGCAAATTTCGTTTTAATTATTCACGTACGGTGAGCCAAAATCAAATCTGCATTAATTCATAAATATTCAGAAATTAAATAAAAAAACAAGTTTTTTTTACTGAAAAAAGGGAGCGACATTAAAAATTAAAACGAACAGAAATTATTCCATATTTGAAAGGGGCGGTCCCCTCCTCAACGCCGCGCTCTTTACGCTACTGCTCATTAGGGAGGCCCCTAATGAGCAGTAGACCAATAAGGTGGGTTTTTTTCTTTGCATAAATAAAGTATCCTAATGCGTATAAAGTAATGGAATTTTACTTTACTACTACTACTACCTTTTACTACTAATTTTCTGCTATCTGGTTAATTTCAATTACATACTTTGTACTCGTCATATTTCTAAACACACTTCAATTCTTCCTACTTCATGATGTTCATTCTTCTCCAATCAGCATTCATTTCTCACCCATTTCTAATTTCTCTCCCTCACTTTATAAGAAAAGGAACTCAAACTGCGTCCGAGGTTGAACGTTGCGAAAGACAGCAGTAGGCAAATAATGTTGGCTATGAGTATAAGCCAGAATATGTTTAATACTGCATGTTTTAAGCTAATTTTCATTCTTGTGCAAATTCACAATTCTAATTTAAATAAATTATATAAAATTGATTAAATTAAATAAACTAAATATTTTTTAATTATTTTAATTAAAATTAAATGCCAAATAGTCTTCAAGCTCTGTACTTCTCAATCCTTAAATTAACATAGGTTCAATAAACTAAACTAATTAATTTAACACTAAAACTTAATTAAAACTAATATGTCTCATTAACTAATTCCTTGAATTAAATAAAATCTAAGTAGTAAAGCTAATGAAATTGAATTGATTTTAAATTAGTTTAGTTAAATGTTACCTAATCCTTAAACTGTGCAGCTTCATCCTTGAATAAAATAAAATATGATTAATTAAATTAATTAAATTTAACTAATTTCATATTAATTTAATTAAAAGCTACTTAAAATTTTAATTAGGTGGTATTTAAAAGGTACTCAATTTATGTTTCAAATTGTGTTTTATCTAAGCATTTCACGTTATGTTTGAATTCATGTTTCTTTTTCTATTGTTTCTATTTAAGTTAAATTGCATTCCTGTATAAACTCGGTTTTATTACTTAACAAAGCACTTAGTAATAGGAATAATTACTATTGCTTGTCATGATAATAAATGAAGGATCTAAAGTCACGCTTTAATGCAAGGGGATACTAATCTCGAGAAAAAATAAATCTTTATTCAGAAGATACAATAATAATGAATATTTTGAAAATTCATTGGAAGGTGTGCTTGAGTTATTAACGATTTCACATCTCCTCGCCAATCTGATTCAGTAATCTCTTGTTTAGCAGTAGTCATAGCAGAACAATGCCAAATCTGTGGCTTCGATTATTTTCACCGTGATAAAAGAGTTTAAAAACCACGATTTTCAGAATAGAGATCCTTATCAAACAGTTTCGTGGTAACGAACTGTAAGTAAGGAGCGACCCGGCTCAATGGTAACCGAAACTCTAAAAACCGGAATTGTGCTACCAGTAGATACATCAAAAGAATCAGATTTAAATTTTCATTTCAAATATATAAGTTTCATCAATTATAATCTTACCCATCAAAAGTTACGCGCCTGAGAAAATTTGGCTGATTTTCGAAAAAAAGGGGGAAAGACCCCTAAAAGTTATAGAACCTTAATGAAATTGACACCATCATATTCAGCGTATCAGAGAACCCTACTGTAGAGGTTTCAAGCTCCTATCTACAAAAATGTGGAATTTTGCATTTTTTGCCAGAAGAAAAGATCATGGGTGCGTGTTTATTTGTTTGTTTTTTTTTTCCAGGGGTAATCGTATTGACCCAGTGGTCCTAGAATATCGTAAGAGGGCTCATTGGAACGGAAATTAAAAGTTCTAGTGCCCTTTTTAAGTGACCAAAAAAAATGGAGGGCAACTAGGCCCCCTCCCACGCTCATTTTTTCTCAAAGTCACCCAATTAAAATTTTGAGATAGCCATTTTGTTTAGCATAATCGAAAATCTAATAAATATGTCTTTTACGATGACTTAATCCCCCACAGTTCCCAGGGGAAGGGCTGCAAGTTATGAACTTTGCCCATTGCTTGCATATTGTAGCCTATTGGTTATTGGGAAGTATGCAGACATTTTCAGGAAGAATTTTTTTTGGTGGGGGGGAGGCGGGCTGGAGGAGGGGGTTACTCGGGAGAATCCTTCCGTGGAAGATGTTTCTTTGGGTAAGGGACATTTCTATGAAGGGGGCGCCGGATTTCCAAGCATTATTTAAAAAACGATCAGAAATTAAATTAAAAAAAAAACAAGTTTTTTCAACTGAAAGTAAGAAGCAACATTAGAACTTAAAAATGAACAGAAATTAATACGTATATGAGGGGGTTCTCCCCCAAGTCAATACCTCGCTCTTTACGCTACAGTTTCTTTTTTTAGTGCTTTCAAAAGAGCTATCTATTCTAATTAAACGGCCTTTGTGATTCAGGGGTGTGTGAATTGAAAATTTTTTTAACTTTTAACATAAAGAGCGTGGTATTGACTAAGGGGAGAACCCCATCATATACGTAATAACATATACGTAATAAAAAAAAAACTATAAAAAAAACAAGCGATACGGCTCAATAGTAAGCGAAAATTTTAAAAACGGAACTTTGATGTCAATAAATGTATCAAAAGAATGGGCTTATAATGCTGATTCTAAATATATAAATTTTGTTAAGTTTAGTATTACTCATCAAAGGCTACGAGCCTGAGAAAATTTACCTGATTTTTTAAAGAGGGGGGAAACATCCCCTAAAAGTGAAAACATTATAATGAAAATCACTGTCAGATTCAGCGTATCAGAAAACCCTATAACATAGGTTTCAAGCTCATATCTGCAAAAATCTGCAACTTTATATTTGTAAATTACGTCAGAACCAAATTTAGAGACAGCCATTTAGCAAAAGAAAAGTAAAATTTTTATGCAAATTTTGTTTACTTATTCAATGCCGGCGAGCCAAAATAAAAGCTGCATTAACTAAAAAAACGATCAGAAATTAAATAAAAAAAACAAGTTTTTTAAACTGAAAGTAAGGAGTGACATTAAAACTTAAAACGAACAGAAATTATTCCGTATATGAAAGGGGCTGATCCCTCCTCAACGCCTCGCTCTTTACGCTAAAGTTTGACTCTGTCTCACAACTTTATTTTTTACAACAATAAAAAACTTTAGCGTAAAGAGCGAGGCGTTGAGGAGGGATCAGCCCCTTTCATATACGGAATAATTTCTGTTCATTTTAAGTTTTAATGTCGCTCCTTACTTTCAGTCTAAAAAACTTGTTTTTTTTTTATTTAATCAATCAGAGAGTGAAAACATATTTATAAAAACATACAGCTAAGTCAGTGGTGGCCAGGGGGTGCACTTGTCCCGGGTGAAGGATATGTTTGGGTGGCAGTAATATGCATATATATATATATATATATATATATATATATATATATATATATATATATATATATATATATATATATATATATATATATATATATATATATATATATATATATATATATATATATATATATATATATATATATATATATATATATATATATATATATATATATATATATATATATATATATATAATATATATATATATATATAGATATATATATATATATATATATATATATATATATATATATATATATATATATATATGTATATATATATATATATATATATATATATATATATATATATATATATATATATATATATATATATATATATATATATATATATATATATATATATATATATATATATATATATATATATATATATATATATATATATATTATATATATATAATATATATATATATATATATATATATATATATATAATTCTACTAGAACCAACAGCAAGAATCACAATGAATCCCAAACCAAAATAATACACAATGAAATATTTACTTAGAAGACTTGCGTCAATGATTATCAAAACTAATCGCAAATGAAAATAATTCGCAACAAAAACTGCGGTTAGAGAACAAGCAACAGCGAGAATCACAATGAAGTCGCATAAAAAATGACGCACCACGAAATCTGCGGTTAGAAGACGTGAAACAACGAGCATAATCAATCGAATAGGAAGATGACACATGCAAAATTATGCAAGGTGACAAATGACTCCAAACAGCTATGCAAAAGCAATGAAACAAGGTGACAGCTATAATCACATTGAATAGCAAACAAAAAATGTTGGAGAACGACATCTGAGGTTAGAAGAATGATAAAAATTACAATTTCATGCGGAAAAATACCAGATGATGAGTGAATTCAAACAGCTAAAGTAAAAGGCATGGGAAAATGTCTGAGGGGAAAAATGCACAAAAATGAAGCACAAAAAAAATCAGCAGTTAGAAGACATGCCACAACGAGTAATACTAAGAATTACCAATGAAGATGATGGGCAACGAAATCTTTGGTTAAAAAACATATGACAGAGACGATTCAGCGAATCGTAAACAAAGATGACGGTGCAACGAGTGAGAGTCACAGCGATTTGGAAATTGTTATACACTCTTAAATTTTTTCTAACCTTTTTTTTTTTCATTGCCGTTTTCTTAAATTAATTTTTTCATTTAATTAAAAATAATAAACTTTCTCTATAAACTGCGTTCCTGTCTAATCAATTCCAGTGCTTCAAGTTTTGAAGTCTAAAGAGCATACCAAAGTTGCACTGATATTTTTAAGAGTAGTGGTGCCAATTAGGAATCTCCAAATAATGCCAAAGGACATGCCGTTTTCAAATCAATATAGAGCAGAACATTAGTTTAATACACAATTTTTTGTATTTTATAATTTAAAATTAAATAGTAAATGGCAATCTAAAATAAGATGTTGCTGTAAAAATTTATAAAATTTCACAAAATTATTTATTATTGGTTATTTATTTCACAATAATTCTTACTTATGCAGTTGTATAGGACTTATTATACTACAATATCGCATTACTTAAAAATAGTTACAAAAATAGATGACCTAAAACATAAATATTTTAATAAAAATAACAAAAATAATATAACATAACACAAAAAAATATAAATAATAAAAATAATTTCTTGGACAGTTTTTTAAACTACTGAAACAAAGTTGATTTTTCAACCATTTCCCCAAGTTCAGAAGCATTTCTAAAATTAAATATAAAGAGGATTAACAATATTTAGGAAGTTTATTTCACTGAAATCAAATCATAGGCAGCGCAATCGCGCTGCCTAAGTAAAGAAACGATGTTGGCACAATGTATTATTATTATTTTTTTTTCTTCCATGCAAGGGCACTTCGTATCTAAGGAGTCGTCGTAGAAACTTCGAAAAGGTCTCATTCGATTGTAAGTTGGAATGGCTAGTGCCCTTTTTTAATAGTCGAAAGTGATTGGAAGGTAACTAACACCCCTTCCACCCCAGCCATTTCCCCAAACACATCCAATCAAAATTTTGAGATAGCCATTTTGTTCAGCGTAGTTGATTTCCAAATAGAAAATATGTTTTTTAAGGAGGTCACTCTCCCAAAACGCTCAGGGCAAGGGTTTTTGTAGTTATACCCTGAGGGCATATAAGAACGATGTTGGCACAATGTATTATTTATTATTTTTTCCCTTTAGAAAACACTTCGTATCGAAAAAGTTGTCGTAGAAACTTCGAAAAGGGCTCATTCATATGGAAATTGGATTGGCTTGTGCCCTTTTTAATAGTCAAAAGTGATTGAAAGACAACTAACACCCCTTCCACGCCGACCAATTCCCAAAACACATCCAATCAAAATTTTGAGAAATCCATTTTGTTCCAAGCAGTTTAAAGTTCAAGAAATTATACCTTGGAGTAGGACACTTCCCTCACAGTCTTCAGGGCGAGGATTATAAGTTATACCCTGGGGGTATATAAGTTTTTTTTTACTGCAATCTTTGTCGTACAAAACTTGAAAAAAGGGTTCATTCGATTGGAAATTCAAAGGTCTAGTGCCCTTTTTTTTAATAGTCGAAAGTGATTTCACGGCAACTATCCCCCCCTCTCTCGCCCACCTTTTCCCCAAGCACGTCCAATCAAAATTTTAGATAGCCATTCTGTTCACCATAGTTGATTTTCAGATAGAAAATTATTTTTTTGAGGAGGACACTCCCCAAAAGCCCTCAGGGTAAGGGTTGTAAGTTATGTCCTGGGGGCATATAAGGTTTCTTATAGAAAGCGTTGTCGTAAAAACTTCCAAAAGGCTCATTCGATTGGAAATTCAAAGGGCTAGTGCCCTTTTTAACAGTCGAAAGTGGTTTGAGGGCAACTAACCCCCCTCTCACGCCCACTTTGTCCCCAAACACATCCAATCAAAATTTTAAGACAGCCATTTTGCTCAACGTAGTTGAAAGTTCTGGAAATTAGGTTTTTGAGGATGACAACCCCCCACAGCCCTCAGGGCAAGGGTTGCGAATTATGCCCTGGGGACATATAAGGTTTTTATAGAAACGTGTTGTCGTAAAAAAAAACTTCAAAAAAGGGCTCATTCGATTGGAAATTGAAATGGCTAGTGACCTTTTTAATAGTCGAAAGAGGTTGGAAAGCAACTATCACCCCTTCCATGCCCACCATTTCCCCAAACACATCCAATCAAAATTTTGAGATAGCCATTTTGTTCCACGCAGTTTAAAGTTCAGGATATGATATCTTCGATTAGAACACTCCCCCCACAGTCTGCAAGGCAAGGGTTATAAGTTATGCCCTGGGGGCACATAAGGCTTTATTGAAATCTTTGTCGTAGGAGCTTCAAAAAGGGTTCATTCAATTGGAAATTCAAAGGGCTAGTGCCCTTTTTTAATAGTCAAAAATGATTTGAGGGCAACTTACCCTCCTCCCACGTCCACTTTTTACCCAAACACATCCAATAAAAATTTTTAGATAGCAATTTTATTCAACGTAGCTGAAATTTTTGGAAATTAGTTCTTTAAGGATGACAACCCCTTCCCCCCACAGCCCTCAGGGCAAGGGTTGTAAGTTATGCCCTGAGGGCATATCAGGTTTATATACAAAGCGATGTTGTAGAAACTTCAAAACGGCCTCATTCAATTGGAAACTGAAAGGGCTATTGCCCTTTTAATAGTCCAAAGTGATTGTAGGGTAACTAACCCCCCCCCCCCTCTAACACCCACCATTTCCCCAAATACTTCCAATTAAAATTGATATTCATTTTGTTCAACGTAGTCGAAAGTTCTGGAAATTAGGTCTTTTAGGATGATAAACCCCATCAGAGCCCTCAGTTCAAGGGTTGTAAGTTATGCCCTGGGGGCATATAAGGTTTATACAGAAAGTTGTTGTAGAAATTCCAAAAAAGGGCTCATTTGATTGGAAATTCAGATTGCCCTTTTTAATAGTCGAAAGTGAGTGGTGAGTAATTAACCCCCCTGTCACGCCCACCATTTCCCCAGACACATTCAATCAAAGTTTAGATATAACCATTTTGTTCAACGTAGTTGAAAGTTCTGGAAATTATGTATTTAGGGATGACAACCCCCATCACCCCCTAGAGCCCCCGGGTAAAAGGTTATAAATTATGCCCTGGAGGCATTTAAGGTTTTTATAGATAGAGTTGTCGTAAAAACTTCAAAAGGGACTCATTTAATTGGAAATTGAGAGAGCTAGTGCCCTTTTTAATAGTCGAAAGTGATTGGAGGGTAACTAACCCCCCTCTGACGCCCACCATTCCCCCAAACACACACAATCACATCCAAACATAATTTGCACTTTACTGGAAAAATACAAATGAATGTACATTGTCAGTTTAATATACATATACTGATATTTAGTAATCAAAATGTTAATAATATTTGATTTATTAAAGTTATAAAAGTAAAAAGATTTACATTTTTTCAGTAAAGTGCAAATTATGTTCTGGCCTTGGGAAGGCATAGGGGTTTTGAGCCCAACTTATGTCAATTTCTGCTCGTTTTGAGTTTGACTCGGTTATTTATTGTAATTTCTGTTCGTCTTGGGTTTCATTTATTTATCGATTCTGATTTGTGGTAGTTTCACGCTTAGCAGATTATTTGATTTTATTTTGGCTCATTTATTGTTTAATGGAGTTCTTTACTTTTCTTTGAAAAACTTATTTTGTGGAAAAAGTTTTTGTAATTGATCAAATAAAAGGGTCGTCCACGGTTGGGGTGGAAGGATGTTGCAAAGAAAGATTAAAGGGAAATGGAACTTCATGGGAGTGTGTAAAGAGGGAGGGGTAGAATAGATTGGGATGGAGGAGGAGCGTGCATGGCTGTGTTGGCTTCAGGCGGCTTGGTGTTGCGGTGAGTTATTAGCAGCAGTAGTAGTAGCAGCAGTAACTTATTTCTAACTTCATAGCCATCATATTTAAGAAACTCATTTGCCACACTATCAGTACCTGGGACCTTAATATTTCTTAATTCTTTTAATACTGTCACTAATTTTTCCTCACAAATAAATCTTCCTTCATATCCAAGGTGTCCCAGACTTTTTCCCTTTCCTCTATATCTTTTCTTCTAACTCTATCCCGGCTTAGCACATTCTCAAAATGTTCTGCCTATCTCTCTACTCCTTCCTTATCGCACATTGTGGCCTGTTCTTTTCTTTAACCAGGACAAGTCCTGATTGACTACTCCTTTTCAGTTTATTAACATCCCAGTACAATATTTTATTCTCACACCGTCTAGCTGCATCTTCCAGATCCTCGACAATTTTATCCATGGTATCCCCTTCACACCTACTTAGTTCATATTCTAATGCTTTCTCCACTTTCTGTACGTTCCTTTTATTTTCATATCATCTATCACTCACACAATTCTTGGGCAAGCCCCTTCTCCTCTCTATTAAAATAAAGCATTTTCACTAATATTCCTAGCTGCATTCCTAACTTTCTTCCCTAAGATACCATCAACGATTACATCCATCTTCTACATTGTCGACTTTTAAACTCTCAATTTTAGTATAGAATGTTCCAGGAAAGTTTCTCTCAAATTCTCATCCTGGAGTCTACCAAGGTCATAGATTCCCGGAAGATAGTTACCCTTCCAAATTTAAGCTTTAAATTAACTCTAGACAACACTAGTTGGTGATCTTTACTTTAGCATCAATAACACCACTCCTATTTACCTTAATATCTTGTATTGAACCTGACAGTTATAAGTTTACAATAAAATAATCATTAAGTTTATCTGTTTTACCATCATGTGAATACCATGTTAACTTATGGGTCATTTATGACCAAATACTGTATTGGTTATAAAAGAAATTTTATATCTACAAAATTACAGCAGTCTGTAGCCACTACTGTTTTCTTTTCCTATACCGAATTTAGCTAGGCTAGGATACCATCTATTCCTTTTTCTACCGACCTGGGCGTTGAAATGTCCTAATACTACTACTAATAACAACTCACCGCAGCCCCAAGCCGCCAGAGGCCAACACAGCTACGCACGATCCTCCTCCACCCCAATCTATTCAAAGCCTCCCTTTTTACACCCGCCCACGAAGCTCCCATTTCCTTTAAATCTTTCTTTATGACGTCCTCCCTCCCCAGACGGGGACGACCTGCTTTCCGTTTAGCTCTAGACGGGTGGCCGAAAAGAACAATCTTCGGCAATCTGTCAACCTTCAACCGCACAACGTGGCCTAGCCACCTCAACATTTCTTTCATTATTGACCTAGAGAGCGGTATTGAACCACAATTTTCGTATAGCCTATTGTTTGAAATACGGTCAGTCAGCCGGTACCCAAAACAATCCTTATGCAATTTTTCTGGAAAAAACATCTAGCAAATCTTCATTTGCTTTTCGGAGCGTCCATGCTTCAGAGCCATATTTGACCAGTGTCATCACTGTAGCTTCTAATGTTCTAATCTTGGTTTGCAGACTTATATTCCTATTCTTCCAAACTTTTTTTAACTGTGAAAAAAACACCCTGAGCCTTGGCTATTCTACTTTCAACATCTTCACTGCTCCCACCATCTTTACTAATAATACTACCAAGGTAAGTGAAGCTGCAAACCTGATCAATCTTTTCATTACCCAACGTCACCTTTTCATCTTCACTTATTCCAAGCCTTAGTGACTTAGCCTTCCTAAAATTGATTTTCAAACCAATTCTAGCACCCTGAACTCGCGAAACCTCTAAAACTTCTTTCATTTTGCTCACACTTTCATCTAGGATTCTTAAATTATCAGCATAATCCAAGTCCAGGAGACTTTTTCCTCCCCATCTGATTCCATGGTCTCCCATTGCCTTTCCTGTGCTCCTTAAAACAAAGCCCGTCAAAACAATCCATATAAAGGAGGATAGAACACAACCCTGCTTAACTCCTGATTTAATACAAACCAGCTGCTAACCTCATTTCCTATCTTAGCCGCAGCAGTGTTATTCTCGTACATAGCACTGATCACTTTAATGTACTTGGCTGGTATACCATACAAGGATAAAACCTTTACCAAAGCTATTCTATCAACAGAATCGAACGCTTGCTCATAATCTATAAAACTGAGGACCAAAGGTGTTTGTAAACTCAGGCATTTCTCAATCATTAGCCGAAGTGAAAATTTGAAAGTGTGAAAATTTGGTCGACTCTACCTTTTCGAAAGCCGCACTGTTCTTCTCTTAAAACTTTGTCTATGGCATCTCTCAGTCTAAAAAGTATCATATTAGAAAGTAATTTACTACCTACAGAGACCAGATTAATGCCTCGATAATTACCACACTCATTTTTATCACCTTTCTTATAAAGTGGCTTAATTAAGGTTTTCCTAAAATCGTTAGGTACTTCCCCTTTTTCAAAAATCATATTCATAATCTTCAGTAACTTATTTCTAATCTCAGAGCCACCATATTTAAAAAACTCATTTACCACCCTATCAGCACATGGAGCCTTATTATTTTTTAATCCTTTTAGTACTGTTTGCTAATTCCTCCTCACAAAACAAATCTTCCTTCACATCCAAGGTATCACAAAGTTTTTCATTTTCCTCTATATCTTTTCCTGTAACTCTATCTCGGTTAAGCAAATTCTCAAAATGTTCGGGCCCATGGTCTCTTTAGTTTTTTCCTTATCGCTAATTGCGGCCTCATTCCTATCTTTACCTAGGCCAAGTCCAGATTGACTACTCCCTCTCAATTTGTTAACATGCAAGTACAATATTTTACTATTATGCCGTCTAGCTGTATCTTCCAGATCCTCGGCAATTTTATCCATGGCCTCCACTTCACATCTCTTTAGTTCATATTTCAATGCTTTCTCCACTTTCTTTACATTCCTTTTGTTTTCATATGATCTATCACTCAGATAATTTTGTACAAGGCCTTTCTCCTTTCCATTAAACATAAAGCTTTTCACTAATATTCTTAGCTGCAGTTCTAGATTTCTTCCCTAATACACCTTCAGCAACTTCACAAATTTCTGAAATTATTCCAACCATCTTCCACATTATCAAATTTTAAACTCTCAAGTTTAGTATTCAACTGTTCATGGAAAGTTTCTATCAAATTCTCATCCTGGAATCTACCAACATCAAAACTTCCCGGGAGATAGTTACCCTTCCCATATTTCAGCTTTAAGTTAACCCTTGACACTACTAGATGGTGATCTTTACTTTAAACATCAATAACGGCACTCCTATATACCCTAGTATCTTATATTGATCCTGCCAGTCTTCGGTTTACTATAACATAATCAATAAAGTTTGCTGTCTTACCATCACGTGAATACCATGTTAAACACCGTTTGGTAATAACTAGATTGTTATACCTACAAAATTGCAAAAGTCTGTATCCATTACTGTTTTCTTTTCCTACACCAAATTTACCTAGGCTAGGATACGATCTATCCCTATTTCTACAACCTAGGCGTTAAAATCTCCCAGTAATAACATCATATTTCTACCTGGGACCCTGTCTATTTGCTCCTGTAAGTAAAATTTACCTGAGTCAATAGTATCTCCGTCAATCGGTTCTACAGGGCGTATACTACTATAACTGATACCCTGAACTTTTTCAAACAGTTCGTGGTAACGAACTGTAAGTAAGGAGCGACCCGGCTCAATGGTAACCGAAACTCTAGAAAACGGGTTTTTGATACCAATAGATATATCAAAAGAATCAGATTTCAATGCTGATTTCAAATATATAACTTTCATCAAGTTTAGTGCTACCCATCAAAAGTTACGCGCCTGAGAAAATTTGGCTGATTTTCAAAAAAAGGGGGAAAGACCCCCTAAAAGTTATAGAACCTTAATGAAAATCACACCATCATATTCAGCGTATCAGAGAACCCTACTGTAGAGGTTTCAAGCTCCTATCTACAAAAATGTGGAATTTTACATTTTTTGCCAGAAGAAAGATCACGGATGCGTGTTTATTTGTTTGTTTGTTTGTTTGTTTTTTTTCCCCCAGGGGTGATCGTATCGACCCAGTGGTCCTAGAATATCGTGGGAGGGCTCATTGGAACGGAAATTAAAAGTTCTAGTGCCCTTTTTAAGTGACCAAAAAAAATTGAGGGCAACTAGGCCCCCTCCCACGCTTATTTTTTTCCCAAAGTCACCCGATCAAAATTTTGAGATAGCCATTTTGTTCAGCATGGTCGAAAATATGATAAATATGTCTTTTAGGATGACTTAATCCCCTGAAGTTCCCAAGGGAGGGTTAAAAGTTATGAACTTAATTCCGTACATATAGTATTGGTTATTGGGAAGTATACAGAAGTTTTCAGGAGGTTTTTTTTCTGGTAGTGGGAGGGAAGGGTGGGTCGGTGGTTATGTTGGAGGATCTGTTCATGAAGGAAGTTTCATGGGGGAAGGGAAATTGCCATGAAGGGGGCGCCGGACTTGCCAGCATTATTTATTGGTTATTGGGAAGTATACAACCATTTTCAGGAAGGATTTTTTCTGGAGGGGGGGGGGGGCTAGACGAGGGGGTTAATCTGGAGAATATTTCCGTGAGGATGTTTCTTTGGGGTAAGGGACATTTCTATGAAGGGGGCGCCGGATTTCAAAGCATTATTTAAAAAACGATCAGAAATTAAATAAAAAAAAAACAAGTTTTTTCAACTGAAATGTAAGAAGGAATATTAGAACTTAAAACGAACAGAAATTATAACGTATGTGAGGGGGTTCTCCCCCAAGTCAATACCTCGCTCTTTACGCTACAGTTTTTTTTTAGTGCTTTCAAAAGAGCTATCTATTCTAATTAAACGGCCTTTGTGATTCAGGGGTTTGTGAACCAAAATTTTTTTTAACTTTTAACGTAAAGAGCGAGGTATTGACTAAGGGGAGAACCCCCTCATATACGTAATAAAAAAAAACAATAAAAAAACAAGCGATACGGCTCAATAGTAATCGAAACTTTTAAAAACGGAATTTTGATGTCAATAAATGTATCAAAAGAATCTGTTTATAATGCTGATTCTAAATATATAATTTTATTAAGTTTAGTATTACTCATCAAAGGCTACGAGCCTGAGAAAATTTACTCGATTTTTAAAGAGGGGGGAAACATCCCCTGCGTTAACTAAAAAAAAAAACGATCAGAAATTAAATAAAAAAAAAAACAAGTTTTTAACTGAAAGTAAGGAGCGACATTAAAACTTAAAACGAACAGAAATTATTCCGTATATGAAAGGGGCTGTCCCCTCCTCAACGCCTCGCTCTTTACGCTAAAGTTTTTTATTGTTTTAAAAAAAAAGTTGTGAGACAGAGTCAAACTTTAGCGTAAAGAGCGAGGCGTTGAGGAGGGGACACCCCCTTTCATATACGGAATAATTTCTGTTCGTTTTAAGTTTTAATGTCGCTCCTTACTTTCAGTTTAAAAAACTTGTTTTTTTTTATTTAATAGTCATAAAATGACCAATTAGTATTCTATTATTAATACCTTCCCAGCCTAAAAAAGACTTAGCAGCTTCCTTATTCATCATGAGCCCTACTCCCTGTCTATGTATCCCATCCTTCCTGCCTGAGTAAACAAATTCTATATCACCTAATTTGATGCTTCCTACCTCTGGGACATGAGTTTCTGAAACTCCTAATAAATCCAGTTCGAATCGTCTGAATTCGTCAGTCAAAATGACGTTAAAAATTCATTTTTTAACGTCGTATTTCACCTCAGGAAAAGCAATGATCCTGGATACCAGTGCCGGACGGGGATCACATATCTTCTCAAGTCTATACCGAAGTGCTTAAGCCGGCTTAGAACTGGACAGCAAGAAGTCCCTGGGACCTCCATGAATGGAGGCTTTGTGCAATCCTGGGCCCATCTTGGTCACAACATGGTTTTCAGCACTTGGCGATGCTCTTCTATCAACAAGAGTCGAAATCCTGCACAGACAATCTCAAGCCTATTACCTCCGACTCATTATATATTCATGCCTACAAATATTATGCTACTACGGGGAGGCAGCCCATAATAGATAAATTAGCTAGGAAGAGGTTTTTCAGCCCGAAGACGCCCGTCAAAACATACCAAGCCCAGAATAATTGTCCATTAGTCAGAATACCGTGCGAATGCTGTGTCGTTTACTAGGCTATAATTTCCTCGAGGGGCGCAACTCCTCAAGTGGGAATAGAGTTGACCACAAGGTTCCCAGTCTTGCAAGTACCCAGAAAAGGTCGAGGGAGGCCTTTGCAGAGGCCGTTGTCCATAGATCTGGATCTTACGCCCTGCCGCAGTTGTCCTCCTATAGAGGATCCTCCCGCGATGGTGTTCTGCATCACCATGCAATTTAACCCATTACTGGGAGAAGGTTTGTAACTCATGGGACTTGTGACAAACCAGTGGGCTCTTTTGAGTGTACATTTGAGGGGCTTCTTCTTTCCTCCTCTGCCTGTATTTATGACCCCGGGCGAGGGTTTGTAATTACAGTAAAATGCTAACTTTAAAACTGAAATTAAATATTGTAAAACAGTCACAGTAATGATTCTGTGACTGTTTTACAATATTTAATTTCAGTTTTAAAGTTAGCATTTTACTGTAATTCTTTGTTTATATATGTGTTTTTTTAAACGTGTTTGTCGAGGATGGCCCATTGATATAGGTTACGCCATCCAAATGAATATTCATTTGAGGTTAGAGCAATGTTCACTGCCTTAAAAACAAAAAACATGCTGATAAGAAGACAAGCGACAGCAAAAATGAGACCGAGTCAAAAATGAATGAAGAACAAAAAAAAAATATTAAGATGTACGCCATCACAATCTTCGACGCAATAAAATGTGGTGCAAAACCTAGTACCAATCTACTAAGATGCCATAAATAACGCAACTCATTATTACAGTCATTGGACCCTTCAACGTTCTATGTGTTCCCTGGGAGTCCCCTATTTTCCCTAGGAAGGACTAGCAACAAATCTCACTCATTTAGAGGTTGTTACTACAACAAGAATCAATATATACACAAGCTTACCATGTGCTGAGTGCCGGGGCCCGTACCGAAATCGGCTACATAGTTTTCTTTCCTTAACTGGCATAGTGACATTTTCTTACCACTAAAAACCATCAAAAAAGATCACAAATTTAAAGAAGAAATTTGTATTTTTCTCAAAATGGTTGTATCTCATCTATGGTGACGCCAAGACATGAAGAAGAGGCTCACATTGATATATATATATATATATATATATAATATATATATATATATATATATATATATATATATATATATATAGATATATATATATATATATATATATATATATCTATATATATATATATATATATATATATATAACATATATATATATATTATATATATATATATATATATATATATATATATATATATATATATATATATATATATATATATACTATATATATATATATATATATATTATCCTTAAAAAACCTTAAAATTCTGCTGAATTAGCAGCAATTTTAGCTTCAAAAACTAAGACAACTAAAAGAGATTAAAACTCAAGATAAATGTTTTTTTGGTCAGAATCCAGATAGGTGACCTGTCATAAAAACAGATCAGAAAGAATAAAAGGTTACACATAGTAACTTGGCAATACCTTAGCGGGGTATATTTTTGGCCGATAGGGACTGAATTCATTCCTGAAAGTCCTCGTTCACATTCCTATCTCGACTGCTTTGCAAGGTAGCGAGAAGCCTTTAGACTAGGATTTTACCCAATTTGTTAATAATCAGCACAATCTGTGGCACCAAATCACCAAGGGGGGGGGCAAGGATTTCTTTCGATTTTTATAAAATGGGAAACACAAGAAAGGTTTTTGAAAAACCCGAGGAGAGAGATTTTTTTTTTTTTTTATGAAAACACGGAAACGGTATTTGTAAAAATCCAGAAGGAGGGGTGTTTTTGATCCTTAATGCTTTTAAATGAAACATTTTTTAAAATTAAAGGGGACTTCTTTATATTTTTTGGTTTCTATTTGTTCTTGACAATACCCAAAAATGTATTTATCAAAATCTAGGGGGGGGGCAGTTACCCCCTGTTCCCTACTAATTGGCAAACCTGAACAAAATTTCCGCATTGAATACACTTTCTCTAAGAGTAGATCCACTATTAAAGAGAACAGTTGAAGGTTCTTTGCTCCTATCAATTTTTCCACAATATAATGCCACCACCAAAATACGAGTTGATTCAATGTGAACAAAATGATGAAAACTCAACAAGCCGATTACATACAGTGGCTTAGAGTATCCCTTACTCGGCTACCCCTAACTTCCCCGCATGTAATCTACAAGAGATAACAACAAATACTTATCAGGCCACGAGTTACTGAAACAGTTATGGACAATTAGGCAAATAACAACAATGATAACGTGTATTCCGATAAAACATAGCTTATTTACGGATTAATTCTCAATAATACTGATTAAACTGATTAATACTGGTAAAAGCAGGTAATACTGGTTTAATATAGATTCAATGTAAACAAATTGATGAAAATTTTAACATATTCATTAAATAGTCACTCATGATTCGGATCACAACATATTTTTTTTTTACAATGACACATTATCGTGAAAAACAAATTTAATGATTAGCCAGAAGCTGATTTTCCGTATCTCATGTGAACATCACAAATAATTTATGTTTCTCGTGAGCTGATCACGACATTGCCGTCCGTGTCATCTGGAGCATCTCATCAGATACTAAAAGAAAGCAGAAAATAAAATTAAAAAAAAACAATAAAAAGAATTACGGATTAATGCCTCTTTACGCTAAAGTCTAATGGTTCTTTTATATCATTAATTAAAAAAACTTTTTCCAGAAAATAAGCTTTTCAAAGAAAAATAAAGAACTCCATTGAAAAAAAAATGAGCAAAAATCAAATCAAATAATCTACCAAGCTCAAAACTACCACAAATCAGCATCGATAAATAAATGAAACCCAAAACGAACAGAAATTAAAATAAATAACCGAGTCAAACTCAAAACGAGCAGAAATTGACGTAAGTTGGGCGCAAAACCCCTATGCCTTCCCAGTGTCAGAACAAATTTGCACTTTACTGAAAAAATACAAATGAATGTGCATTGTCAGTTTAATATACATATACTGATATTTAGTAATCAAGATGTTAAAATTATTTGATTTATTAAAGTTATAAAAGTAAAAACATTTATATTTTTTTCAGTAAAGTGCAAATTTTGCTCTGACCTTGGGAAGGCATAGGGGTTTTGCGCCCAACTTATGTCAATTTCTGCTCGTTTTGAGTTTGACTCGGTTATTTATTTTAATTTCTGCTCGTTTTGAGTTTGACTCGGTTATTTATTTTAATTTCTGTTCGTTTTGGGTTTCATTTATTTATCGATGCTGATTTGTGGTAGCTTCACGCTTGGTAGATTATTTGAATTGATTTTTGCTCATTTTTTGTTTAATGGAGTTCTTTACTTTTCTTTGAAAAACTTATTTTCTGGAAAAAGTTTTTTTAATTAATTTCTGTTCGTTTTATATTGACATAGTCTTTTCAGGGAAAAAGAAAATATCACTTTAAATCTTTTCGTTCTTTAAGACTTTATAGTTTGGCCTGCTATTTGTATGCTGGAGAAAAATTTTCAGCAATTTTTAACAACATACACCATTTTAAAAATTTGGACACAAATAGTACTGTTTAAATTAGTTTCATACCTCCTCTAATTGACCTGAAATGGAAAACTTGATACCATTCGCAAAAAAATCTGTTTACTTTCTCTGATAGCTTTGATACACTTACACTATTTTGATTTGGTTACATTTTAAGTGCAGAAGTAGCCACGAAAGTTTGAACATAATACCCTCAGTTGTTCTTGGGATACTGCTGAGATACCTTATTGAGAATTAGCATTATCACAGTGCATTTTGATTTAATCTTAAGGCAACATTTAGTTTTTAAACAAAATGGGCAAATGGGAGAGTGGAGAGGGGATTAGTTGCCCTCCAATCACTTTCGACTATTAAAAAGGGCACCACCCCTTTCTATTTCCAATCGAATGAGCCCCTTTCGAAGTTCCCACGACAACTCCTTCGACACGAAGTGCCCTGGTCTAAACAACAACAACAACAACAAATTTTGCTAATCACTTTCGACGATTAAAAAGGGCAAGAGCGCTTTGAATTTCAAATAGAATGAGCCCTTTTCTGAAGTTTCTACGACAACGTCTTCTATAAAAACCTTATATACCCCCAGGGCATAACTTAAAACCCTTGCCCTGAGGGATGTGGCGGAGAATCCTCCTCAAAAAAACATATTTTATATGTGTAAATCAACTACGCTGAACAAAATGGCTATCTCAAAATTTTTATTGGATGTGTTTGGGGGAATCAAGGGCGTGGGGGGGGCTAGTTGCCCTCCAATCACTTTCGACTATTAAAAAGAGCACTAGCCCTTTCAATTGCAATCTAATGAGCCTGTTTTGTAGTTTCTAAGACAACGCCTTCTATAAAAACCTCATATGCCCCCAGGGCATAGCTTAAAACCTTTGCCCTGAGGGTTGCGGGGGAGTGTCCTCCTCAAAAATATATTTTCTATCTGGAAATCAACTAGCCTACGCTGACCAATATGACTATCTCAAAATTTTGATTGGATGTGTTTTGGGGAATGATGGGCGTGGGGGGGGGGGGCTAAGTGCCCTTCGACCACTTTCGACTATTGAAAAGGGCACTAGCCCTTTGAATTTCCAATCAAATGAGCCTGTTTTGAAGTTTCTACGACAAGACCATCTATAAAAACCTTATATGCCCCCAGGGCATAACTTAAAACCCTTGCCCTGAGGGTTGTGGGGAGCGTCCTCCTCAAAAACATATGTTCTATCTGGAAATCAACTACGCTGAACAAAATGGCTATCTCACAATTTTAATTGGATGTGTTTGGGGGAATGATCGGCGTGGGGGGGGGGCTAGTTGCCCTCCAATCACTTTCGACTATTAAAAAGGGCACTAGCCCTTTGAATCTCCAATCGAATGAGCCTGTTTTGAAGTTTCTACGACAACGCCTTCTATAAAAACCTTATATTCCCCAGGGCTTAACTTAAAACCCTTGCCCCGAGGGGTTGTGGGGGAGTGTCCTCCTTAAAAAGATATTTTCTATCTGGAAATCAGCTACGCTGACAAAATGCATATCTCAAAATTTTGATTGGATGTGTTTGGGGGAATGATGGGCGTGAAGGGGGGGGGGAGGTGGGCTAGTTGCCCTCCTATAACTTTCGACTATTAAAAAGGGCACTATCCCTTTGAATTTCCAATCGAATGAGCCTGTTTTGAAGTTCTTAAGACAATGCCTTCTATAAAAGCCTTATATGCCCCCAGGGCATAACTTAAAACCCTTGCCCTGAGGGTTGTAGGGGAGTGTCCTCCTCAAAAACCTATTTTCTATCTGGAAATCAACTACGTTGAACACAATGGCTATCTCACAATTTTGATTGCATGTGTTTGGGGAAAGATGGGCGTGGGGAGAGGGGCTAGTTGCCCTCCAATCCCTTTTGACTATTAAAAGAGCACTAGCCCTTTGAATTTCCAAATCGAATGAGCCTTTTTGAAGTTTCTACGACAACGCCTTCTATAAAAACCTTATATGCCCCCAGGGCATAACTTAAAACCCTTGCCCTGAGGGGTTGTGGGGGAGTGTACTCCTCAAAAACCCATTTTCTATCTTGAAATCAACTACGCTAAACAAAATGGCTATCTCAAAATTTTGATTGGATGCGTTTGGGGGAATGATGGGCGTGGGGGGGGGCTAGTTGCCCTCCAATCACTTTAGACTATTAAAAAGGGCACTAGCCCTTTGAATTTCCAATCGAATGAGCCTGTTTTGAAGTTTTATACGACAACGCCTTCCATAAAAACCTTATATGCCCCCAGGGCATAAATTAAAAACCCTTGCCCTGAGGGTTGTGGGGGAGTATCCTCCTCAAAACATATTTTCTATCTGGAAATCAACTACGCTGAACAAAATGGCTATCTCAAAATTTCGATTGGATGTTTTCGGGGGAATGATTGGCGTGAGGGGGGGCTAATTGCCCTCCAATCACTTTCGACTATTAAAAAGGGCACTAGAACTCGCGATTACCAATCGAATGAGCCCCTTTTGAAGTCTCTAAGACGACCCCTTCTATATGAAGTGCCCTGCTCTAAAGAAAAAAAATAATAAACTGTACATTGTGTCAACATTGATCTTATATGGCCTCAGGGTATAACTTAAAACCTTGCCCCAAGGAATGTGGGGGAGTGTCCTCCTCAAAAAGATATTTTCTATCTGGAAATCAACTAGGCTGAACGAAATCGCTATCTAAAAATTTTGGTTGGATGGGTTTGGGGGAATGATGGGCGTGGGGGGGGACTAGTTGCCCTCCAATCACTTTCGACTGTTAAAAAGGGCAGTAGCCACTCCACTTTCCAATCGAATGAGCTCTTTTCGAAGTTTCTACGACAACTACTTCGATACGAAGTGCCCGGGTATGGAGAAAAAAAAAAAAAAAAAAAACATGGTGCCCACATCGTTCTTACTTAGCCAGCGCTAGCGCGCTGCCTATTATACCGCTCTTTCACATCTATTTTTGTTTTCTTTGTTTTTAGTACTAATTTCTTCTATTCATTTCTTTTATATTCTTTGTTTTATTTGTTATTTATATTCGTATTTCTTAACTACATAGACAAGATTTTAAAGGAAATTAGAGGTAAAATCCCCAATGTATATTCTGTATATATTCTGGTTTCTGTACGAAACCAGAATAACATTTTAATTTGGCTTTCAAATGAAGACATTTCGCTATAGTGCAATGATGCTTTCAGACTCCAGCATTAACTCTTCAACAGAAGCTTATTTAACACAATAAATGTTTTCAACTGATAACTCTATTAAAAGGTCACTAAAAAGGAATTGACATATTTATACTTGAAGTTGTATACGTATGTGGCGAACAGTCCAAAGACCCAGAACGAGCTAAAAGGATATGAGGATTTCGACAGACGAAAAAACGATTATGTTGCTGCAGCCCGCAAGAACGGGATGAATTTCCTTAGCAGTATTGGTTGAACGGAATGTTGGAGCAGTGGAACCCACTCCTTTTTATTCTTCACAGACCACAGAGAAGGTGACTCAGCTTGAGATCGACGATTAAAAGGAAATGCTCCAAAAAATCTTGCGTTCGTGGATGACATTTCAATGAGCGGTCGTTTGTCCTACACAAGATCAGTACACTGAACACAGAGTTTCAGGATCTACAGGGTCGACACAGGTATACAGGCATTTTGGAGAATTTCTAACAGACTCACAATGCTCACAGACTCACAGACTCACAAGGCTCTTCAAATGTTTTATTAAACAAGGAGAAATAACCTGTGCACGAGATTCGTTTCGAAGTTCAGTTAGCTCCAGTTCATTTTCTTGCGGCTTGATTTTAAAAATCTGAGGTCTACGCACTTTGCTACATGAGAAGCCTGAAGAAACAGCGACCAAATGAGTGATCGGCAGTTTCAACTCATCCCTGTGAGGCAACATTGAGGAATGATTTTGTCGGCAACAGTGAGGTGGAACATAACAAAATTCGCAATCCAATTGAAAATCAGTGGTCAACGATTCGAGAAATGAAACAAGATATTGTGATGTTGGTTAGAGAAAAATATTTAGAGGATGCTTCTGTTTTTAGGTCACCCGTAAAAAAAGGTTACGCAAAAAGCAAAGAATATTGTTGAAAGAGCAGTTTGGTTTTATGCTTAATTTGTGTGCTTTGCTGCACTCAAGAGCATATGCCGAACGGATTTCGAGCTCAGGAACCAGAAAACCAAGCCAGAAACATACTGCAATTAAAAAGTGCAGGATTGACCTAGATTTGTCATTAATCCAAGTGCATTAGTTAACCTTTAGTATGTTAGCCAGTTTTAAACAGGCAATTTTTTTCCAGAAAATACTGAATTCCCAGAAAAAAATGACGCAAAAGAAGCGTCGGATGGTTTAATCCAACTACGCATTACACTCCCGGCCGAAGGAAATAAATCAGGAGATCGTACCTCTGCAACGCAGGTCATTCGTCAACATGCGAAGAAGTTTTAGTTTTTTTTCACCCTTCTCATATACAGAATAATTTCTTTTCGTTTTAAGATTTATTGTTGCACCTTAATTTCAGTTGAAAATATTTGTCTTTTTCAATCTTATAAGAGCATGCCAAAGAGTCCTGCCTTTTTTAGCCCGTATTTTCCGTTGCTATGTAAAATTATAAGCAAGTAAAAGGACGAAAAGTTTTCGAGTCAAAGCATTAGCTACGAGTAAACTATCTGTTTCTACCTTCGGTTTAATTTGACACAGAAATAACATTTTAAGAAAACATTGACAATTTTTTTCTTTTTTTTTCATAATTACCCGTCTTATTCCAGTACAGTCAAACAAATACGAATAAAGTGGGACAGATCCAGCTGTCCATTATATCGTGATTTTTTACGTTTCAGTCCGAAGATTCTCATTTTCCAACTTTCCCAAATTCTTTCCAACAAATTTTTTTTTTATAATTTACTTCTGTGACGAATAATCTCCCCCTCCAAAAAATGGCTCATCTCCATTCAATCCGGGCATTTCTTCAGAAAACTCTTGATAATGTCCCTGTTGACACTTCGAACATTCGTTGGTTCTATCAGTAAATTGTAATATCTTGATATAGTAATAGTTGATAGCATAATATGTGTAATAGTTGAAAGGTGGTGGTTCAGTTCGGGTTTAGTTGCACATAAACGCTGAAATTTAATTTCTGTCCTTTAACAAAACAACGTTCTTATTTGTAACAAACGCTTTACCGTAGCTTCAACGGGCCAGGGAACCATTGGAGAAGGTTTTATTATGAATATTCTTAAAAAGATAGGAAAAATACTGCAAACAACGATATTTTAACCAATGAACAACTGATTTGAACCCCCCCCCCGAAAATCTGTCTGACTCGTAAAAAAACGTAAACAAAAAGGGATATAAACAAATTTTATATGCGTTTTTTTAGGTTCTTTTGTGTAACCCCCCCCCCCAAAAAAAAAAAAAAAAAAACTTGAGTAAAACCCCCTCCGAAAAAAAATCCTGGGTACGACCATAATACAAACAGAATTTTATTTTCAGGGGGAGCAAGTGCTAAGAATTTCAAGCTGGGGGGGGGGGGGAGGGAAATAAAAAAGTAGCAAAACCTTACCCCCCAAAATTATATATCAGCTAGTAACCTAAACAAAGTAAAAAATGAAAATTTATGGAACAAGAAAAAAGAATCAGTTATTAAGAAGCCTTAACAAAAAAGAGTTGATGGTTTCCAGATTTGTAAAAGCAGGTTTTGCACAAAAAAAAGCACGACATAAAGGCTTGTGACTGTAATTTGTTTATTTGTGCATTGAAAGTTCATTAACTTCAGATACCGTCTCAGTTATTACTTACGCTTATTAATTATGAGTTTATTCCCGTTCGAAAAATAGCCTGATTATGGTATTCTTTTCTTTCATATGATCGCAAGCGTTTAAAGTTAAAAAAAACGAACATCCATTTTAGATTTATCGCAATTTTCATCTTCTAGATTAACCGCGGGCCAAGTATAGTTAGCAGACCATGTGTCGTACAACCCTGGCCGAGTATTTTGACTATAATGAATCTGAATTAAACGAAGCATAATGAAATCTTGAGCATGGTTATTACAAAGCAGAAAAAACGAGAAAAAAACATATTAGCTTTGAAATACTTCTTTTATAACAATATTTCATTTGTATTAAGCAAAGGTTTTATAATAATATAAGATTAAAAATATAATATTACAGAGCTGACCTGAAATGACTTTAATTAAAACCTCCAATCTTTAAAGAATACAAATTAGGAATAAATCAGTTATTAAGTCTAATACCTCTGAAATAAACACGTCTCCTTCCTCAAGTCTCATTACGATCATATATTTCACCTTGTTATATTTTGTGTTGATAAACTACAATTCAACACTAACCCCCTGCTTCACCTGAAGCCAATTACTACCTGAAGTGCCTTAATTCAACGGGTAAAGTTTTTTCATGATTATAGAGTTTGTTGGGGACGTTGCTAGGGTGTATAAATAATTCTCCCGCTTTTTTCGTTCTTTTGACTAAGCCTCCAGCCCCCAAAATAATTTCATGCGCAGCTTCATGGTTCTATTTCGTGATGTAGCCTTTATTTTTATTTGTTTTTTTGCGAAGATACAAGAAAGTTTTTTTTTTTTTTAATATATAGGGAAAAGGGAAGTACTCAAGGGAGAGAGATACTCAGGGCCTGCCCCCCCCCCCCCGAAAAATCATAAATTTCCTCAATTTATGGGTACTTCTTATTGAAATTACCCATACGTGCCAGACAAGAGGGGGGATTTTTTTTTTCGAAATTTTTACACCCCTACGTTTTCATTCTTAAGAGTTTTACTTAATACTCTTGATTAGAAAGGTAGGCAAGTGACTTATAGGAAAGGCGTTGATACGGCCAAAAAAACATAAAAATAGGGAAAAAAGTAAGAACTTCAACTCAACACAACCCTTCCCCCTAAGGCCAATTACTACCTGAAGCGCCGTAATTCGATGGATAAAGTGTTTTCAATTTTACTGAGGAGTTCTGCTGGGGTGTATAAGGAATCTCCGGCTTTTTAGGGTCTTTTGCCTACACCCCCAGCCCCCCAAAATAATTTCATGTGTAGCTTCATGATGTAACTTTTATTTTTTATTTTGTTTTTGCGAAGATACAAGAAAGTGTTTTTTTTTTTTTAATGTAGGGGAACAGGGACATACTCAAGAGGGAAGGAAACTCAGGACCTGTCTCCTCCCCCCCAAAAAAAAAATCCTGAATTCCCCCCAATTTATGGATACGTCTTATAGAAATTATCCCTACGTGTCTAACGAGGGGGGGGGGGTGTGTTTTTTTCCATTTTTTGGAACCCCTATGTTTTCACTCTTGAGTTTTACTTATTACTCTTTGTCAGCAGGGTAGGCAACTGACGTGGAAGAAATGGCTTGACGGACCAAAAACATGAAAATAGGGAAAAATTAAGAAGAAATATAACCGAAAAAGAATTAAACAAGTGAACCTTGAGTCGTTTCCATTGGAGTTGCAGGCTGGTTATACGAATCATAATATATTTGGGAGTTGAACCCTGGACTGTGCATATCAGATTGATCCATTCTTAACGTTGGAGGTTCTACCACAGAGGTAATACTGCTTCCTCTCTGACGAGAATGAGGCTTGTTTGTGAGGTGCTTTTTGTGGCGGGCCCGCATATTTTGAAACCATACCTGGAAATGATCACTTATAAATCATCATTCAGATATTTAAAATTCATAAGAAAAACTACGAAACTTTGTGAATAAGAAAAATAAGTCAATGAATATTAAACGAATAGTCAAATATACAATTAGTTAAAAAAAAATCGTTAAAACAAGGTTTAAAACAAAAACTGTCTAAAAATTGGGATTTGGAGATCCAGTGTTTAACTTTGTAAACTATTTTAGTTATATAAAATATTTATTTAGCTATTTCTGTGTTTTATAGGATTTTTTACATATATTTTTGCTTTAAGTTTTAATTCAGTTATACAAATAATTTAGTTATATAAGTTACATCTAGTTAAATATAAATTATTCTACAACTGCATCTGTTGTATATACTTTTTAATAGACATACTTGTTTTCATTTTTGATGTCATTACCTCAAACGTAGAAGCCAATTAAATCAAGAAATTCTATTATCACGTCCTAAATATTTTTTACCTCCCAATTCTCAGCGTCCGAGCGCTACTTTATTCTGACTGCATATAAATTTGTGCAAAAAGTCACGGTTGCACGCACTAAGTATTATTAGAAGGGGAGGTAGGGGAGGAGGGGGTAAACAATTTACAAAATAGAGAATTCTTATAGAGGAAAGGAGGGCTAAATACGCAAATTATATCCAAATAAAAGAACACGAGACGCGTGGTAAATATAGGTACTTGTATGATACACCCCCTACCTAATATTCTTCTAATATATTTCTCTGCCGCTCAATCATAAT